>CM055956.1:25131810-25653165 GCA_029490685.1 Schizonepeta tenuifolia
CACAAGAAGGAGTTTTGGGTTGGACAGAAGGTGTTGTTTTTCAATTCTTGCTTTAAGTTAATGAGTGGGAAACTCCGATCCAAATGGGGAGGACCATAATTAATCAAGAAGATATTCTCCAATGGAAGCATTGAAGTATATGACCTGAATGGTAGTAATACATTCGTGGTAAATGGACATCGATTGAAGCCTTACTTCAATTATTCCAAGTTGAATCAGCAGAAGGTGAAATGTTCTCTCCTTGATCCTATTTACTAGTGAGGATAGATATGGCAAGGTCGAGCTCAAGACAGTAAACAAGAGCGATGACTGGGAGGCAACCCAGGAGTGGTCATCGGTATGACCATAACTGCTGATTTATTTTGGTACTTAGAAAATTTTCTTTAATTCTTGAGTTTGGGCTGAAGAGAATCAGAGGAAGGAGGGCCAGAATTAATCAGGCCCAATGGAGAATTCAAACCCACTTTGCGATGCAAAGTGTGTAGGTGGAGGCCCATGGTTGTTTTGGATCGGAAAAGGGCTAACTGAGGAGTGACGTGGAAGCGCGTCTGACACGGTGTGACTACGCTGCTTCGATTTCTGCTAAAAAAATTTGAATTTCAAATTTGGTAATGATTTCTTCCCTTAATCATTCCAATATTCCATAATCGTCATCTCCACCCTCAAGTCGGTTCAATCCTTCTCTCTCTCTAAAACATCACCACCTCCATAACTGCTACACACGATCTCCACTCTCCCCACTCCGATTTTACAACCGCCATTTACAACTCCAAAAAAGCTATAAATTTTTTGCCCTAATCCACACAAAAAACAATCAAAATTGTAACCCTAAATTATCCGAACCTTCGAACTCACTATGGCCAGAACTAAGATGCCTGCAAATAGGAAGAGTTCCAAGAGCGGCGCCACCTCTGGCAGTACTCAGACTATCACCACTGGTCAAAAAGTACCGCTGCTACAAAACCACTACCAATTAGTGGAAAAAGAAAGACGCGCAGCTCTGTGTCGGATGAAACCCCCACTCATGTGCTAGAGGAAACTACGTCACCCCTGACCACCGAAGAGATAATACCAGAGAAATCACCTTCGCCAGAAAAGAAACTACCGGTGAAGGTAGGGGTGAGCATCGGGTCCAACCCGGACCGACCCGCCTGACCCGACGACACGGAACTTTCTGAAAATTTGGACCGACCTGGACCGAACAAGAGCTCAGGACCAACCCTGGACCGATCTTGAAACCGAGCTTCGGGTTCGGTCCGGGTTCGGTCCAACCCAAACAAAAAAACACGGAATTCATCAGTGGTTTTTCCTATTTTTTTTTCCCTATTCAACACCAATTTTTCAGCATTAAAATCCACAAAGATTGACCAAAAAATGCAAGAAATCTGCACAAATTCGAGACCAAACCATTGTTATTGTTTATATGCTAAACAGATTTATTAACTAAATGCTAAACAGATTTATTCTTTATAAATGCTAAACAAATTTAATCTTGCCGTGAGACTTTTTTTTTGGCAATCTTAAGCTTCTTCTTCATCTTCTTCCCAAAAGGCTTGAGGAATTTGGATGTGCTTTTATCTTCAAACATTTTGACTTCCATGGCGGCTATAGCGGCATCGGCGGCGGCATCGCCTGTGGTGGGAGGAGAGAGGCCTTAAAGCTTGGGAGCGGCGAGGGCGGCCTCCTGGATGGCTAGCTTTGCGACATCCTTCTTGTCGTAAATCGGCTCCACCATCTCTCTCCTAATAGCCCTCAGCCTCTTCTCTCTCTTCGTATCTAATGGATTTCCCCATCGCTTCTGCTTCAATGATTCTTCTTCACGTCATCGCTTCTGCTTCGATTCAACGATTCGATCTAATGGATTTCCCCATCGCTGCTCCAGCTCGGTGCTCGCATCGTGATGAATGCGGCGGTGCGATGGCTTCTAGGAGAGCCACCGCCGCGTGTCAGAAGAGAGGGAGAGAGACGGATAGGATGCGTGTGAGACAATGAGACGAGAGGGAGAGAAGCGGATAGGGTGGGAGGTAGGTTTTGGGAATAAAATGCAGAAAATGTAGAAGAATATATATATACTGCTTATTAAAAATATACATATGTACATATATTATATTTACCCGGTCTGGGTCCGGGTCCAACGGGTTCGAGCGGGTTTAGACCCGGACCGATCCGGACATTCTTCGGTCCTGAAAAAATCTTCCCGGCCCGGACCATTTATTCTCTTCTCGGTCCTAACCCGGACCGAACCCGTCGGTCGGGTCGGGTTAACGGGTTAGGGTCGGGTTTTGCTCACCCCTAGGTGAAGGGAATACTGAAGAAGTCAAGGGTTCTGACTAGGTTGAAGAAGAAGCTGATGTTCCACCGCCTAAAAAGAAAGAAAAGAAGCAACCCGCTGTGAAAAGGACCTCTACTGCACCCGCGTTGAAGAAGAAACCTACTGCAACCAAAGAAAAGAAGGTTACCACCGTATCGCAACCTACGCCAAGGGAACTAACTCCAATTCCCAACCCTTTTCGTTCTCACTCTCAATCAAAGAAGGATGGTCACACCGCCTCCGATGACGAGGAGTAGGAACAAGAAAACGAATAAGAGGAGGAGCAAGCGATGGAAGAGAAAGAAGAAGGGGAGGAAGGAAACTCCCTTGTGCAGTCTAAAGAAGACCCAACCCCACAAAGTAAAGAAAAGAAGGTGGGAGTCAAGAGGAAGTTGGACATCTCAAAACCTCCTCTGCCACCAAAAGTCAAACCAAGCAAGGAAAGGGGTAAGACTAGCACTACAAGCACGGTGCGAAAGGCTTCTACAGCGGAGAAAGGAAAATGGAAGGCAGTAGAAGTGGAAAGAGACGAGGAAAAGAAGGTTGAACAAGAAGAAAGGGAATAATCGGAGGCTATTGATAGTTCTGATTCTAGAGGAATACCAGCTCCAACGAAGTCTACACCTAGCATCACCATCAAGAAGTCTGCAGCCAAGCGTAAGGGCTTGGTGCGGCCGGCTTCATCGAGTACGACCATACCGAGAGACAGCCAATGGTATACCATGCTCCAGAATAGGGAGATCACTCCATGGTATTTTTTGTTCACTGAATCATTCGAGAGATTTGGAATTAAGGAGAATGTGGTGGGGTACTTCGAAGGCATAGGCTGGGGGAAAGTGTTGGAGTGGAACTACTTGACTTATAAGAGGATGTCGGAGGAACTCATGGGTTCGGTTGAGTTCAAACCCCACTTTGCAACTACACCATCGAGACTCCTAGTACCCTGCCCTTTCAACTGCGGGGTATGATGTTCCCTCTCTCTATCAATGAGTTGAACATTCAACTGGGAGTGTTCGAACCATGAGGTGTTTATAAGGAAGAGTATAAGGAGGCAGAGACAGTGGCCTCAACGGAATGGAAATCTCGGATTGACCACTGCTGGTCAATCATCTCCACCAAGGGCAAGTATATAAAAAATGTCAGCAAGTCCAATGAAATTTGCGATCCAGCATTGCAGATATGCCATAGGTGGCTAGCATATAACATCTATGGCCGCCTGGAAGGATCAAATGTGGTCACCCAGCATGCAGCACCATCTGGGTCAACAAACCCTCATGAGAGATTTGAGGATTATGTAAGGTTGATCACGTTCCCCTTTTCACTACTTGATGGAGCACGTGAGTGGCTTTATACCTTGCCCGAGGGAAGTATGGATACATGGAAGAAATTGCAGCAGGCATTCCTTGATAAGTATTTTCCTGTTGGTCGCATCCAAAGTGTGAGGAATGCAATCTCCTCAGTAAAGATGGACACCAATGAGTCGTTATATAGTACTATGAGAGATTTAAGAAAATGTTGTCGCGATGCCCACAACACCGTATTAAGGAGATAGATCTTGTTGAATATTTCATGCATTGATTGCGAGCTTTGGAAAGGAAGTGGATTACAGCTGCTTATGGAGGAGGAATTATCGATCAATCACCATCAGAAGTGTTCAAGAAGATAACTGCTATGGCCGAGCAATCGAGAGATTAAGATGACATCCCTAGAGGCAGTTCTTATGATAATGATGGAAACAATGATGCTCTGGTCAATACCATGAAAGAGTTTATGACCCAAATGGATGACAGAATGGAGGCCATAAGCAGAAAGGTGGACAAAAAAGAAGAAGTCAAGTCGATGGGTATCAAGTGCCACCTCCACATCAGCAACCTTAACATCCTGCCCAACAACAGCAACCTTATGTTCCTCCTCACCATGACCAGAACAAAGGGGAATTCGTGAGGGAAAACCATGGATCACTTTCGGAAGGATTTTGAGAACTTTGAAATCAAAAGCCGAGGAACATCCAACAACCTTCAAGCTCAATTGACTCACATTACTTAAACATTGTCTAAGCTTGTTGGAGAGAAGAGTGGGCGATCTCCTGCCCAAGTGGAAATCAATAAGGAGCAGGTTAATGTTGTGACCATAAGGAGTGGAAGGACATTACCTGAACTAGTGACCATAAGGAGTGGAAGGACATTACCTGAACTAGTGCCCAAGGCACCACCTAAGGAAACCATTGGCAGAATTGCCCAAGAGAATCAGAAGCTACGTAAAGACTTTGAGTGTTTTCAAATCGAGACCAGGGACAACACGACCAACATCAGTGCTCAACTATCACATATCTTCCAAGCCATAACAAAGTTGGTGGAAGATAAAAATGGGAAATTTCCTGGTCAAGTTGAGATTAATCGGGAGCCAACAAAAGAAAAGGTGGAAATTGAAGAAGTGAGCATGGATTCAGCTGACGTGGAGGAATTATATGATGAACTCAAGGCCAAAAGAAATGCCGCCATCTTGGCCAAGAAGAATACTGTCTTTAGTTCAAAGGAGGATGAGGAGTTGTTCGAGTCTTTGAAAGCTGAAAGAGAAGCAATGCTATTGGCCAAGAGGACCAGTTCCAAGTCTGCACCTTATCCAAGGAGATTTTCCCGAGACAGGGAGAAGCAAGAAATGGCTGACATGCTCAATATTTTTAGGAAAGTGGAAATCAATCTTCCTTTGCTCACTACTATAAGGCCCATTCCTAAATGTGCTAAGTTCTTGAGAGAGTTGTGCACTAAGAAGACAAAGTACCCTGACGATGCCAAATTCCATATGGGGGCAAATGTATTGGCCATAATGCATCCAAATTTGCCCATGAAATGCAAGGATTCGGGCATGTTCTCTATACCATGCATAATTGGAAACACGAAAATTCCAAAGCAATGCTTGATTTAGGCGTCTCCATTAATGTTATGCCCAAGTCAATATACGATGAGATGATAATAGGACCATTATCCCCCACTCGAGTTGAGATCCAATTGGTGGATTCATCGACAGTATGGCCTGAGGGACTTTTGGAGGATGTATTGGTCAAGGTTGGAGACCTCATATTTCCGGCTAACTTTTATGTCTTGGATACAGGCAAAGCCTTGACCGAGGTACCGGTAATACTCTTGGGGAGACCATTCTTGAAGACTGCTAGGACCAAGATTGATTGTGAGACGAACAAGTTAACATGCACGGTCGCAGGTGAAGTGGTCACTTTTGATGCCTACAACACACATAGGCATTCTCATAATGTTGAGATAGTCAAGAGCATGGGCACTATTGATGTAACTGTGGAAGATTCTAAGAAACATATTGGTATTGATGATCCTATTGAAGAAGGCTTAGCTGAGGACTGTGCCCAAGAAGATAGTTTGAAGATTGCCCAAGCGGTCAACTACTTAAGTGCTGAGGTTGACGGGCAACAGAAATTGAAGTTACCTACTTACTTGAAGATAATTAAAAGCATGGATTTTGAGCAATCTCCTCAAGATGATTAATTGGAGATCAACCATGAGGGCGAAAGACCTTTAGGAATGGAGCAGCTCGACCATGCTATGAGAAAGTTGGGTATACAGCTGGTCGAGAATGAGAAGAATGAGATGAAGGCAAAGATGTTCCAAAAGAGATGAAGAGTATGCATCGATCATCAAAGAAAAATCGTACAAAGCTCTTCATTTATAAGATCTTGGCCGAAAAAAACCTGTTGTTGCTTTGGATGGAAATTCGGATTGCAAGCATGGCTCTACAAGAACAAGATAAAGAAAGCTCGCAACCGAATAATCAAGGAAAATAATTCCTACTATGGGCTTGATGCTGGTAAAAAAAAGGCTCTATATCTCCTTGACCATGAGCAACACTGATCAAGGTAACTTGATGTCGTACCCACGGCGTTAACCAAGGCACTGACCAGGAGGCAACCTGGTACGTTTTAAATTTTATATTTTATATTTTATTTTTATTTTTTTTATTTTCGTAATTTCTTTTAAGTAATTTTATTTAAGTGCTAACCCTAGGAAGTAGTGTTGTTCCTTGCAAGAGGGGTTTTATTGGTCATGATTGTAGGAATTTCGGGCAACCATGTTCACGTCCACTGCTATGTCCAAAGAAGGAGAAGTTGATGGCAAACACCTTGACATAAAAGGATGAGCTTGGGAAACAAAGCAAGATTTGAATGACATTCAGAAGCGGGGACACTACCACCAGCAAGGCCTTCTTGCCCAGAATCATTGACAAGGGGCAAGAGGAAGGCTGCTACTTTTACACTATAAGGAATTGAGGTCAACAGCCTGGGCTAAGTGAAGAGGCCTTCTTGCCCGGAATCATTGGCAGGGGGCAAGAGGAAGGCTGCTACCTCTGGAAAGTAGGACATCGAGGTCAGCAGGCTGGGCTAACTGGTGGAGAATGTTTTTACGTACTATGAGAGCTTGCTTGCTCAACAATGCACCAGAAGAGGGCACAACATGCTTGCAAAACCTTTCTTTCAGAACCATCAGCGATAGGCAGAATGTATACCTGCCTTGCTCGAGTAACAAGGAGTTGCAAACCTTGAGATCTTGACTAGACTGGAAGAAGTTAATGCAACACATATGGAGACGTTTCAAGCCACTCATTTTGCCCTCAATGCGTACTTTTCCCACAACACATTCAGGTGTTTTGCTATACTTTCCTCCTTATTTTGTTCCCTCCCTATTTATGTTTAGATTAGTTAGTTTTTAAATTTTATCGTTCGTATCTTCTTTTTTGTTCTTTGTTGGTCACGACTTCACCCACTTTGCTCAAAACAAAGTGTGTGGGTGGGGTCATTGTTATTTGTTTGAGTCTGTTTTGTTTTTGTCTTGACCACCACCTTACCCACTTTGCTCAAAGAAAAGTGTGTGGGTGGGGGTTGTTGTTGAGTCAAAATGTTTTGTTTAAATTGAGTCCATTGATCAGCATGATTAGAGTCTAGGTCAAGGTGAAGTATGAATTTATGTTATGATTGAGTATGTTGTATGAAGATAGGTAGGACGGAATGAATCTATGAGCTACCTTGTGAGGATTTGAGCTTTTAATTGTTGTACATATCATATGCAGTATTATTTTCTTTCTTGTATGAGATGTGACCATGAGACTTGCCGATCTAGAACTTTTCTGCATTCTCTTTAAAGCTTAGTTAACTTGACTAATGAAAAAAAAAAGAAAAAAATATAATAATATAAAAGAAAGTCCTAGAAATGAGTGTGTGCTAAGGCCCGAAGATATTAGAAAGGAATGAAGAATCTGGAGCAGACTTTGCCCAGAACTGAGTTTGTATTAACCATAGTCAGTTCCTAAATATTCCTTACCTTATGCCTTAAGCCCTATTATAACCCAATAAAAGACCTATTGATAGGTGTTTTGATCATGAGAATATTGAAGGTAGGCAAGCCTATGGAAAGTCAACGTTAATATTGGTCAAGAGCGTAAACACTTAACCCAATACACTTGAGAAAAGAGTGATGGTGAGGAATACCTTATTTGCTCATTGATTCTATCTTGACCTATTTGAAGGCATTACTTGATCTATATCCTTGATTACTTGCTTTGACCAATGTCTATGGATTTGATGATCTTGTGTTGAGTCTGTGTTTTAGTTTTGTATTTTTCGTGTTTTGAGTCTTGGGCAAGTTGACACTACACACTTGAGGACAAGCATGATTAAAGTGTGTGGGTATGATGAACCCATATTTGTGTCCATTTTTCATGTCGTTTTGTTGTGTCTTTTCTGTCTTTTTCGAGTCATTTTGTCTCTGGGAGGACACAAGTTGGAGGAAGTAGGTGCAGGGCAGAACAACTGCGATTGTGGGCATAATCTAGTGAAAAACTACTTTTCTGGCGTTGGGCAACGATACCATGCAATATGGGCATAGGGCTGAAGTCTGTAGCTGGGAATAAAAAGTATCTTGAGCAAGTTACAGGTTAAGGAGTACCTCTCCATATCATTCTGGCCAAAGCAGCAGAGTACCCAAAATTGTGCGCGTCATGGGCAAGACTGACACAACCGTGACCAAGATAGAAGGAATGTGGGCCGTGGGCAGCGGACGTTACTTCATCACCAAGGAAGAAGATGAGGAAACTTCCATTCTTATCATGAAGAGTTCGGTCAAAGTCTATTCCATCTAGGACAAGGAAAGTTGTCCAAATCTATTCCAACAAGGAAATGAGGCCTAACAAGGGAAGAAGTTCAAGCCCATAAGGAAACCGACTTCAACGCTAATTCTTGCCTATATGTATGGTTGCATTCTCTTTTGTAAAAAATCTTTTTTTCATCACCCTTTATCACACCTTTAGTTTAGTTTTTCGATCAGCAAATTTACTTTGAGAGTTAGAAAGAGTAGACAAGTCCTACGGGCAACACCCTTTATTTTTCTGCACTACTTTCTGCTGGCCATCATGGCCAAGACGTATTCTGTTTTGCTGGAGTACAATTCATCCTTTAGTTTAACTTCCATGTATGTTTTCTTTAATATCTTTTGCGTTGATTTCAATTTATATTATGTCTAGCTAAATTCCTCAGCCTGGATTGGTGAGATGATTTGAGCATAAACCGAAACACTCGTGAGGTCTAATTTGAATTAATTACGTGCATGCTTTTATTCCCAAAATACTAGGTTTGTTGACTAATGCTTTTATTGAACTTGAGTAGTTAATAGGCTATTAATTACTTGGGCAGGATAAAAGTACAAATAAAAATCAGGAGTTCACATAGAGAGTCTTTTGTTCTTGAATAGTATAACGAGTATTGGAGAGCTGTCGATTAGTTTCTAAAATAACAAGTATCCAGAGATTAGTTTCTTAACAAAGATGTAAAGTATCCTAGTTTCCAATTAACTCCACCCTAGCTCTATTAATCCGATCATTGATACAAAAATAACTTCAATTCATGCAACAAATCAGTTATGACAACCGAAGACACTTCTGACGCGATCTTATTTCTCCTTAACTTTTCGATAACTGGGAAGACAGTTCACTAATTATTTTCCTAATCGACTGAGTGTCACAGCCCCAAATCCCGAGGGACGGCAGAAGCCGGGGTGCGACTGGGGTTGGATTAAAGAAGCGGGAAAGAAGGGGGCTAACTGACTAACATACATAAAAGACATCAAACAATCAATGAACAAGACTTGAATATAATAAAGAAAGAGTTAATCACGAGTGATTACTCGACAAAAGTATAGGATAGAAACTAGGTTCAAGTTTACAGATTTAAACTACAGTGTTTTGTTCAAAAGTACATATTCTCAAGACATAGAGTTCTGCAGCGGAAGAGTCTTAACTAAAGCATCCTATCCTTTCAACTCAACTTCAACCGTTGCCGCTCACGTCGCTTCAACCTGCACATTTAGAAAACAATGCAGGGCTAAGTACAACGTATTTAGTGGGCACGATGCTGAAATCATAATCATAAGTATAGATAAATATGGCATTTCATAATTGTAGCACATCGGGGTTTTATTGAAAGAACCTGTGTCTACTAAACATTTTCTTTTCTCATAAATCACTCGCGCGAGCATTTTCTGACTGATGTTACGTTCAATCTTGACCAATTCTCATTCACCGTGGCTGGTACCCCTCAACAGGATATCACATACACCACAGGTTACAAAGTGCACTAACTCTGGAAAGCACTTAGCAGCTAACTCAGAGTCGATCGTTAGTTAACCTATTTAGATTAACTCTAAATCTGAAAAACACGAATGTTGACTCAGATAGGTACAAGAGAACTCACATGAAACATAAAACAGTTCATGCCATAATATCACTTTGAAAATACAGATATCAAAGCGATAAAGAAAGATTTTCCGAGCATTGCTCGTTTTATTTTGTATATAAAATCCCACCTCGTAATACAGAACTAAGAAGTACTAGCTTCCAATCTTTGGATCTTCCGTCCTTTCTTTACTATTGGCTTCCTCCTTCATCGTAAAATAATAATACTTAAAATCGATTCGTAAAAGATAATCGATCAAAGAAACTCGAAAAAGGTTTTAGTCGTTTCATTCTTTAGGCATTTGCACGCTTACTAGATTCATTTTACTTAAACTGGATCGGGACTCGTACAAATCCCGTTTAGAACTCGAAAGGTCTCATACTCGACTCTTCGGTCAGTAGAGAGGGTAGTCGATAGCTTAATATGACTTAAAACATCATAAGGAACTAAGTTGGAAAGAATCAACTTAGGAAAAATTAAGTTTTAGTTCATTAAACGACTTATGCAATTTCTCGCTTAACTAAACTTCTTTACTTGAACGGATAAGAGATGAGATCTCGACTTGTTTTACCACTCAAGGCTCCTTCCTTGACTCTAGGGTCAGTAGGAAGATAGTCGTTAGTTATTACGGTTTAAACGATCGAAAGAAACTAAGTTCCGAACGAAACAACTTAGAAGAAATGAAAGTGAAATTTCACTGCGCATTACAGTGACTCTGGGGACTGCCCAGAACAGGGGATCTGGAAACAGGGGATGATCCCTGTACCGTTGGAAAGTTTGGGATGTCTAGTTTACGCTCCAATTTACGGATCGCAAATCCGATAAACGAGCTAGAAGTTATTACAGTTTCCGGCGAGGGTCGCAAAACTGCCGCGCTAACCCTAGTTGCTCGATAGAATCGACGTATAACGTCTTAGGTTCGTTCTAAGCTCTCGTATTTGATTTCTTAAGAAACTGGACCCTCAAGGCAGTCATCACGTACTCCCATACGTGATGAACTCCTTCTCAAAACTCGTCCAATAGCACGACGTTCTAAACGTCGGCTTGCAACTAACATGTACTAAACTAAAGCAAGTTATCAAATTTCTCGTTCTAGTTCTCGACTATCACTATAGCTCATATTATATTAGCTCGAAAGCTCATGACGTCAACTACAAAGTTATTCCCAAGTCCATCATAGACAATAATATCAAGTTAGAAATCTCATTCGACTTCTCGGTTATTAGTTACGTCTAATTGTTCGTCTCTTACACAATTTTCAAAGTTGTCGAATTTCGTTCAAATTTTACGTCATCAAACAATATCTAATGAGGATCATTTTCATGCATATAATCATTTCATATCAACACTCTATTTCAACTTACGACGAGTTCTTCGTCTCTTACAATTTCAATAATATTTTTAGAAAAATCTAAATAAATTCCTATTATCAACTAACATCATTTACAACCTTATTCTATCAACCAAACATCATCAAAATCGAACACATGAAATCCCCTAATTGTCTAATAAATTTCGGTTTTCACTCATAGGTTAAGAGGGTGAATTTCTTCTTCAATTAACACCATTTAACTCTTAATCATACTATTATAACATCAATTGATCAATTGAAATCCAATTACACATTAACATGCAAAAATCCCCAAATTCAAACCCTAAACCCTAAATCGGTTTCAACAAATCAAGGGGCTTTCGATTTCTTTTTGTATTAATCTCTAATCGGACACTTCCTAAGCATGATTCTATCATCAATTTAAGGATTCAAAATCCTACCAATTTCCCCTAATTTTCGGTAATAAGCAAGACTTAGGGTTCTTGATTTTTCTTCCATTTCAAACCTAGAATTCATATCTAATCACCACTAATTTCACTTAATCGAAGATCACAACATCTAGTTCATTACTCCTAAATTTTCGATCAAGAAGAAAATAAAAAGGAGAGGAATCCAATTGGATAGAAACATGGAGGAGATGAATACCTTGGGATTTAATAAAAGACTTAGGTTTCGATGGTTGGATGTAGTCTTGTGTGATTTCTTGCTCAAGATCTTCAAGAGTCTTCAATGGTGGAGAAAAGATGAAGATGGGAGAGAGTGAGAGAGGGGCTGCCGAGAATGGGGGGAGAAGGAGGAGATGTGGATGATTTAATTTGTATAACTTATGTTATAAGAATTAATAAGTGTAAAGGTGTAAAGTATGAATAGTGTAGTAATAGGTGTCCACATTAAAACATTATAAAACATAAAAATCTAACAAAAAGGGAGAGAGAGGTCGGTCAAGAGGGAGAGGGAGAAGGAAAATACGTGCTTTTCCGGCGCGATACGATGTTACGGAAATCGAACGACGAAATATGTAGCTCGGCACAAAATCGTCACGATCCGATTCGTCCAAAAATTCTAATGTATAAAATTTAATCGGAAAATAAATTTATAAAATTTATTTTGACAAAAACTCGGGACGACACAGTTCGAGTTTCGTCCGGAAAATAATAAAAACGAACTTTCTCGGGCGAGTTCGTATCACGATTTCGTGAATGTAAAAATCAGACGGTTTTCCGTTCTGAGTTCACGAACTAAAAACTTTTCGTACGCGCTAACCCTAAATACAGTAGTCGTCTAGCTGGCTTCCGTAATTTATTTTCGAAAACGGATTCGACCGTTAGTCTTAGTATTCAAAATCGTAAACTTAGGCGTGCAAAGCCATTTATTTAATTAACTTTAAAATTTTGAGATCGTAAGGAATTTACGGGGCATTACACTGAGATACTCTATAGATTTAATGAGCCAGCAGCTTTAATTACTAGAGAAACCCGATTCAATACCAACAGAATCTGACACAGGAATGCGGATTCAGACTGTTTTTCTCTTAACTCTAAGAATCAATGTACCACTAATTAAACCTAAACCACAATTACGGATGGCCGATTTAATTGGCTACTAATTAATTCCAAACTACCTAGCAAAATTGAAACAATTAACAACTTTAAACACAGAGAATCATAAATGCATGCATAGAATTAAAGTATAAGTGTAACCACCCAAACTTCTATAACACTAGAGAGCGTATTAATTAACCGAGTAAGTTTAAACGACGAGATTTGAGGAATGAAAAATTTCTAAATAAATAGAAATGAGTAAAACGACTGGAATGTCCTTATGTGTTTTTACATGAGATTATCTGTTCTATTTCTTGAAATAATAATGTGATGTATTTATTGAGTTTGCTTATATGAGAATGAGTACGAGTATGATTTTCAGAAAAACTCCGAAGATTTTTGATTGAAAGTGAATAATGTTGATAACCGAGAAACTGATATGCGCCGATGAACTTAGAATAGATGTGAATTAAAATCTTTGAACCTAGAATTTCTTCTAAGGTCATTGAGATAAGATAGAAGCTTATCCGAGATAATTTGAGAAGAGTTATGAGGATTTAATCTTTAATGGATTAACAAGCCGACTAATTCTTAAGTTTTCTTCGTTATATGAAATGAAGACCTAAAAACTAGATGATCGGAATCGTTAATCTTTTTAATGAGATGTGAATTAGGTTTGAGATGTTTTAGTGTCGGAAACAAGACGAAGAGAGATTAGACCCGTTTTTTTAGCACAAATGGAATAATACGGACGTTTTATTCGGAAAAATTTTTACGACCGGGTAAATAATACCCGTAATAAAATAACGAGACAAGTGTCACTCATCTCTCTCCCCTCTCCACCGCCACCTCTCTCTATCTCTCTCCCTAATCTCTCTCCAAGCCTATTATGTAGCTTTAATCATGATATTCTTACAAAATACTTAGTAAATTGTGTAATCAAGATTGCATGTAACAAACATCACATCAAACCATCCACCTATCTCTTAAACCAAGTTCCAACACCAAAACATCATCATTATTATTCCATTTTGTTGGATGAAAATCTTTACAAAATCAATGAGGTGGATGAATGCATGCAAACCACCTATCTCTCTCTCTATACAAAAGGAAAAATTCTCTCATTCAAGCTATCTATCTATCTCTCTCTCTCGAAAAATTCTAAGAAAGCAAGAAAGAAAAATCTCTCTCCCTCCCTCTTTCAATGCCGTAACACACACACCATACATACTTGTAATTTCTTCCATTGAAGCCTAGCATTCAAGCTCCAATCTCATGCAAATCAAGTGAAGATTAATCCATCATCAAGTTTCCAAAACCCTAATCTTAAAGGTATTGATCTTCCCTAATTTTTGAGTATTAAACTTCCAAAATCATCCAAATTCTTCTTCATTTTCGGCTCTTAAGCCCTAAAAATGGATGATTAATTGTTGTTTTGTATTTTCTTTGAGGATTCAAGACAAGTTCTTCCAAGAGAAATCCAAGCTAGAAGTTGAGCCCTTTTTCTTCCATCCATTTCGATTTCAAGAGGTTCAAGAGGAGGAGATCCAATTTAATTTATAAAGTATGATAATTCATTTGATTTATTGTATATATGTATCTCTCTAAGCCCTAAAAGAAAGAAAACATGCATGCATGGCATTTAATTTATGTTTAGGCAAACTTAGGTTATCGATGTGAAGATCGAGTGAGGAGAAATCGATAGGAAAATCGAACACTAGGATTTAATCATTGAATTAAGAGAAGAAAAAGAAATTAGAAACCCTACAAAAATGGTTAATGCCGAAAATTAGGAAGAACAATAGAAGAAATTCAATTTCTTGAGTTATTGTTATTTTGATACTTAATTTATGATTTTTATCATGTTGAGAATTGAATTATATGCATGAAAAATTGAAAAACCGATTGCCCCAATTTTTGCTATGAATGCCGTGAGTTTTAAGAGAAAAAGAGGAAATTATTTTGTTGATTTTGTTGATGATCTAGTTGATGTTTTGATCATAAAATTATTATGTGATATGATGATTTAATCTTGATGTTGTTAAGTATGAGAAAATCGAATTGCATGTGAAGTTTTTAAAGAAAATAATTTTATGATGATTTAGAAGATTTGATGATTTTGATGTTATAATGTTGTTGATGTGTTAAAGTATTAGTTTGAATCATAGATGGAGATAGGATTTGTTGTGATAAAAGAATAAAGTTTTAAAAGCTTTAAAAGTGTTAAGAATTGGAAAATACATAAAAGAATATATCTAGTAAGTATTCTTGAAATAAAACTTGAAGATTTGAGTTTTGATTAAATTAAATCAAAATTTTTTTTTATAAATTAATAAGATAAACCAGTTCTTATTGAAATAAAAAAATTAATTGAAGAATAAAGGAAAATGTTAATTAAGAAATTAGAAATTAATTGAAGAATAAAGAAGAAAAGAAATTTATTAATTAAATAAATAAGAGTCGAGAAAATCAATGTAAAATAAAGAGAATAAAATAATAAGAAAATGAAAAGAAGATTTAATCGAGTCGAGAAAAAGATGTTAGACGAGTTAAGTTTAAATACTCATATAGTTTAATCAAGAAAATAATGGAATAAGATATCGAGTAATGATTTTGAAAGTAATTAATTAAAATTAATTAAATAAGTTGTGTTTCAAACCATGTAGATTAAGAATAAACCGAGAAGAATTGCCTAGATAATAATTAGAAAAATAATAGTTGAGTTAAGAAATGAGAATCGAGTTAGAAATAGAAATGAAATTCCTATTTCATTGTGATACCCCGAGCTTTTATGCCTTTAGAGAGCGTTTAATTAACCGAGTGAGTTAAAAGATGAGAATTTAGGAGTAAAATTTTTCTTTTCTAAACAAAGAGAAATGAGTAAAGCGTTTAAATTGCTTTGTGACTTTTGTGTGAATTTATCTGTTCTATTTATCTGAGATGATGATGATGTGATATACTTGTTGAGTTGTTTGTGTGAAAATGAGTATGAGATTAATTTCTATAAAAAAATCCCGAAGAGTTTGCTTGATTGAGATAGCATAATATTAATCGCCGAGAAATATATTTATACCAATGAACTTAGAATAGAATTGAATTAGAATCTTCGAACCTAGAATTGCTTTTAAGGTCACTGAGATAGGGTAAGAGCTTACCCGAGAATTGAGAAGAGTAATGAGGAGTTAATCTTTAAAGGATTAATAAACGGATTAATAAACCGACTAAATTCCTTTTAGATTTAAAAAGACTAAATGATCGAAACCCTTAATCTTTTAATTGAGACGTGAAATAGGATTGAGATGATTTAGTATCAAAAGTGAGACGAGAAGAGATTAGACTAGTTTATAGCATAAAAAGATATTAATACGAATCGTTTTATCCGAAAAACCTTTACGACCGGGTAATTAACACCCGTAACGACACGACGAAGACACGTGTCGACACACCTCTCTCCCCCTCACGCCACCTCACACCTATCTACAAAGCTATACTTAGATGTCATCATGATTATTCTCTAGAAATGACCAACATTACTTAGTAAATTGTGTAATCAAAGTTTGCATGCAATCAACATCACATCAAACTATCCATCCATGTCTTAATGCAAGTTCCAACACCAAAACATTATCATTCTTATTCCTTATGTTGGAATTCAAATCCATGCAACCTTATACAAATAAAGAGAATTCATTCATCCACATTCCATCTCTCTCTCTTTCGAATTCTCTCTCCCAAGAAAGAAAGAAAAACAAGAAAATCCTCTCTACTCTCTCTACTCTCGGCAATCTCTCTCTCATACAAATACATTTGATTTTTCTTACATGCAACCATGTATTCAAGCTCATCATCCATGGAAATGAAGTAGAAAGTATCATCCTCCATTCATTCCATCCATATTTTCAAGAAAAAGGTAATAATCCTTCAAGTTCTTGAAGTTAAATTCAACAATCATCCTACATTTTTCTTCATTTTGGCTCTTAAGCCCTAAAAGAGATAGATGATTAATTTCATGTTATTCTTTCATTGAGGATTCAAGAAGACTTCTTTCCTCCCTTCAAGTCCAAGCTTTGAAGCTACAATTTCCATCCATTTCGATTCCAAGAGCCAAGAGAAGGATTTCTATTTAAATTAAAGTATGGTATTCATTTGATTAGTTGTAAATATGTATATCTCTAAGTCCTAAAAGAAAGATCTATGCATGCATGCTATTTAATTTATGTTTAGGCAAACTTAGGATGTGCATGTGATAATCGAGTGAGAAGAAATCGTTAGGAGAATCGAACATTAGGTTTTAATCGGTGAATTAAGAGAAGAAAAAGAAATTAAAACCCTAACAAATTGATGAATGCCGAAAATATTAGGAAAAATAGGAAAAATATGAATTCTTTGAGTTATTGATATTTTGATGCTTGATTGTTATTTTTATCATGTTGAGAATGAGATTATATGCATGAAAAATTGAGAAATAAAATGCACAAGAAGGTGCATGTGTGCCGTGTGTTTTGATGAAAGATGGAGAAATTATTTTGTTGATTTTGTTGATGAATTGAGTGATGTTTTGATCAATGAGATAATTGTATGATATGTTAGTATAATCATACATGTGTTTAAGTTAAGAAAATGAAATTGCATGTTGAGTTTTTAAAGAAATAAAATGTGAAAATATAGAAAATAAATTGGATGTTAGATGTTATATGGTGTGTATGAATACTAGTTTAAATTATAAGTAAAGATAGAAGTTTTGTAATAAAAAGATTAAAGTTTAAAAGCTTTTAATTTATTAAAGATGAAAAATGCATGAAAGATTTGTTAATGAATTTGCTTGTATTAAAATTTAAAGACTTGAATTTTTACTAAACTACAACAAAAAGATATTTTATAACTTAACTAATAAAATGAGCTAGTTAATAAAAATGTTTATTAAAAGATAAAGAAAACCTATTAAGTAAGAAATGGCTTAAAGGTTAAAGACAAAAGAAGAAGAAATTATTAAATAAATGAGCAAAAATTGAGAAAACCGAGTTTAAAAGAATTAATCGAGAAGAAATAGAAAGGAAGTTTTAATCGAGTAAAGAAAAGATGCTAGACGAGTAAGGTTAGATACTCGTATAAGTTAATCAAGAAAATAATAATGGAGTAAGATATTGAGTAATGAGTTGAAAAGAATTAATTAAAAATAATTAATTGAGTATGTTGCTTTCAACCAAGCAAACTAAAAATAAACCGAGAAAAATTACCGAGTGAATAATTAGAAAAGTAATAGTCGAGTTAAGAAATGAGAATCGAATTAGAAATGAATAAGAAATTCTAATTTCATAAGAATTAATATTAATAAAGAGAATTTATATTAATTGAGAAAAAGATATGAAATACCTCATAAGATAACGGATGTAGAACAAAGCGTTGTCAATAAAATAAGAAAAATAGAGTAAATAGTTTGAGCCTTCATAAAAGGAAATGCATAATCGAGTTAGGTTTTAAGATTTGAATTGAATGAATGTTAATATGTCTTGAAGTATGTTTTATTTATTTGAATTCATTTATGATTGAATAAGTGTTTAAACGCATGATATTATTTATAATGTGAAAAATAATTGAATTATTTGTATGCAAAATGATTGAATTACTAATTGTTAAATCAAGAATTGATTAATGTCTTTGAAAGAAAGCTTGAGTAATAGAATGTAGATGATGACGTTTATTAATTAAAGTGTGGAAGTTTTGAGACGTTGATTAATAGTATTAACCAGCTCGAGTAGAGTTAAAGATTTAAAATCGAGAACGCGAAATCCTTTAGAAAGGTTAAGCGAAGAGAGAATCGACTCAAATAGAAGTCCTTCAGTTAAGTCCAACGCCTTCGTATCCGTCATGTTGCGTATCTTATTTTTTTCTATCGATGTCGAACTGTGAAGGATAGAGCCGGACGGATCATTAAGCAAGGACAAATAGCCCTAAACCACCTAGCTAGATCTTCGGAAGTCAGGTGGGCTTTTCTGAATCAAAACTATCGATGAGAATTAGTTATGCTATTGAGTATTATGATATGATTTTAAATATGATTGACTTGCCGTTTTTATTAAGATTGGTATGTGTTATCATCTGTTTATGTGAAGATGTTATTATCCTGTGAAAGGCAGGAAACCCACGTGTGGTATATGTTGAGGTGACTGTGAGCCTTGCTTCGGTTAGGCCGGTCACAGTGCTCGAAAAGGAGGCCTACTTCTCGGCACAGTAAGATTGTTTGTGACAGATGATGCATACTGTTATATTATATGATATTTGACTGCGCAGTCTGTTTAAAAGAAAATGTTTTCAACATGCACAAGTAAAACTGTTTTTAACTGCTTAAGTACTTGTGGTGTTCGGCAAGGCAAGTTTAATTGTTATAGCTTTAAAAAGCATCTTTATATCAAATGTTTTGGCTTGTGTTCACTGAGTACGAAGTACTCAGCCCTACGTGTGTTTCTAAACATGCAGGTTGACTGGATGGCGATGGCATGGATACTTGGTGGTGTGGTTTGGTTCTTTTGGTTGAGTCTAGTCGAATTTCAGACTGACATTTGTACATCTTCATACGTGCAGATGTTGGGTATTGATGCAAGTTTCCGCTGCAACCCTTTTGAATTGATGTTTGTTGATGCTAATACTTTGATACTCATGTTTTTGATTCCGAGCGTTGTGCTCGAAGACCTTGAATATTTGTTAACTTCTTAAACTACTTGATTTGTACTTCCGAGCGATGGGCTCGTTGACTTGAATTGTTGTCGAACATGATCCTCTTAACTTGGTATATATGGGTGTATTCTCTTTGTTGGAATTCTAATTTTGATTGTCTTATCTTTCATTATCATTTTCCCCGAGCATGTTTTCCCCATATTTGAGTTGATTGTTAGTTGTTAGGTTTTGTTGTTATTTGTAAGTCGCACCTCGAGAGTCGGGGCGTGACATTCATAAAGAGTTTAATAAAAATTAAAAAGAATTTTTATTAATTGAGTAAAAGTTATAAAGAATTTTTATTAATTCGTGTATGTTGGTCGTGTATGCTAGTCGTGTATGCATGGCCATATTTGATTGTTTTTAAAAAAGTGGCTATATTAGCACTTTTCTTTTCAGGGGTGGCTATATTTGCACTTCTCCCATCTTTTAATATGTTTTCATAAAACAACAGATTTGGAAAAGTGTTGTTTATAAGTCGAGAAAGATAAATTATATTGTTTGAGTTTTCATAAAAAATATTCTTATTTGAATTAAGTTCCTATAAACCTGGGTCTTAGCTTACCCTTAACTCCGAACCTAAGGATTCCTTTGGTCGGGGATTTCTTAAGAAAAACTTTATCTCCTATTTCAAACTCAAGATTGGTTCGACGATCATCGGCATACGACTTCTGTCGGCTCTGAGCTTCTTTCATTGTGATACCCCGAGTTTTTATATCTTTAGAGAGCGTGTAATTAACCGAGTGAGTTAAAAGATGAGAATTTAGGAGTAAAATTTTTCTTTTCTAATCGAAGAGATTTGAATAAAACGTTTAAATTGCCTTGTGAATCTTGTGTGAATTTATCTGTTCTATTTATCTGAGATGATGATGATGTGATATGCTTGTTGAATTGTTTATATGAAAATGAGTATGAGATTAAATTCCGGAAAAATCCCGAGAAGTTTGTTTGATTGGGATAACATAACGTTAATCTCCGAGAAATATGTTTACGCCGATGAACTTAGAATAGAATTGAATTAGAACCTTCGAACATAGAATTTCTTTTAAGGTCACTGAGATAGGGTAAGAACTTATCCGAGAATTGAGAAGAGAAGTGAGGAGTTAATCTTTAAAAGGATTAATAAATGGATTGACAAGCCGATTAAATTCTTTTAAAAACTTAAAGGACTAAAATGATCGAAACCTTTAATCTTTTAAATTGAGACATGAAATAGGATTGAGATGAGTTAGTGTCAAAAGTGAGACGAGAAGAGGTTAGACCCGTTAATAAAACAAAACGGAATTAATACGAATCGTTTTATCCGAAAAACCTTACGACCGGATAATTCACACCCGTAACGACACGACGACGACACGTGTCATCCACCTCTCTCCCTCTCACGCCACCTCACTCTTCCTCTCCCATCACCCTTCAATTTCCAAGACTAAGTATCATGATTATGTCTTATGCATGGTATTACCAAAAGTAGCATGCAAACTACATCAAATCATCCATCCATCAATCACTTTAAACATTACAACTTCCAACATTACACTTTATTCTTGTTGTTGGATTTCAATTTCACTCACCTAAGACAAGTAAGAAGACTACATTCATTCACTTCACCTCTCTCTCTCTTTTGAACTCTCTCTCCAAGCAAGAAATAAAACAAACTCTCAAACCCTCCCATCTCTCTCTACTCTCGGCAATCCCTCTCTCTCATACCTCTCTTGAATTTTTCTTACATGCAACCATGTATTCAAGCTCTCCATCCATGGAAATGAAGTAGAAGTTATCAATCTCCATTCATTCCTTCCATATTCTCAAGAAAAAGGTAATAATTTTTCAAGTTCTTGAGATTAAATTCAAGAATCATCCAACACTTTTCTTTATTTTGATTCTTAAATCCTATGGATGATTAATTCCATGTTATTCCTTTTCCTTTGAGGATTCAAGAAGACATCTTTCTTCTCTTCAAGTTCAAGCTTTGAAGCTACCATTTCCATCCATTTCGATTCCAAGAGTCAAGAGAAAGATTCCCATTTAAATTAAGTATGAAATTCATTTGATTAGTTGTAAATATGTATGTCTATAAGTCCTAAGAGAAATAACTATGCATGCATGTTATTTAAATTATGTTTATGCAAACTTAGGATATGCATGTGATAATCGAGTGAGAAGAATTCGTTAGGAGAATCGAACGTTAGATTTAATTGGTGAATTAAGAGAAGAAAAAGAAACTAAAACCCTAAGGAATTGATAAATGCCGAAAAATATAGTAAAAATAAGAGAAATATGACCTCTTTGAGTTATTATTATTTTTTATGCTTGATTTGTTATTTTTATCATGTTGAGAATGAGATTTTATACATGAAAGATTGAGAAATAAAATGCATAAAATATGCATGTGTTTGCCGTGAGTTTTGAAGAAAGATGGAGAAATTATTTTGTTGATTTTGTTGATGAATTGAGTGATGTCTTGATCAATGAAATGATTGTATGATATGTTAGTATAATCATACATGTGTTTAAATTAAGAAAATAAGTTTGCATGTTGAAGTTTTAAAAAAAATAAAATGTGATAATATAGAAAAGATTGGATGTTTAAGTATTTCAATGTATGTATGAATCTTAGTTTGAATATGGAATAAAGATAGAAGTTTTGATAAAAAGATTTAAAGTTGATAAGCTTTTAATTAAATAAAAGATGAAAGATGTATAAAAGAAATAGTAATTAAATGTCTTTGTATAAAAATTTAAAGACTTGAAATTTTTACTAAAACTACAACAAAAAGATCTTTTATAATGTAACTAATAAAGTGAGCTAATTCATAAAAATGTGTATCAAAAGATAAAGAAATTATTAAGTAAGAAATAGCTTAAAGGTTTAAAACAAATAAAGAAGAAATTATTAAAGAAATAAGCAAAAATAGAGAAAAACCGAGTTTAAGAAAAATAGATCGAAAAGAAATAAAAAGAAGTTTTTAATCAAGTAAAGAAAAGATGCTAGACGAGTTAACATAGATACTCGTATAAGTTAATCAAGAAAGTAAGGATAAAATAAGATGTCGAATAAAAAGATAAACCGAGATAATAATTAGAGGAACAATAATCGAGATAAGAAATGAGGATCGAATTAAAGATGAATAAGAAATCCAAATTTTATAAGAGCTAATAATGATAATTAAAGAGAAATTTTTGTTAATAGAATAAAAGTTATAAAATACCTTATAAGATAGCGGATGTAGAACGAAGCGTTGTCTATATAAATAAGAAAGATAGAATTAATAGTTTAAGCCTCCATAAAAGGAAATGATGGTCCCGATACGAGTTACTGGTGTATGGGGGGGGGGGGGAATACACCAGTTAAGATTTTTCAACTTTCTAAAAACTTAACACTTGAAATCAACTTCAACTGAGTAAAAGGACTCAGTTGGGATCTCACAGCTGAGTAAGCAACCTCAGCTGGAAGAGTGGTGCTGTGCGGAATGTGGTGGAAAATGTACTCGTAAAAACAAACTCACGCTTTTGTGCACGGTTGGTCAAAACCAAAACTGTTGATGTGAAAGTATGCAGATTGTATGCGGTTAGATTGTCAGTTGAGATATGCAAAATAATGACTGAACATGACACACAAGATTTACGTGGTTCGGAGAGAACTCCTACGTCCACGGGGAGATGTGAGTCCACACACCTCAGTCCAAGTTCTTCTGGACAGTTCCACTCAACTTACGCGGGCTGAGCAACCGTTACAGTTTAGTTTGCGGGCACTAAACAGCCTAAGTCAAGTTTGCGGGTACTTGACGACCTAGCTACTCGATTACAGGAAGAGTAAGGTCCTAGCACACTTTTTAGGGTGTGAGAAAGGGTAGGATTTCCAACTACAGCTCGATCACGAATGAGAGCTGGATCTAAGGCTTGAACGAATAAACACTCAACCTAAGATCAAAAAACAGTTTCGATCTCTAAGAACCCTCAACTACTAATGTTCTCTCAAATTTGAACTCTCAGCTGCTGATGCTCTTAGATGATGATTTTGCAGATTTGCTTTTGATTTCTCTCGAGAAAGCTCTTGAATTTTTCGTCGTCTATGTATCTATCTACATGTACGTATTCTTGAATGAGAGAATGCCTCTATTTATAGGCGGAGAGAATCAACTAGCCGTTGGAGGAGCAGTTGATCTCTGATCAGTTGAAAGCGATGGCTTATCTCTCATCTCTGCAGACTTTCCCGATATGGCATCTGTGCTCTTCTGCTTTCCATCTGAGACAGCCTTGTGTTGGGCCAGATGGGGTAATGACTGAACGGTCAAACCCTCATGTGACTTCCTTTTGAAATTCAAATATTTGACAGTCAACTTCGGTTTGTCGGTTGAAAGTCTTGACCTTCATCTGAGTGATCTTCAGTTGATGTTCCGATCTGTCGAGCTCTCAGCTGACTTTGAACTTCAAACAGATGAACTCCTTGTTTGGATTCTATAACTGAGGTTCTGAAACTGAACACTCAGTTGCCTTCCTTGTATTTACTCAGTTGGGTTTGAACCCTCAGATGATTTCCTTTTCATCTGATGTTCTCTTCCTTTCAACTGTTTCTCATCTGATGAACGCTCAGTTGGTTTCCTTCAACTGATGTTCTGAAGACTTCCCCTTGTTTGCATCTGAACAAATGAACTCTCAGTTGTCTTTCTTCACAACTGATGTTCTATCTGAGTGACGTCTTGTTGCCATCTTCAGCCGGAGACCTGTAAAGATAAAATCTTAACATTGCTCAAACAGCGAGCCTAAGTTATAACATTAGGTCCTGGCAACATCTACTCGGTTGGGGTCAGCCGGTTTTGGAATTCATCAAAACTTATACTAATAAATTTCCCAACAATTTTCCCCTTTTTGATGATGCCAAAACCACTTATAACTTGAAACCACTACTGATCTAAACCTTACTAACAAATCTAAAATCTCAGCTGAAATTCTAGATAGTCTATAAGATAAAACATCAAATGGTTAGCACAGTTATAACATGAAATTGAAAGACTTTGTGATTCAGAGCTTGGACAATGAAGAATTGTTCATCAAGGTGAATCGTATTATATACTTTGAAGTTTTTGTTACAACTGAAGGTTACAATGTTAAGCGCAAAACATAAAAAGATACAACAGTTGCTTCAAAAACTACAACATCCAAAAACATTATCAGCTCAAAAACTTTGACAGCTCAGAAATACTGTTGACCGTACTTGTTGAAGATACGGTTGAAGATCTCCTTCTTCGCTTCCGACTCGATCCCAGTGTTGACGCCGTGTTCCTTGCAGACTTGCCTTGCCTCAGCCAAGATCGCATTTCTATTTGGCGTGCTCGTGCCTTTGATCATCGGAGGGCGGTACCTGCACATCTTCGGAACTGGAACAGTGTTGGGATCAAGCTGAGCATTCAGCATAGCTCGATTGAACTGACTAAACATTCCAGGGTCTCCAGATCTGAGTTCCCACAGGGCTTCCTTGAAGGCTAGCCTTGGGTCTTCAGTCGAGTAAACTTTCCTGTAATAGAAGTCATGACGAACTCATGCTTGAACTATTCCCAGTCATCGTTCCACTCTGCATTCATCCACTTGTCAACATGTGGGTATCGAGACGGGAGCGGAGCGTTCTTCTGCAGCTAATGCATTGACTTTCTAGCCTCAGCCTTCATCTGGTGCTTGTTGATTCTTCGCACACTCCGGCTGGCTTTGTTTCTGTCGACGTTCTTCTCCACCTTGGCGAGCTCCTTCTCGAACTTGGCTACCTTTTTGGCCTGATCGGCAGCGAACTTCTTGATCCAAGAGGGATTCAAGTATTTCTCCTTAGGCACCTCCATAGCTTTGGCAGCTTCGATACAGTCTTCAACGGATATCCCGTCAAGTTCTGCATCGAGCTCGGCTGTGAGCTCGGCTACGAGGTCGTGGGAGACTTCCAGTTCGGGTTGCGACCCTTCAGCTTCAGCTTCAGCTGGCACTCCTTCTCCTTGCTGGAGAACAGCTTTCCCTTGTCCATCCCCAGCTGCCGGCTCCTTGTCTTCCCCAGCTGCTGGCTCCTTGTCTTCCCCCTTTTTGGCATCATCCAAAAGAGTGGCAATAGTGCCATCCAGAGAGGTCAACTTGGCTTCAGCTTGTTGAATGCGGGAAAACAACTCTTCAACAGCGTCCTTCTCTTCCACCTTTTTCGCCAATTCCAGGTCTTGGCGCTCCTGCTCAGCTCGCTGCACAGCTGCAAAAGTCGAAGAGACCTCTTTGTGGAGGGAGACAAACTCAGCTCGGAAAGAGGCGAACTGAGCCATCCACTCCTGGTCCTGAGTCTGCTGGGACTTTGCGAGGTCAGATTCAGCAACGGTCTTGAACACGTTGAAATCCGAGCTGAGGCTCTGAAAGGCCTTCCTTAGAGCCGAGACCTCTGAGCTGGAAGAGGTGGAGAGATCTTCGAGCTTGTGCTGCAGAGAAGAGGAGAGGTGATCTAGCTGATTTTTCAGGCTGGCATTTTCTGCCATCAGCTGCTGCATCCTGTCAGCTTCTTCCTCCTTGCCCAGCTGGATCTTGGACAGCATCTCCGTCCTCAGCTGGTTGACCCTCTCCGAGATCAGTTCGCAGAAGGCGTCGGTTGAGAGAGCTAGTTGATCGGAGGGTCCGAGCAGAAGCTGTGGTTGTGGCTGGGCAGCAGACTCCGCGACAACCATGGCAGATCTGCTGGCGAGATAGGCCTTGAGTTTGTCTTCTTCTCTCTTGGCCGCCTCATCAGCTGTGTCGACGTCGTCCATGCTGGAGGCATTTTTGGCGAGCATGTCATCAAGAAAGTGAACAGCTTCAGGGTTGTTGCACAGCTCCCTGGTGTCTGTCCCTTCTTGGATGCTTTTGTCCAGACGTCGTCGGAGCACAACCACTTTTTGATTGTAAGCCACCTCCAGGCTCTGGTAGTCGAAGTACTCCCTCAGGTTGGACTCTTCGACCTTTAACTTGTCCCAACCATGAATCCTGAGGGTCTCCTCCTTTACGTACCAGTAGCTGAATATGACACTGAACTGGTATAGAAGTTCCGTCCCGAGAACAGAGAAAATGGGCATCGATGTTGCCTCGGGGAATATACCAATCAGCTTGCGGAACCAGTAGCTGAGTCTTCCTTCATACTCAGCCAGGATTGCCTGGCGGTTGGCTTCTTCATCGATCTGAGGGGGGTCGATATCGAAGGTTATGGGTTCGATGGTTTCATCAACGTTGGCCGAAGAAGTGGTCACAACGTTGGCATCGAGCGAGAGGCTCGGAATATCTGACTGAGGACCAGTTGAGAGAACTGGATCCTCTTTGGATGGAGAGTTGGCTGGCTGGAGGATTTCTTCAGTCACAGGTGGGTTAACCTGGCTGGCATCAGCTCTAGACCGACTGTCGTGGGACTCCTCAGATGAAGAAGAGTCATCTGAGGAGGAGCTGGCATCCATCACTTGGACCTCCACGTCTTCACCTGCCCCCTCAGCCACGTCCTCCTGACGAGGTTGAAGAATAAACCCAGTTGGGTCAACCGATTGACTGGATTCGGTTGACTCCTTCGCCTCAGCCGGCTTGATCACCACTGGACTTGTTGTGGATGGTTGAGCCGCTGGCTGGATGATCCTTATCCTTGGCCTCTTCTGCAGAGGTTCCTCCTCTTCCTCCTCTTCGTCTTCTTCCTCCTCAGCTACCTCTTCCAGCTGGCGCTTCACCGGCTTGGTCCTCGAAGGGCGACGAGCAGCTGCCTCCACAGCTGGCTTGGGGACACCCTTGGGGGTGTAGACAGCTTCTACAACATCCCTGGCCTTCTTGGCTGAGGGGAACAGTGACAGCTTGCTGACTGGAGTGTCCTCACTCCCTTCCCATGTCAGCGGCAGACCCTTTGTGGCTTGTAGGATGAGGGCTGATATCTTTGTCCCGAAGTTGAGAGTCCCCTTGACACTCAACAGAACATCTCCGGACTCAGCTGTCGTCTCGGATATCTTCTGCTTCTCCGACAACAGCTGGCTCTCTATAAATCCCAACCAGTCGACCTGGTGCATCTCTTCCAGGGCCTTCTGCTGCTTGAGCTTAGGACGGCTGATGTCCCCGAAGGCTCCACCATATGTGAAGATGCATTTGGAGATTACATCGAAAAGAAGTCGGTGCTCCGGCTTCAACTTTGTCCTTTGCATGCTCCCCTTCAATGGTTCGGGAACAAGAAGAATGGTTTGAAGGAAGGCATCAGCTTCCTTGTCAGAAAAGTTCCCCACCACGTCTGTGGCTTCACGGTTTCTGGGGATGAGCTTCTCCAGCTCCTTCGACACCTTTATCTCCACAACGGAGTCTTCTACTGTTCGGGAGGTTATGTGGCGTTGCTTGCACGGGATGATCGTGACAAGCCCGTCATTTGCGACTCGTTGCAGATTCCGGTAGAAATGTACGATCTGCTTCCTGAGCAACAGGGCCGGAGAGAGGGTGGCCCAATCAAGCAGATGGTGGTCGGAGAGGATGGTGGCGATTGGAGCGAGCTCAGGCGATGAGAGAGCCGCTCTGGATAATATCTGTTCGAAATGAATCTTCGACATCACCATGTCGAACGATTCCTGGAACGTTGCAGGCTCTGAGGAAACCATCTTTTTAGAAGCTTTTGACTTGGGCGCCATCTCGAGGAGATATATATGCAAAGAAAGAGTGAAAGACTTTACTGGAAATGGCGAAACAAGATTTGAGAAGATGATAAATAGTGAGTAAAGATATGCACGAAAAGAGAAGGTAAGGATCACTTCCTGATTTTCCGTATTATATAATCTTTGACTCGAAAAGAGAAGGCTGTGATTTCGCGACTGTTGAGTAATTTTGACTGATATACCACGCGCGCGAGTGAGAAGGTGAATAGTTTGAGGTGTCAGCCCAGTCGCACTATAAAGTAAGGCTATAGGTGTTCAGCCAGACTTTACATTAAATGCGATATGATGGCTTGTTTAGTCTAGCTGACATGTTCAGGAATGTTTGAATTTAATTCAAACATTCTCATTTAATATCATAACACCTTCAGTCATAAATGATACCTGCCAGCTGATGTCTGAATCAGCTGTGTTCATTAGTTGAATTCCTCAGTTGCCGCATACCATCAGCTGACTCGAGTCTGTTCAGCTGACGTCTGTTCCATTGTTGCAGCATACCATCAGCTGACTCAAGTTCATCTCCTCAGCTGACGTTTGATGTCCTCAGTTGGCAATTCGTATCTGAGATTCCCCCTTCATCTGAGCTTTCCCCTTAATTCGATATCCGATTCGTCAGCTCGGATGAATCCTTATCAGCTCGGATGACTCTTCTGCTCGGATGACTTTTTAGCTCGGATGAGTTTTTAGCTCGGATCCAAAAGTCCTAGAAGATCACACAGCATCTTGAACCGGGCTTCAGGAAGAGGTTTGGTGAAGATGTCAGCTTTCTGAATCTCAGTTGGAATCTTCTCCATGGACACATCCTTCTTCTCAATATGATCTCGGATGAAGTGATGACGAATATCGATATGCTTTGTCCGAGAGTGATGAACAGGGTTTAGAGAGATAGCTATGGCACTCGAGCTATCACAATGAATGAGAACCTGTCCAGTTGAGACTTCATAATCTCTCAACTGCTGTTTCAGCCTTAATATTTGCATGCAACAGCTTCCGGCAGCCATGTACTCTGACTCGGTTGTCGAAGTAGCCACACACGCTTGTTTCTTGGAGAACCATGAAACTAGCTTGCTTCCCATGAACTGACAGTGTCCAGAAGTAGACTTTCTGTCCAACCGATCTCCTGCTAGGTCGGCATCTGAGTATCCAGTCAGCTGGATATTGTCATCAGTTGGGTACCACAATCCAACATTGACAGTTCCCTTCAGATACTTAATGATGTTCTTTGCTGCCAACATGTGTGCTTCTCTTGGTTGGACTTGAAAACGAGCACACACTCCAACTGCGTATGAAATGTCTGGTCGGCTGGCAGTTAGGTAGAGCAGCGAACCGATGATCCCTCTATACTGGCTGGCATCAATGAGCTTTCCCTCAGCTCCTGGTTCGATCTTCCAGTTCGTGTTCATAGGGATCTTGGTTGTCTTACTTGTCTGCAATCCGAACTTGGTGATGAGCTCCTTTGTATATTTGGACTGGTTGATGAAAATCCCTTCAGGTGACTGCTTCACTTGTAATCCAAGGAAATAATTCATCTCGTCCACCATTGACATCTCAAACTTTTCCTTCATAAGATCGGAGAATTTCTTGCACAGCTCCTCCGACTTAGACCCGAAAATGATGTCATCGACATAAATTTGCACGACAAGTATATCTTCTCCAACTTTGATGGTGAACAGAGTTTTATCAACTGAACCTCGTTTGAACCCCGAGTCCAGAAAAAATCCACAAAGAGTGTCATACCATGCTCTTGGTGCTTGCTTTAGACCATAGATAGCTTTCCTCAGCTTGTACACTCTTCCATCTCCAGTCTCAAAACCAGGAGGCTGTTCAACATATACATCTTCTTTTATATCCCCATTGAGGAATGCACACTTCACATCCATCTGATATACTTTGAACTTGTGATGTGCGGCATAAGCTAGAAAGATCCGGATGGCTTCCAGCCTTGCAACTGGTGCAAAGGAATCTTCAAAGTCAATTCCTTCTTGTTGGCAGTATCCTTGAGCTACCAACCTTGCTTTATTCCTCATAATGAATCCAATGGCGTCTCTCTTGTTTTTGAAAATCCACTTTAGTCCAATCACCTTGACACCATTTGGTCTTTCTACCAACTCCCATACACAGTTGCGTAGAAACTCATTCAATTCTTCTTGCATGGCTGTTGTCCAGTGGAAACAGTTGAGAGCTTCCCCAACATTCTTCGGTTCTGGAACATCAGCTACAAAGCAAGAAATCATGGCAACATCTCCAGCTTGCTCGAACTCCTCTAGAACTGCCAATTCCTCAGCATATTGGGCATAAGTGTTGGAATCTTCCTCGGTTGATTCTGGATTTGCAACTCTGCTCCGTGTGCGCACACCCTCGGTTGGATCTCCGATGATGTCGTTGGTGGAATGAACTTCATACCATCTTCGGTTGCATCTTCCTTCTTCTTCCAATAGTGGCTGTTCAGACATGTGAGTTGGAGTCTTCAGAGCTGGTGATTGATCAGCTGTTGAGTCTGGATCCTCAACATTTACAATAGATTGAACTGAGCTCGGTTGGGCATCGGATGCTGATGCAGTTGGAGGGACATCAGCTGAAGTTCCCCCTAGGGACGAGCTGAGGTCTTCGCATTCATCTTCAGAGGAGTATGGGTCCTCATCTTCAGTTGCCCATACCAGTGGTTCAGCTCGGTTCTTTTCCCGAAATGCTTGCGATCTGGTGAGAGCTGGTAGAACAGCTGGATCCGCGTGTTGTTCCTTTACCTGTTCCCTGCATTCAAAGGTAGACTCATCAAAACTAACATGAGGTGGTATTTCCACAATACGAGAGCTGTTGTTGAAAACTCTATATGCCTTGATCCGAGCTGCATATCCAAGAAATATGCCCTTCGAAGCTTTGGCATCAAAAGTTTTCAACTGAGTCTTCCCATTGTTGTGAATATAACACTTAGATCCAAAAACACGAAAATAGGAAATATCTGGCTTTCTGCGTCTCCACAGCTCGTAGGGCGTCTTTCCCAACCGCTTGGTGAGAAGAGATCGATTCTGTGTGTAGCATGCTGTGTTGATCGCTTCAGCCCAAAATCTCTTAGGTAGTGCTGAGCTTGCTAACATGGATGTGGCTGCATCCTTCAGAGTTCTATTTCTTCGCTCAGCTACGCTATTCTGTTGTGGAGTGCGTGCGGCTGATGTCTGATGGGTTATGCCATTCCTTTCGCAATACTCAATGATGGTTTCATTTAGAAACTCCGTTCCACGATCTGATCGGATAGATATGATCTTCATCTCTTGTTGGTTCGATATCCGATCCATCAGCTTGGGCAGCTCATCTCGGGTTTCACTCTTTTGTCGCATGAAGATGGTCCATGTATATCTTGAGTAGTCCATCTCGGGTTAGAACCAGTTCCCGCTGGAACCGTGCGTCGCTTTTCTCTGTACACTCGAATAGCCTTGTCATTCCAAATGATCTGCCCATTTTCATCAATTATAACAACACCCCGGTTATCCTTAGGCTTGTTGTTTGAAATGATGCTCTGTTTCTTGGGAGGAGTTGGATTTCTCCCATGTTGGGCTTTAGGAGGTGAGGCTTTCCCCCTGTTTTGATGGCGATTCTTACCCTGTTGAGTTTGTCTGTGAGGTCGGACGGCTTTGTGGAATCTTCTTGGCTGATTCTGATTCCATTTCCTTGGCTATTGACGATGGCTGTTCATGCCCGGATGTTGATTCATGTTGTGGCATGAGTAACCATAGCTGTCGTAACTTTTCCACATAGGTTGACTCTGTTGGAACCTCTGATTGTTGTGGTGATGGAACCGTTGTTGATTATATCGGTTGAAGCTTGGTCGGTTCTGTTGGTTCCATCTCTGCTGTGGTTGGTTTGTTGGTCGGTTATCACGTCGGTTCTGAGCTTGGATATGTTGTCGATTTTGAGCTTGATTGTGACTCCGACGTCTCCGGTTCCTCCGTTGAGTCTTGGAACATTCCCCCTCAGTTGTAGACTCCAGGGACTGTTTCGTTGGTGCTCCATCTGCAGCTCCTTTGCCTTTCTCAGCCGTAGTTGCCTTTATCGGTTGTGAGGGTGTTTGTTCAGTTGCATACTCAACTGTGTTAGGTTTGGCAACCATGACTTCCTCAGCCCTGGTGAAGGTAGCTGGTGGAATTCCAGTGTCCTTTGCCACGTCGTATCCGAGTCCAGACACATCATCCGTTTGCCGTCTGTATTTGATGAGATTCTCGATGATCTCGGATGACTGATATAGCTTTGTCAGGTTGTCCTTCTCAGTTTGAAGATCCTTGAGAAGAACAGCTATATGCTCGGTCTGGGCATTTGATGTCTTCATCAGCTGGTCGATCTGAGCCTCTTTCTTGTTCAACTGTTCGTTCTGTGCCTTGATCTGTTCCTTCAACTGTTCATCGGTTGAAGCCTCAGTTTGGTTGGCTGTACTCAGTTGACTTTTCAGCTGGTCAATTTCTTCAGCTTGTCTCTTGATCAGATCGTCCTTTTCGGTTAAGGAATCTTCAAGCTTGGCGAACTGGGCTTGAAGACTCTTAAACTCAACTGACTGCTGATGCAGTTCCTCACTGAGTTCTTGAAAATCATTCCAGGAGTGTTCCAACTCATCGTTCATAGATTCCTGCATGTTAGAAGTATTAGAAGAATTTAAGCGAGCAGGATTAGATTGTACCTCAATATCATCTTGGTCGGTTCCAAGTGCCATGAGGCATTGATCCGGACTAATGAGTTTGTTGGCAGAGGTCAGGTCATCCTCATCTTCAGTGTCTGTGAAGATGTCCATATCGTCAGCTGCCTCTTCAGCTACCATGGCCTTATTCTTTGCAGTTTGCTTCGCCCTCAGTGCTTCTCTTTCTTTCTTTGAGAGGTCTGGGCAATCGGCTTTGAAGTGTCCTTCCTTGCCGTATTCGAAGCAACCATTGGTGACTGGCTTCGAACTGTTTCGAGTTCGGTTTGATTTATAGAAACGTTTATATTTGCCGAATCGAGTATCCATATCGGCTAACTTCTTTGACAACGCTGCAATGTTCTGTTGCAGTTCTTCTCTGCTCGGCTCCTTTGCAGTCGTGTCAGCTGACCTGGTTGTCCTTGACGATCTCGACTTTGAGTAGTCAGCTCGGAGGGCAACTGACTTTGATGCTGAGCCGACATCCTCAATTCTATTTGTCTGACTTGAGGGCTGCGACCTCCTTCTATTGACCATATACTCATTCCCTTTCAAGATTGAGAATAATCTTTCAGTTCCCATTTCACCAAGGTCAGCTCGGCTCTCGTGGATATTTGTGAAAGTATCCCACTCAGCCGGTAGAGCTTGCAACACTTTGAGGTTTATTTCTCTTAGAGTGTATTTTCCTTTCCGGATGGATTGGATTTTTCTGATGATGTCCATAAACCGGAGCTCTAGCTGATCGATAGTCTCATCAGGTCGCAGACTGAAATTGTCAAAATCTTGACATGCATGCAAGAACTTGTTTTCCTTCGTTTCGTCGCTTCCTTCACTTAGCGAGGCCAGGATGTCCCACATCTCTTTTGCGATCTCACACTCCTCTATCCAGGGCAGATAATCTTGTCCAACCGTGGACATTATTGTGCTCTGAGCCCAGATATCCAGCTGGCTCACCTTGGCCTCCTCCGGAGTGTAGTCCTCTGGCTGTTTCTCCACATACTCTACCACTGCATCTCCATCGTTGGGATTTGTGGGAGTACGAAGTATTCTGTCTCGTATGACGATTGGTCCAGATGTGAGAATTGGACAAAAGGATCTTCTTCATTCGAGTTCTCCATGATGTATAGTTGACAACGGAGAACATGACTGTGATCTTGTCCTTGACGTCCATCTGCACAAACAAAAGCAGGACAACAAAAAAATGCGAGCAAGAATGCACTAGCGTGAAAAGATCTGTTCAGTTGACCACTGAAGAAAATTCTCGAATTCACACCTCATGAAACAGAGACAGTAGTCTTTTGAACCACTGCTCTGATACCACTTGATGGTCCCGATACGAGTTACTGCTGTATGGGGGGGAGGGGTATACACCAGTTAGGATTTTTCAACTTTCTAAAAACTTAACACTTGAAATCAACTTCAACTGAGTAAAAGGACTCAGTTGGGATCTCACAGCTGAGTAAGCAACCTCAGCTGGAAGAGTGGTGCTGTGCGGAATGTGGTGGAAAATGTACTCGTAAAAACAAACTCACGCTTTTGTGCACGGTTGGTCAAAACAAAAACTGTTGATGTGAAAGTATGCAGATTGTATGCGGTTAGATTGTCAGTTGAGATATGCAAAATAATGACTGAACACGACACACAAGATTTACGTGGTTCGGAGAGAACTCCTACGTCCACGGGGAGATGTGAGTCCACACACCTCAGTCCAAGTTCTTCTGGACAGTTCCACTCAACTTACGCTGGCTGAGCAACCGTTACAGTTTAGTTTGCGGGCACTAAACAGCCTAAGTCAAGTTTGCGGGTACTTGACGACCTAGCTACTCGATTACAGGAAGAGTAAGGTCCTAGCACACTTTTTAGGGTGTGAGAAAGGGTAGGATTTCCAACTACAGCTCGATCACGAATGAGAGCTGGATCTAAGGCTTGAACGAATAAACACTCAACCTAAGATCAAAAAACAGTTTCGATCTCTAGGAACCCTCAGCTACTAATGTTCTCTCAAATTTGAACTCTCAGCTGCTGATGCTCTTAGATGATGATTTTGCAGATTTGCTTTTGATTTCTCTCGAGAAAGCTCTTGAATTTTTCTTCGTCTATGTGTCTATCTACATGTATGTATTCTCGAATGAGAGAATGCCTCTATTTATAGGCGGAGAGAATCAACTAGCCGTTGGAGGAGCAGTTGATCTCTGATCGGTTGAAAGCGATGGCTTGTCTCTCATCTCTGCAGACTTTCCCGATATGGCATCTGTGCTCTTCTACTTTCCATCTGAGACAGCCTTGTGTTGGGCCAGATGGGGTAATGACTAAATGGTCAAACCCTCGTGTGACTTCCTTTTGAAATTCAAATCTTTGACAGTCAACTTTGGTTTGTCGGTTGAAAGTCTTGACCTTCATCTGAGTGATCTTCAGTTGATGTTCCGATCTGTCGAGCTCTCAGCTGACTTTGAACTTCAAACAGATGAACTCCTTGTTCGGATTCTATAACTGAGGTTCTGAAACTGAACACTCGGTTGCCTTCCTTGTATTTACTCAGTTGGGTTTGAACCGTCAGATGATTTCCTTTTCATCTGATGTTCTCTTCCTTTCAACTGTTTTTCATCTAATGAACGCTCAGTTGGTTTCCTTCAACTGATGTTCTGAAGACTTCCCCTTGTTTGCATCTGAACAAATGAACTCTCAGTTGTCTTTCTTCACAACTGATGTTCTGTCTGAGTGACGTCTTGTTGCCATCTTCAGCCGGAGACCTGTAAAGATAAAATCTTAACATTGCTCAAACAGCGAGCCTAAATTATAACATTAGGTCCTGGCAACATCTACTCGGTTGGGGTCAGCCGGTTTTGGAATTCATCAAAACTTATACTAATAAATTTCCCAACAGGAAATGCATAATCAAGTTAGATTTTAAGATCTAAATTGAATGAATGTTAATGTGTCTTGAAGTATGCTTGATTTATATGAATTCATTATATGTTTGAATAAGTGTTTAAATGCATGATAGTAGTTATAATGTGAAAGATGATTGAACTATTGTATGCAAATGATTGGTTGTTAAACTGAGAATAAATTAAAGTCTTTGAAAGGAAGCTCGAGTAATAGATTGTAACAATGACGTTATTAATTAGAAGGAGAAAAGTATACGATGTGAGTAGTAAAGTTAATCAATTCGAGTAGAGTTAATAATTTAAAGACGAGAACACGAGATCCTTTAGAAAAGTTAGAGCGAAGAGAGAGACGACTCAAATAGAAGTCCTTCAGTTAAACACCAATCCTTTATGTCCGTCATGTTGCGTATCTTATTTTTCCTATCGATGTCGAACTGTGAAGGATCGAGTCGGACGTATCATTAAGCGAGGACAAATAGCCCTAGACCACCTAGCTAGTCTTCGGAAGTCAGGTGGGCTTTTCTGAACCAAAACTATCGATGAAAATTAGTTATGCTATTGAGTATTATGATATGTTTTCAAATGTGATTGACTTGCCGTTTTTATTGAAGTTGGTATGTGTTACATTCTATTTATATGAAGATGTGATTATCCTGTGAAAAGCAGGAACCCACGTGTGGTATATGTTGAGGTGACTGTGAGCCTTGCTTCGGTTAGGCCGGTCACAGTGTTTGAGAAGGAGGCCTACTTCTCGCCACAGTGAGATTGTTTGTGATAGATGATACATACTGTTATATTATATGTTATTTGACTGCGCAGTCTGTTTAAAAGAAAAACGTTTTGACATGCACAAGTAAACTGTTTTAAAACTGCTTATATACTTGTGATGTTCGGCAAGGCAAGTTCAATTATTATAGCTTTAAGAAGCATCTTTACTCAAATGTTTTGGCTTGTGTTCACTGAGTACGAAGTACTCAGCCCTGCGTGTGTTTCTAAACATGCAGGCTGACTGGATGGCGATGGCGTGGATACTTGGTGGTGTGGTTTGGTTTTGTTGGTTGAGTTTAGTAGAATTTCGGACTGGCATTTGTACGTCTTCATACGTGCAAGTGTTGGGTATTGATGCAAGTTTCCACTGCAATCCTTTTGAACTAATGTCTGTTGATGATAATACTTTAATACTCATGTTTTTTATTCCGAGCGTTGTGCTCGAAGACTTTGAATACTTGTTGAATTCGTAACTCTTTACCTTGTAATTCCGAGCGATGGGCTCGTGACTTGAATTGTTGTTGAACATGATCCTTCAATTTGATTTATGTTCATATTCTCTCTCTTTTTGTTGGAATTCCCTTCCCATCAGCATGCATTACTTGTTTGAATTCCTGTTGTAAGTGAAGTTAAGATGCTCGGTTATTATTTCTTTATGCTTTTGAAAACCAAATTCAATTGCCTTATATTCCATCTTTGTTTTCCCCGAGCATGTTCCCTTATTTAAGTTAATTGTTAGTTGTTTAAGTTTGTTGTTGTTGTTAAGTCGCACCTCGAGAGTCGGGGCGTGACATTCATTCTATCTCGAATCTGTCGAACTATCTCAATCATCTCACTGATCACATCTGGGCCTAGGTTCTTTCTCTCACCTACATCGTCCCAATAAAGTGGCGATCTATATTTCCTTCCATACAAAGCCTCAAACGGCGCCATTCCTATCGTGGCCTGATAGCTGTTGTTGTAAGCGAATTCGACTAAGTGTAAAATTTCTTCCCAATTCGCGCCTCGGTCCAAAACTACTGTCCTCAACATATCGACTAAAATCTGAATCGTTCTCTCTGAATGCCCATCTGTCTGTGGGTGAAACACTGTACTGAAATTAAGCTCTGTTCCCAATTCTTTCTGCATCGTAATCCAAAATCTCGAAGTGAATTTGGCGTCTCTGTCTGAAATTATAACCTTCTGTACTCCATGCAGACGTACAATCTCTCTGACGTACAACTAAGCTAATTTCTCAGATCCGTATGTAATCTTAATCGGCAAGAAGTGTGCTAACTTCGTAAGCCTATCTATTATCTCCCAAATTGTTGTGTTTCCTCTTCTCGACTTAGGTAAGCCTGTGACAAAGTCCATGGCTATGCCTTCCCATTTCCATTCTGGGACATCCAATGGTTGTAGTAATCCATATGGTCGTCTGTGTAAAGCCTTAACTTGCTGGCATGCTAGGCATCTTTCTACAAACGAGGCAACGTCTCGTTTCATTCCATTCCACCAAAAGTTTCTTCTCAAATCTTGGTACATTTTCGTACTTCCTGGATGTGCTGTGTAAGGCGTATCGTGAGCCTCACTCAAGATCTCGTTCTTCAGTTCGCTGTTGTCGTCAGGAATACAATCTCTGCCTTCAAAAAGTATTGCATTGTCAGGAGCTTCGGAATATCCTTCTGGCTTATCTGTTCTTATCCTCACTCGCAACTTTTTCCATTGACTTGTCTTTTCTCTGAGCACTGATGATTCTTTCTCTCAAATCTGGTGTAGCTTCTAATGCTGCTATCTGTCTTGTTATCGTAGCTGGCGTGTCAAGCACTCTGATATCCATCTTCTCGAATTCTCGTACTAAAGTTCCTTCTTCTACAAAAAGGCATCCTAACTTCGTTGGAGCCTTGCGACTCAAGCGTCTGCTACCACATTAGCCTTTCCTGGATGATAGTTGATTCCGCAGTCATAATCCTTGACTAGTTCCAGCCATCTTCTTTGTCTCATGTTCAGTTCTTTTTGCTCGAAAAAGTACTTCAGGCTCTTGTGATCAGTGAATATCTCAACTCTTACACCATAGAGATGGTGTCTCCAAATCTTTAACGCATGCACTACGGCTGCGAGTTCTAAATCGTGGGTTGGGTACTCAACTTCGTGAGGTCGAAGTTGTCGTGAAGCATAAGCTATCACTCGTCCGTCTTGCATCAAGACACAACCTAATCCATTTTTCGATCCGTCAGTGTAAACCACATACTCTTTGTTTGTGTCTGGAAGTACTAGTACTGGCGCTGTGGTTAACTTCTCCTTAAGAGTTTGGAAACTCTTCTCACACTCATCCGTCCATTTAAATTTGGTATCCTTCCTGAGTAACTGCGTCATCGGGCGAGCGATCGTAGAGAATCCCTCAATAAACCTTATGTAATAACCGGCTAATCCCAAGAAACTTCTGATCTCGTTCTGACTCGTTGGTGACTTCCAGTTGTGCACCGCTTCTACCTTGGCTGGATCCACCTTGATTCCTTCTGCCGATACTATTTGCCCAAGGAACATAACTTCCTTCAGCCAAAATTCGCATTTACTGAATTTGGCGTAGAGTTTCTCAGTTCTTAGTGTTTCCAACACTATCCGTAGATGTTCCTCGTGCTCCTTTTCATTTTTAGAGTAAACGAGGATGTCGTCGATGAATACTAAAACGAATTTGTCCAAATAAGGGTGGAAAACTGTATTCATAAGATCCATGAATACAGCTGGAGCGTTGGTTAAACCAAATGGCATCACTAGGAATTCGTAATGGCCATATCGGGTTCTAAAAGTGGTCTTCGGTATGTCTTCAGGTTTGATCTTGAGCTGATGGTACCCTGACCTCAAATCTATCTTGGAGAAAACTCCTGCACCCTTGAGCTGATCGAACATATCCTCGATCCTTGGCAAAGGATATTTGTTCTTGAGCGTTATCTTGTTCAGTTCTCGGTAATCGATGCACATTCTCATCGATCCGTCCTTTTTCGTAACAAAAAGCACGGGTGCTCCCCAAGGTGAGACGCTTGGCTTAATAAAACCAAGGTCTAGTAATTCCTGTAACTGGATTTTAAGCTTTTCCAATTCCTTCGGTGCCATCCTGTATGGGGCTTTAGACTTAGGAGCTGCTCATGGTTCTAAGTCGATCGTGAAGTCCACATGACGATCTGGTGGCAATCCTGGTAGCACTTCCGGAAAGACATCTTCGTATTCGTTCACAACTTTTACGTCTTGGATGGTCTTCTCGGCTCCTGGCTCTCCGATTAGGTACACAAGGTAGGCTGTGGTACCTTTCTTCTTCATGAGTTTCGTGGCTTGAAGGGCTGATATAATTGTAATGCCCCGTAAATTCCTTACGTTCTAAAAAGTTTAAAGTTAATTAAATAATGGCATTGCACGCCTAAGTTTATAATTTTTGAATTCTAAGGCTAACGGTCGAATCCGTTATTAAAAATAAATTATGGGAGTCGGCTAGATGACTACCGTATTAGGGGTTAGTGCGTACGAAAAGTTTTTAGTTTGTAAATTCGGAAAGGAAAATCGTCTAATTTTACGTTTACAAAATCGCAATACGAACACGACGAGAAAGTTTATTTTTACATTTTTCCGGATGAAACTCGGACTTGTCGTCCCGAGTTTTTGTCAAAATAAATTTTATAAATTTATTTTCTAATTAAGTTCATACGTTAGAATTTTTAAGTCAAATCGAATCGCGACGATTTTTGTACCGAACGACGTTTTTTGTTGTTCGTTTTTCCGTAACGTCGGATCGCGCCGGAAAAACCCGTACCCTCCTAACCCCATGCATGCAGCCGCCACCTCACATTCTTAGGTGTAACATGCATGTGTTGACTTAATTAACTAAGTGACACCTAAATCCACTTTACACAAATTCAATTTTTCATCATTTCAACTCTAAGACAAAACAATTTTCATCTCTCTCTCTCCCTATCTCTCTCTCGGCAGCTTTCTCTCTCTCTCCCTCAACTTCATCATCTTCATCCTTCCCATCCTCCATTGAAGACCCTTCAAAGCTTGAAGAAAGAACACAAGTCCTCAATCATCCATTCAAACACCATACTTCTTTCCTTAATTTTCAAGGTATGATGATCCTCTTTAATCCTATCCAATCCTTTTTCTTTTTCCCTTCTTTTCTTCTTGATCGAATTTTGGGAAGTTTGGAATAGATAGTTTGATCTTAGAATAATGTAATTGGATGTATTAGATATGATAATTGGAGATTAAAATTGATCAAAACCAAGAACCTTATCTTTTGTGTAAATGCAGAATTTTTTGGGAAAATGGTAGAATTTCTAATTTTCTTCTTTGATCATGGATTCATGTATGCTTAATTAGTGTATGGGATGAAAAGGGATTGAAAGCCCTATGTTATTATAAAATTTAATTAGGGTTTGAAGTATAAATTAGGGATTTTTGCATGTTAATTGATAATAGAATTGCAATTGATTAATTGATGATATAAGAGTATGTTTTGTAAATAAATGTAGTTAATTGAGGAAGAAAATCATCCCCTAAACATATGTTTAAAACCAGAAATTTATAAGTAATTAGGGGTTTCCACATGATTGTTTAAAGTGATGAATTGTTAGTTGAATATTGTTGCAAATTATATTAGTTGATTATAGAAGTTAATTGGAAATTTTCTAAAAATGTTTAATGGAATGTAAGAGAATAAAATCACCATATAAACTGAGTTATAATGATGATAAGATATGTTAGTATGCATGAAAATGATTCATATTAGACGTAGATTAACGTCGTAAAGTTTGAACAAAAACCGACGACTTTTGGAAATCGCGTAAGAGACGAATATCTAGTTGTAACTAATAATCGGGAAGTCGGATGAAATTTCTAACTTGATATTATTGTTTATAATGAAATTTAGAACAACTCTCTAGTTGACATCATAAGCATCCGAGTTCATATAATATGGGTTATAGTGATAATCGGGAACTAGAACACGTTTGGAATTTCTTTGTTGGTATAGTACTTGATAGTTGAAATCCGACGTTAGAACGTCGTGCCTTTGAGCAAGTTGAGAAGGAGTTTGTCACGTACGGAGGTACGTGATGACTACCTTGAGAGTTCAGTTTCAAAAAAAAGTTGAATACGAGAATTTAAAACGAACCTAAGACGTTATACGTCGAACTTACCAAGCAACTAGGGTTTCACGGCAGTTTTGCGACCCTTGCCGGAAACTGTAATAACTTCCAGCTCGTTTATCGGATTTGTGATCCGTAAATTGGAGCGCGAACTAGATTTCCTAAGCTTTCTAATGGTACAGGTATCACACCCTGTTCCAAGTCCTCTGTTCTGGACAGCCTCCAGAGTTACTGGACTGTGCAGTGAAATTTCAGTTTCTTGTTTTCTAAGTTGTTTAATTCACAACTTAGTCTCTTTTGATCGATTAAGCCGTTTTTATCTAACGAACATCTCCCTTCTGACCTTAGAGTCAAGTATAGAACCTTGAGTGATGAAAACCAGTCGAGATCTTATATCTTATCTTTTCATTAAAGAAGTAATAAACGAGAAATTTCATAAGTCGTTCAAAGAACAAAAACGTAGATCGCCTAAGTTGATTCTTTCCAACTTAGTTTTCTTTTATTCTTTAAAGTCGTATTAAGATACCGACTACCTTCTCTACTGACCCGAGAGTCAAGTATGAAATCTTCCGAGTTCTAAACAAGATTAGTACGAGTCTCGTTTCCCGTTTAAGTAAAACGAATCTAGTAAGCGTGCAAATGCCAAAAGAATAAAATAACTAAAACTTTCTTCAATCCTCTTTAATCGATTTCTTATTCGACCCGCTTTTAAGTATGTTCTTTTTACGATGAAGGAGGAAGCCAACTGTAGAAAAAGGACGAAAGATCCGAAGTTGGAAGCTGTTGCGTATAAGTTCTGTATTAACAAAGGTGGGCTTTTATATACAAATAAAATGAGCAATGCTCGGAAAATCTTTCTTTATCGCTTTGATATCTGTGTTTTCAAAGTGATATTATGGCATGAACTGTTTTAAGTTTTTATGTGAGTTCTCTTGTACCTATCTGAGTCAACATTCGTGTTTTCCAGATTTAGAGTTAGTCTATTTTAGATTAACTAACGATCGGCTCTAAGTTAGCTGCTAAGTGCTTTCCAGAGTTAGTGCACTTTGTAACCTGTGGTGTATGTGGTATCATGTTGAGGGGTAGACAGCCACGGTGAATTAGTTTGGGTCAAGATTGAACATAGCATACCTGAAAATATTTGGCCAAGTGATTTATGAGAAAAAGTCAGAAAATGTTTTAGTAGGCACGGATTCTTTCAATAAAACTCCGATGTGCTACGTTTATAAATGCCATATTTATCTATATTTATGATTATGATTTCGGCATCGTGCCCACTAAGTACGTTTGTACTTAGCCCTGCATTGCTTTCTAAATGTGCAGGTTGAAGCGACGGTGAGCGGCGACGGTTGATGTTGAGTAAAAGATAGGATGCTTAGTTAGAACCCCTTCTGCTGCCAAATGTTGAATTCCTTTTGATGTACTTTTAAACAATACTCAGTAGTCTAAGTCTATAATTATGAATTTAGTTTCTTGTTGTACTTTTGTCGAGTAATCCTTAGGGATTAACTCTTTCTTTTTATGTTAAAGTCTTGTTCATAGTTTAATAATGTCTTTTCCATGTATGTTTAGTCAGTTAGCCCCCTTCTTCCCCGCTTCTTTAATCCAACCCCAGTCGCACCCCGGCTTCTGCCGTCCCTCGGGATTTGGGGCTGTGACAATAATTGGTACGCCTCTACCCATTGAAATTTCGTGGAATTCGATCGGTTCTTTTCCCGGCGGTTGAAAAGAGATTTTTCTCTCGTTGCAGAGAATTGTGGCGTAATTCTCTGACAACCAATCCATTCCTAGGATTATATCTACGTCCTACATTATCATAACATTTAAGTTGTTCGCTATAACCTTATGAGTTCCGATTTCTAGTTCTAGGTTAGAGCAAACATGAGTGGAAGTAGTGATCTCTCCTGAAGGTGTAGCTACTCTCATAGAATGTGCAGCTCTTACAGGCCTGATGTCTAAGTTATCGGCACACGAGCCAGCAATGAAAGAATGCGATGCGCCAGTATCAAACAGTATCTTAATGGGGATGGGAGTTTTCCCATACCTGTGAGATTGCCTTTTCCTTTGTGCTGGCCATCCTGTTTGATAGCGCATGCCCTCGCATTCTGTTGCTGCTGTGCATGCTGCTGAAATTGCTGCTGGTTCATTGGCGGCTGCTGCTGCTGGGCTTGGATGGCTCGGAGAGGTACGGCTTGGAGTGGCTTCGGGCAGTCCTTTTTCATGTGCCCCTTCTGTCCACAGTTGAAACAGTTAGAGGTGCCTATCTGGCAGACTCCGGGATGGGCTCGGTTGCACTTCGGGCAGACAGGAATGGTAACCCTCTCTGGGTTATTTGCTCCCTGGTTGAAATTTCTCTGTTTTCCCTGCGGCTGGTTCTGTTGATTGTTGCCCTTCCACGGCGAGTTCTGCTTATTCCCCTGAATAAACAACCCCGATTGGTTGTTTCCCTGCCACGACCTCTTGTTGTTGTTGTTGTTGTTGTTGTGAGGCTGTTGATATCCCTGTTGATTTCACTTTCTCTGACCTCCTTGGTTGTTATAACCCTGATTGTAGCCTCCGCTACCTCCTCCGTTCCATTTTCTCTTACCCTGATAGTTGCTACTATTGCTGTTATAGTAGCCTCGGTTCTGATTCTGCGCTGGTGCTGATGCAGTTGGTACTATCTTCTTCTCATCATGCACGACGGCCTCCATTTCCAGTGATCTTCCCAAAATATCTGTGTAGCCTAGTCCCCCATGACTAGCTAAAGCGATTCCTAGCTTATGTCGTAAAACCCCTTGAAATTTCTTTGATAGCTTCTCCTCGGTGTCAACTAATGCCGGCGCATACCTTGACAGTTCGCAAAACTTTGCATCATATTCAGTCACGGTCAGTTTTCCTTGCTTCAGGTTATAAAATTCGGCTTCCTTCTGTGCCCTATACGTCTTGGGGACGTACTTATCAAACAAGATTTCCTTGAACTCTTCCCATGTAAAACGAGCCAGATGCTCTGCGGGTATCACCTTCTGTCTCGCTTCCCACCAGTAATCTACCGATCCAGTCAATTGGAATGCGACACAAAGCATTTTCTCCTCATCAGTGCATCTGAGGAGCTTGAAAATCTTCTCGGTAGATCTCACCCATAGCTCAGCATTGCTAGGGCTACCCGTTACGTTGAACATCGGAGGGTTTCTCTTGAGGAAGAGATCCTCTATATTACGAGGCGGTGGTGGAGGTGGTGGCGATGGGGGTGGTGATGGGGATGGTGATGATGATGGTGGTGGGGTAGCATTCTGCTCATATTCTTGTTCTCTGTTGTTTTCCGGCTGACGTCTACCACGTCCTCTCGGCCTTCCAGGTCCTCGACCTCTCCTGTTGTTAACATTTCTCGGCGGCATTTTCTTTAGTCTAAAGAAAAATTGAAATTTTCATTAGTTCTCTTCTGTTAATTACACTTAGTACTTACTAGCTCGTTCTCAACTTAATCAAGTTCACAGAACAACATATCGAACATAGCTCCGATATTATTTCGTTAATCTTTTAACTTTCGAGTTAAACTCAATTTCTCGTTACACGAGTTCATTTGACATTCTGATTTTTTTTTTATTACACGATTCATAAGAAATTTTCTTGATTAAAAACCCTCTTCACGGGTCATGTATATATATATACATCAAAAAGAATATTAATTCTGCCTCCAACGAGGACTTATACAAAAAGGGGTTAGACTACTATTAGTCTAAACTAGGCTGACTGCCTACTATTTACCGGGTGCACTAACAAGCTGCAACTCCGTACCTACTAAAGTACTAGAACGGAAACGATTCATAAAATTTCGTATCCGCTAGAGTACTACAAAACTAACTAGTTACTGATCTGACTCTATACAGGACAAAGAGCTACTACTACTACTGATATTTACCCGCGTCTACAACACACTGCTCAACTAAACTGCAGTCGAGTCCAAAAACTACCCCCCTATGGCCTGCAAAAACCTTGAGTCCTCCTCTGGGTCCTCGTCCGGGTCCTCCTCCTCGGACTCTGAACCAAAAACAAGCTGTAGTGCCTCGTCCACCCTCAGAGTAGAACCGTCAGAAAGTGTAAGCAGGGAGGGCGAGGGTGCCTCTGAAACCGTCTCCTCCAGGTCGGAAACCAAGTAGTCCTCGCTGACCTCTATCGCACGCTTCTTCAGGGGAAGAAGGTGCTCGGGAACTGAACCTGAACCTGACTCGAACTCCTCCCTAGAACGGACCCTGGACGGTCCTGCCTCCATCTGCTCTCTGACTATTCCCCACTTCGCACAGATTTCCTCGAGCGGCGTAAGTGGAGAAGGTAACTCTAACAAGGCAGCAAGCTCGGCGTCGGTCTCTCGGTAGTCTGGCTCCTCCCTGTACAGTCTCGTCTCCAACGGTTCCCTGACTCTAACACAGATGTCCGGCACAAAACGTGAAGGCAACCCTAACAACTCAGCAGTCTTGGCGTCAATCTCTACGAATCCCGGCCCTGGGATTAACTCCTCGATCTGCTGACCAGCTGGTGGTGACTCTGGTGTAACTACTGTCTCCTCATCCTCCTCTAACTGTCCTAACTCTGCGTCCTCCTCTAACTGCTCGGACTCTGCGTCCTCCTCCTCACTCGGTACTCCGTCTGGTGGCAACTCCAACAGGGCAAAAAACTCTGGGTCTAAGTCAAGGTGCTCTGGCTCTGTCTCTGCTAAGGTACGGCTCTAATGGGATGGGAAGCATGAATCTGCTCTCAAAGAAGCGCCTGTGCACAAACAGGGCGAATCCGGTGTAGTTGCCGGTCGGCTCAGTGTCGTTGCCGAAAATCCCTAAGAAGTACCACGCCGCACGGTGCCCCCAACTGCGCCACTCGTCCGATAGGTGAACAATCAGGTCTAGAATCGCCTGACTCTCCGGGATCAAGTGTCGCACTGGAAAGTAAGCTGAAGAGAAATTGCTAACGATCTGCCCCACGTCTTCTTCGCCGTAGTCTGCCTCAAACTCGTAGTACTCGTCCTGAATCATGTCCAGTATGGTGCGCTCGCACTCTACCAAAGGCTGGCTCTTCCGAGCCGTAACACGAGTCCTAGCCATCCTAAAAAAGTTGTAAGGAAACACGGATCAGTAACAGGTAGGGAAAATAACTTATCTCAACGAAAAACTTAAATTACAAAATGAATATTCCTTATTCAATTGTAACATCATCACTTAAGTCAACCACTTATCAAGACTTCTAGCAATTCAAGAAATTGCACTCAACAACATATATATATACATAAAATTAAAGATTTTATTTTCATTCTTTATTTCACCATTTTTTTTTACTCATTTTAATTCTTTATTTCTTTCTCAACACATTTCTTAACGACCCTCACTTATTAAAACAAAGTGCGTTTACTTTGTTCATGTTACTTGTTCAAAAGTAACATCCATTCTCAAAGAATTTGTCGTTAACGACTCTTGATCTTCATACTAGTTGTAGTCGTCGCTCAAAGATGAAATATGGAATTAAATTCCAAAAGAAAAAAATGGAAATATAACTTAAGAATAACTTTCTGGAAGCTAAGTTCCAGTTGTCGTTGCTAGAATCGGGCGATCGATGGAAAATTTAATCAAGCTTCATGCTCGATTTCTAATAATTTATACGATTTTTCTTCGTAAAGTTCGATCTAGGCGAACACTACTGAAACACGAAACGAATAGAAAACGGAATGACGTGTCACGAATGACGTCATTTAAGTTACTTACACGGAAGCAACGTTCACTTATTTCATCTGGCTTTGATTCCCTTTACTCAATTTTCATCGTCTTGTTCATATCTTTCTTAACTCGAAGCCGAAAGCTTCACAAACGTCTAATCGTTCCCTTCGTTTACTAACACGATTTATCGAATCATTTTTATTTCATTTTATTTCTTTTTCCTCGCAGGAAATTCTTAGAAAACAAGTTCGACTTTTCCGAATCTTTAATCATGTCACTTAACGAACGTGACATTCATCAATAGAAGTTCTTCTCGCGTTGGGGATCTCCTTTCGAAATCATTTCAAAACAACGTTTCTTAAAAACGTCTAAGTTCTCGAAGAACCGGAAAGTTCTTAGGTTTCAAGTCTATGTTCTCATTGAACCGGGAAAAATCCCTAAAATCCGACTATATTCTTGTATTCGCATAATTTTTCATAAAAAGGAAATTATGGCGCAAATAATTTCACATAAGATAGTACTTGTACTATCACATAATCACATAAAGTATATAGAAATTATACTTCTGTAAAATTCTTATCTTTGAAACACAACTCATTCTCATTCTCAATTTTACTAGATACTTGCTCATAAAATTTCTTATTTAAAAGAAATTACATAATTGAAATTCTTTCCTTTTCCTCGTTGAGTCGACGTAGCGGGCGGTTGAGTTGACATTTACGTTCTCAATCTTAGTATTGTAGTCTAACTCTCATCTTATACTTGGAAAGACGACTCTGATCTAGAGTATATACAAATACCCTATCTTATGACTCGAAACAAGACTCGATATAGAGTACGAATGAATACTCTATATTATCACTCGAAGGAAGACTTGTATACGAATACCACTCTGTGATATTACTTAAAGGAATGACTCGTATTAGAAAAAAGATGACTCATAATCAGAGCAGGAAACAACTTACTGCTCCGTTACCACTTAGTGGTATTACTAAAAAAAAATGACTCATACTCAGAGCAGGATACAAACCTTGCTCTGATACCACTCTGTCACAACCCCAAATCCCGAGGGACGGCAGAAGCCGGGGTGCGACTGGGGTTGGATTAAAGAAGCGGGGAAGAAGGGGGCTAACTGACTAACATACATAAAAGACATCAAACAATCAATGAACAAGACTTGAATATAATAAAGAAAGAGTTAATCACGAGTGATTACTCGACAAAAGTATAGGATAGAAACTAGGTTCAAGTTTACAGATTTAAACTACAGTGTTTTGTTCAAAAGTACATATTCTCAAGACATAGAGTTCTGCAGCGGAAGAGTCTTAACTAAAGCATCCTATCCTTTCAACTCAACTTCAACCGTTGCCGCTCACGTCGCTTCAACCTGCACATTTAGAAAACAATGCAGGGCTAAGTACAAACGTATTTAGTGGGCACGATGCTGAAATCATAATCATAAGTATAGATAAATATGGCATTTCATAATTGTAGCACATCGGGGTTTTATTGAAAGAACCTGTGTCTACTAAACATTTTCTTTTCTCATAAATCACTCGCGCAAGCATTTTCTGACTGATGTTACGTTCAATCTTGACCAATTCTCATTCACCGTGGCTGGTACCCCTCAACAGGATATCACATACACCACAGGTTACAAAGTGCACTAACTCTGGAAAGCACTTAGCAGCTAACTCAGAGTCGATCGTTAGTTAACCTATTTAGATTAACTCTAAATCTGAAAAACACGAATGTTGACTCAGATAGGTACAAGAGAACTCACATGAAACATAAAACAGTTCATGCCATAATATCACTTTGAAAATACAGATATCAAAGCGATAAAGAAAGATTTTCCGAGCATTGCTCGTTTTATTTTGTATATAAAATCCCACCTCGTAATACAGAACTAAGAAGTACTAGCTTCCAATCTTTGGATCTTCCGTCCTTTCTTTACTATTGGCTTCCTCCTTCATCGTAAAATAATAATACTTAAAATCGATTCGTAAAAGATAATCGATCAAAGAAACTCGAAAAAGGTTTTAGTCGTTTCATTCTTTAGGCATTTGCACGCTTACTAGATTCATTTTACTTAAACTGGATCGGGACTCGTACAAATCCCGTTTAGAACTCGAAAGGTCTCATACTCGACTCTTCGGTCAGTAGAGAGGGTAGTCGATAGCTTAATATGACTTAAAACATCATAAGGAACTAAGTTGGAAAGAATCAACTTAGGAAAAATTAAGTTTTAGTTCATTAAACGACTTATGCAATTTCTCGCTTAACTAAACTTCTTTACTTGAACGGATAAGAGATGAGATCTCGACTTGTTTTACCACTCAAGGCTCCTTCCTTGACTCTAGGGTCAGTAGGAAGATAGTCGTTAGTTATTACGGTTTAAACGATCGAAAGAAACTAAGTTCCGAACGAAACAACTTAGAAGAAATGAAAGTGAAATTTCACTGCGCATTACAGTGACTCTGGGGACTGCCCAGAACAGGGGATCTGGAAACAGGGGATGATCCCTGTACCGTTGGAAAGTTTGGGATGTCTAGTTTACGCTCCAATTTACGGATCGCAAATCCGATAAACGAGCTAGAAGTTATTACAGTTTCCGGCGAGGGTCGCAAAACTGCCGCGCTAACCCTAGTTGCTCGATAGAATCGACGTATAACGTCTTAGGTTCGTTCTAAGCTCTCGTATTTGATTTCTTAAGAAACTGGACCCTCAAGGCAGTCATCACGTACTCCCATACGTGATGAACTCCTTCTCAAAACTCGTCCAATAGCACGACGTTCTAAACGTCGGCTTGCAACTAACATGTACTAAACTAAAGCAAGTTATCAAATTTCTCGTTCTAGTTCTCGACTATCACTATAGCTCATATTATATTAGCTCGAAAGCTCATGACGTCAACTACAAAGTTATTCCCAAGTCCATCATAGACAATAATATCAAGTTAGAAATCTCATTCGACTTCTCGGTTATTAGTTACGTCTAATTGTTCGTCTCTTACACAATTTTCAAAGTTGTCGAATTTCGTTCAAATTTTACGTCATCAAACAATATCTAATGAGGATCATTTTCATGCATATAATCATTTCATATCAACACTCTATTTCAACTTACGACGAGTTCTTCGTCTCTTACAATTTCAATAATATTTTTAGAAAAATCTAAATAAATTCCTATTATCAACTAACATCATTTACAACCTTATTCTATCAACCAAACATCATCAAAATCGAACACATGAAATCCCCTAATTGTCTAATAAATTTCGGTTTTCACTCATAGGTTAAGAGGGTGAATTTCTTCTTCAATTAACACCATTTAACTCTTAATCATACTATTATAACATCAATTGATCAATTGAAATCCAATTACACATTAACATGCAAAAATCCCCAAATTCAAACCCTAAACCCTAAATCGGTTTCAACAAATCAAGGGGCTTTCGATTTCTTTTTGTATTAATCTCTAATCGGACACTTCCTAAGCATGATTCTATCATCAATTTAAGGATTCAAAATCCTACCAATTTCCCCTAATTTTCGGTAATAAGCAAGACTTAGGGTTCTTGATTTTTCTTCCATTTCAAACCTAGAATTCATATCTAATCACCACTAATTTCACTTAATCGAAGATCACAACATCTAGTTCATTACTCCTAAATTTTCGATCAAGAAGAAAATAAAAAGGAGAGGAATCCAATTGGATAGAAACATGGAGGAGATGAATACCTTGGGATTTAATAAAAGACTTAGGTTTCGATGGTTGGATGTAGTCTTGTGTGATTTCTTGCTCAAGATCTTCAAGAGTCTTCAATGGTGGAGAAAAGATGAAGATGGGAGAGAGTGAGAGAGGGGCTGCCGAGAATGGGGGGAGAAGGAGGAGATGTGGATGATTTAATTTGTATAACTTATGTTATAAGAATTAATAAGTGTAAAGGTGTAAAGTATGAATAGTGTAGTAATAGGTGTCCACATTAAAACATTATAAAACATAAAAATCTAACAAAAAGGGAGAGAGAGGTCGGTCAAGAGGGAGAGGGAGAAGGAAAATACGTGCTTTTCCGGCGCGATACGATGTTACGGAAATCGAACGACGAAATACGTAGCTCGGCACAAAATCGTCACGATCCGATTCGTTCAAAAATTCTAACGTATAAAATTTAATCGGAAAATAAATTTATAAAATTTATTTTGACAAAAACTCAGGACGACACAGTCCGAGTTTTGTCCGGAAAATCATAAAAACGAACTTTCTCGGGCGAGTTCGTATCGCGATTTCCTGAATGTAAAAATCAGACGGTTTTCCGTTCTGAGTTCACGAACTAAAAACTTTTCGTACGCGCTAACCCTAAATACAGTAGTCGTCTAGCTGGCTTCCGTAATTTATTTTCGGAAACAGATTCGACCGTTAGTCTTAGAATTCAAAATCGTAAACTTAGGCGTGCAAAGCCATTTATTTAGTTAACTTTAAAATTTTGAGATCGTAAGGAATTTACAGGGCATTACACTGAGATACTCTATAGATTTAATGAGCCAGCAGCTTTAATTACTAGAGAAACACGATTCAATACCAACAGACTCTGACACAACAATGCGGATTAAGACTGTTTTTCTCTTAACTCTAAAAATCAATGAACCACTAATTAAACCTAAACCACAATTACGGATGGCCGATTTAATTGGCTACTAATTAATTCCAAACTACCTAGCAAAATTGAAACAATTAACAACTTTAACCACAGAGAATCATAAATGCATGCATAGAATTAAAGTATAAGTGTAACCACCCGAACTTCTATAACACTAGAGAGCGTATTAATTAACCGAGTAAGTTTAAATGACGAGATTTGAGGAATAAAAAATTTCTAAATAAATAGAAATGAGTAAAACGACTGGAATGTCCTTATGTGTTTTTACATGAGATTATCTGTTCTATTTCTTGAAATGATAATGTGATTTATTTATTGAGTTTGCTTATATGAGAATGAGTACGAGTATGATTTTCAGAAAAACTCCGAAGATTTTTGATTGAAAGTGAATAATGTTGATAACCGAGAAATTGATATGCGCCGATGAACTTAGAATAGATGTGAATTAAAATCTTTGAACCTAGAATTTCTTCTAAGGTCATTGAGATAAGATAGAAGCTTATCCGAGATAATTTGAGAAGAGTTACGAGGATTTAATCTTTAATGGATTAATAAGCCGACTAATTCTTAAGTTTTCTTCGTTATATGAAATGAAGACCTAAAAACTAGATGATCGGAATCGTTAATCTTTTTAATGAGATGTGAATTAGGTTTGAGATGTTTTAGTGTCGGAAACGAGACGAAGAGAGATTAGACTCATTTTTTTTAGCATAAATGGAATAATACGGACGTTTTATCCCGAAAAATTTTTACGACCGGGTAAATAATACCCGTAATAAAATAACGAGACAAGTGTCACTCATCTCTCTCCCCTCTCCACCGCCACCTCTCTCTATCTCTCTCCCTAATCTCTCTCCAAGCCTATTATGTATCTTTAATCATGATATTCTTACAAAATACTTAGTAAATTATGTAATCAAGATTGCATGCAACAAACATCACATCAAACCATCCACCTATCTCTTAAACCAAGTTCCAACACCAAAACATCATCATTGTTATTCCATTTTGTTGGATGAAAATCTTTACAAAATCAATGAGGTGGATGAATGCATGCAAACCACCTATCTCTCTCTCTATACAAAAGGAAAAATTCTCTCATTCAAGCTATCTATCTCTCTCTCTCTCGAAAATTTCTAAGAAGGCAAGAAAGAAAAATCTCTCTCCCTCCCTCTCTCAATGCCGTAACACACACACCATACATACTTGTAATTTCTTCCATTGAAGCCTAGCATTCAAGCTCCAATCTCATGCAAATCAAGTGAAGATTAATCCATCATCAAGTTTCCAAAACCCTAATCTTAAAGGTATTGATCTTCCCTAATTTTTTAGTATTAAACTTCCAAAATCATCCAAATTCTTCTTCATTTTCGGCTCTTAAGCCCTAAAAATGGATGATTAATTGTTGTTTTGTATTTTCTTTGAGGATTCAAGACAAGTTCTTCCAAGAGAAATCCAAGCTAGAAGTTGAGCCCTTTTTCTTCCATCCATTTCGATTTCAAGAGGTTCAAGAGGAGGAGATCCAATTTAATTTATAAAGTATGATAATTCATTTGATTTATTGTATATATGTATCTCTCTAAGCCCTAAAAGAAAGAAAACATGCATGCATGGCATTTAATTTATGTTTAGGCAAACTTAGGTTATCGATGTGAAGATCGAGTGAGGAGAAATCGATAGGAGAATCGAACACTAGGATTTAATCGTTGAATTAAGAGAAGAAAAAGAAATTAGAAACCCTAAAAAAATGGTTAATACCGAAAAATAGGAAGAACAATAGAAGAAATTCAATTTCTTGAGTTATTGTTATTTTGATACTTAATTTATGATTTTTATCATGTTGAGAATGGAATTATATGCATGAAAAATTGAAAAACCGATTGCCCCAATTTTTGCTATGAATGCCGTGAGTTTTAAGAGAAAAAGAGGAAATTATTTTGTTGATTTTGTTGATGATCTAGTTGATGTTTTGATCATGAAATTATTATGTGATATGATGATTTAATCTTGATGTTGTTAAGTATGAGAAAATCGAATTGCATGTGAAGTTTTTAAAGAAAATAATTTTATGATGATTTAGAAGATTTGATGATTTTGATGTTATAATGTTGTTGATGTGTTAAAGTATTAGTTTGAATCATAGATGGAGATAGGATTTGTTGTGATAAAAGAATAAAGTTTTAAAAGCTTTAAAAGTGTTAAGAATTGGAAAATACATAAAAGAATATATCTAGTAAGTATTCTTGAAATAAAACTTGAAGATTTGAGTTTTGATTAAATTAAATCAAAAAGAAATTTTATAAATTAACAAGATAAACTAGTTCTTATTGAAATAAAAAAATTAATTGAAGAATAAAGGAAAATGTTAATTAAGAAATTAGCAATTAATTGAAGAATAAAGAAGAAAAGAAATTTATTAATTAAATAAATAAGAGTCGAGAAAATCAAAGTAAAATAAAGAGAATAAAATAATAAGAAAATGAAAAGAAGATTTAATCGAGTCGAGAAAAAGATGTTAGACGAGTTAAGTTTAAATACTCATATATTTTAATCAAGAAAATAATGGAATAAGATATCGAGTAATGATTTTAAAAGTAATTAATTAAAATTAATTAAATAAGTTGTGTTTCTGTGATACCCTGAGTTTTTATACCTTTAGAGAACGTCTAATTAACCGAGTAAGTTCAAAGATGAGAATTTAGGAGTAAAATTTTTCTTTTCTAATCGATAAGTTTTGAATAAAACGTTTAAATTGCCTTGTGAATCTTGTGTGAATTTATCTGTTCTATTTATCTGAGATGAAGATGATGTGATATGTTTGTTGAGTCGTTTATATGAAAATGAGTATGAGATTAAATTCCGGAAAAATCCCGAGAAGTTTGTTTAATTAAGATAACATAATGTTAATCGCCGAGGAATATGTTTACGCCGATGAACCTAGAATAGAATTAAATTAGAACCTTAGAACTTAGAATTTCTTTTAAGAACTTATCCGAGAATTGAGACGAGAAATGAGGCATTAGTCTTTAAGAGGATTAATAAAAGGATTAATAAGTCGATTAAATTCTTTTAAGAATTAAAGGACTAAAATGATCGAAGCCTTTAATCTTTTAATTTGAGACGTGAAATAGGATTGGGATGAGTTAGTGTCAAAAGTGAAACGAGAAGAGTTTAGACCCGTTAATAGAACAAAACGGAATTAATACGAATTGTTTTACCCGGAAAACCTTTACGACCGGATAATTAATACCCGTAACGACACGACGACGACACGTGTCATCCACCTCTCTCCCTCTCTCACCACCTCACATCTCCTCTCCCATCATCCCTTAATTTCCAAGACTAAGCATCATGATTATGCTTTCACCATAATATTATCTAAAGTATGCATGCAAGTTAAGATCACATCAACTATCAAATCTTGTCTTCTACAACTTCCAACAAGAACACCTTTTCCCTTTGTTGGATTTCCAATTCCACTCATCTAAGACAAGTGAGGAGACTACACTCATTCATTCACCACATTCCATCTCTCTCTCTCCATCGAAATCTCTCTCTCTCAATACAACAAGAAAAACTCTCTCAACCTCTCCAATCTCTCTCACTCTCGGCACTCTCCCTCTCCCACACATACTTTGATTTTTCTCCACATGCAACCATAGATTAAAGCTCTCCATCCATGGAAATGAAGTAGAAGTTATCAATCTCCATCCATTCCATCCATATTTCTAAAGAAAGGTAAGAATCTTCCAAGTTCTTGAAGTTGAATTCAAGAATCATCCAACACTTTTCTTTATTTTAATTCTCAAACCCTATGGATGATTAATCCCATATTATTTCTTTTTCTTTGAGGATTCAAGAAGATTTCTTTCTTCTTTTCAAGATCCAAGCTTTGAAGCTACCATTTCCATCCATTTCAATCCCAAGAGCCAAGAGAAGAATTCCCATTTAATTAAGTATGAAATTCATTTGATTAGTTGTAAATATGTATGTCTATAAGTCCTAAAAGAAAGATCTATGCATGCATGTTATTTAATTTATGTTTAGGCAAACTTAGGATATGCATTTGCTAATCGAGTGAGAAGAATTCGTTAGGAGAATCGAGCATTAGATATTAATCAGTGAAATAAGAGAAGAAAAAGAAATTAAAACCCTAAAACTAAAATGAATACCGAAAATTATAAGAAAAATAGGAAAAATGTGAATCTTTGAGTTATTGTTATTTTGATGCTTGATTTATTATTTTTATCATGTTGAGAATGAGATTATATACATGAAAAATTGAGAAATAAAATGCACAAGGATGTGCATGTGTGCCGTGTGTTTTAAAGAAAGATGGAGAAATTATTTTGATGATTTTGTTGATGAATTGAGTGTTGTTTTGATCAATGGAATGATTGTATGTTATGTTGATGTAATCATACATGTGTTTAAGTTAAGAAAATAAGTTTGCATGTTGAAGTTTTGAAAGAAATTAATTGTAAAAATAATAAAAAGATTGGATGTTTAAGCATGTATTAATGTTAATTTGAATATGGAATAAAAATAGAAGTTTTGATAAAAAGACTTAAAATTGAAAAGCTTTTAATTAAATAAAAGATGAAAAGATGTATGAAAAGATTTATTAATTAAATGTCTTACATTAAAATTTAAAGACATGAAATTTTACTAAAAATACAACAAAAAGATCTTTTATAATATGACTAATAAAAAGAGCTAATTCATAAAAACATTTATCAAAAGATAAAGAAATTATTAAGTAAGAAATAGCTTAAAGGTTTAAAACAAATAAAAGAAGAAATTATTAAAGAAATAAACAAAAATAGAGAAAACCGAGTTTAAGAAGAATTAATCGATAAGAAATAAAAAGGAAGTTAATTTGAGTAAAGAAAAGATGCTAGACGAGTTAAGATAGATACTCGTATAAGTTAACCGAGAAAACGAGAATAAAATAAGATGTCAAGAATTAAAAAGAAAGAAGATTAATTAAATAATTAATTGAATACGTTGTTTCTAACCAAGCGAATAAAAAGATAAACCGAGATAATAATTAAAGGAACAATAGTCGAGATAAGAAGTAAGGATCAAATTAAAGATGAATAAGAAAATCCTATTTTATACGAGTTAATAATAATTAAGGAGAAATTTTGTTAATTGAATAAAAGTTATAAAATACCGTATAAGATAACGGATGTAAAACAAAGCATTGTCTGTATAAGTAAGAAAAATAGAATGAATAGTTTGAGCCTTCATAATAAGAAATGCATAATCAAGTTAGATTTTAAGGTCCAAGTGGAATGCATGTTAATGTATCTTGAAGTATGTTTGATTTATTTGAATTTATTATATGTTTGAATAAGTGTTTAAATGCATGATAGTATTATAATGTGAAAGATGATTGAATTTGTATGCTAGATGATTGGTTGTTAATTTGAGAATGACTAAAGTCTTTGAAAGGAAACTCAAGTAATAAAATGATAACAATGAAGTTATTAATTAGAACGAGAAAAGTATACGATGTTAAGTAGTAAAGTTAACCAATTCGAATAGAGTTAATAAAATAAAGACGAGAACGTGAGATCTTTTAGAAAAGTTAGAACGAAGAGAGCGACGACTCAAATAGAAGTCCGTCAATTAAGTCCAACGCCTTTGTGTCCGTCTTTCATATATCTTATCTATCGATGTCGACCTGTGAAGGATCGAGCCGGACGGATCGTTAAGCGATAGACCACCTAGCTAGTTCTTCGGAAGTCAGGTGGGCTTTTCTGAACCAAAACTATCGATGAAAATTAGTATGCTATTGAATATTATCATATGATTTTCAAATGTGATTGACTTGCCATTTTATTGAAGTTAGTATGTGTTATCATCTATGAAGATGTGATTATCCTGTGAAAGCAGGAACCCACGTGTGGTATATGTTGAGGTGACTGTGAGCCTTGCTTCGGTTAGGCCGGTCACAGTGTTTGAGAAGGAGGCCTACTTCTCGGCACAGTGAAGTTATTTGTGATAGATGATACATGCTGTTATATTATTATGTTATTTGACTGCGCAGTCTGTTTTAAATAAAAATGTTTTGACATGCACAAGTAAAACCGTTTTTAAAACTGCTTATATACTTGTGATGTTTGGCAAGGCAAGTTCAATTAATATAGCTTTAAGAAGCATCTTTATTCAAATGTTTTGGCTTGTGTTCACTGAGTACGAAGTACTCAGCCCTGCGTGTGTTTCTAAACATGCAGGTTGACTGGATGGCAATGGGGTGGATACTTGGTGGTGTGGTTTGGTTTTGTTGGTTAAGTTTAGTAGAATTTCGGACTGGCATTTGTACGTCTTCATACGTGCAAGTGTTGGGAGTTGATGCTAATTTCCGCTGCAATCCTTTTGATCTAATGTCTGTTGATGCCAGTACTCTAATATTCATGTTTTTGATTCCGAGCGTTGTGCTCGAAGACTTTGAATGCTTGTTGAATTCGTAAACCCTTTAACTTGTAATCCCGAGCGATGGGCTCGTAACTTGATTTGTTGTTGAACATGATCCCTTTTCTTGATGTATATATTCGTATGTTTCCCCTTTTATTGGAATTCCTTTCCCATCAGCATGAATTACTTGTTTGAATTCCTATTAAAAGTGTAGTTAAGATGCTCGGTTATTATTTCATTATGCTTTTGAAAACCAAATTCGTTGCCCGTGGTGATTCCATAGCACTTTAACGATTGGTATCGATTTGGTTCTTAATTCTTAGACTTTTCTATCCAAAATCAATATCGGTTTCTCTTCATAGCTTAGGTCAGATTCAAGAACTACGTCTTGCTGACTAATGACATGCTTAGGATCATAGACGTATTTTCTCAATTGAGAAACGTGAAATACGTTGTGAACACTTCCTAGACTTAGCGGTAAGGCCAATCTATAAGCGACGGGTCCTATCTTCTCGAGGATTTCATAAGGTCCTATGAACCTGGGTCTTAGTTTACCCTTAATTCCAAATCTAAGGATTCCTCTGGTCAGTGATACCTTAAGGAAGACTTTATCTTCTATTTCAAACTCAAGGTTGGTTCGACGATCGTCGGCATAAGACTTTTGTCGGCTCTGGGCTTCTTTCATTCTATCACGTATCTGTCGAACTATCTCAGTCATCTCATTTACTGCATCGAGGCCTAGGTTCTTTCTCTCACCTACTTCGTCCCAATAAAGCGGTGATCTACATTTCTTTCCATACAAAGCCTCATACGGCGCCATTCCTATCGTTGCCTGATAGCTATTATTGTAAGCGAATTCGACCAAGTGTAGAATTTCTTCCCAATTCGCGCCTCGGTCTAAAACCACTGTTCTTAACATATCAACTAAAATCTGAATTGTTCTCTCTGACTGCCCATCTGTCTGTGGGTGAAACGCTGTACTGAAATTAAGCTCTGTCCCCAATTCTTTCTGCATTGTAATCCAAAATCTCGAGGTAAATTTGGCGTCCCTATCAGATATTATGACTTTCGGTACTCCATGCAGGCGTACAATCTCTCTGACGTACAACTGAGCTAGTCTTTCTGATCCTTAGGTAATCTTAATCGGCAAGAAATGAGCTGACTTCGTAAGTCTATCGATAATCACTCAAATAGATGTGTTTTCTCTTCTCGACTTAGGCAAGCCTGTGACAAAGTCCATAGCTATGCCTTCCCATTTCCATTCTGGGACATCCAATGGTTGTAGCAATCCATACGGTCTTCTGTGTAAAGCCTTAACTTGCTGACATGCTAAACATCTTTCTACAAACGAGGCAACGTCTCGTTTCATTCCATTCCACCAGAAGTTCCTTCTCAAATCTTGATACATTTTTGTACTTCCTGGGTGTGCTGTATAAGGTGTATCGTGAGCCTCACTCAAGATCTCGTTCTTCAGTTCGCTGTCGTAATCAGGAATACAAATTCTGCCTTCATAAAGGATCGCATTGTTTGGTGCTTCGGAATATCCATCTGGTTTCTATGTTCTTATCTTTAATCGCAACTTTTCCATTGACTCATCCTTTCTCTAAGCACTGATGATTCTTTCTCTCAAATCTGGTGTAGCTTCTAATGCTGCTATCTAACTTGTTATCATAGCTGGCGTGTCGAGCACTTTGATATCCATCTTCTTGAATTCTCGTACTAAAGTTTCTTCCTCTACAAAAAGGCATCCTAACTTCATTGGAGCCTTGCGACTCAATGCATCTGCTACCACATTAGCCTTTCCTGGATGATAGTTGATTCCGCAGTCATAATCCTTGACTAATTCGAGCCATCTCTTTTGTCTCATATTCAGTTCTTTTTGCTCGAAAAAGTACTTCAGGCTCTTGTGATCAGTGAATATCTCAACCCTTACACCATAGAGATGGTGTCTCCAAATCTTTAACGCATGCACCACGGCTGCGAGTTCTAAGTCGTGGGTTGGGTACTCAACTTCGTGAGGTCGAAGTTGTCGTGAAGCATAAGCTATCACTCATCCTTCTTGCATTAAGACACAACCTAATCCATTTTTCGATGCATCGGCGTAAACCACATACTCCTTGTTTGTGTCTGGAAGTGCTAATACTGGCGCTGTGGTTAATTTCTCCTTAAGCGTTTGGAAACTCTTCTCGCACTCGTCCGTCCATTTAAATTTGGTTTCCTTCCTGAGTAGCTGTGTCATCGGCATAGCGATCGTGGAGAATCCTTCGATGAATCTTCTGTAATAGCCTGCCAAACCTAAGAAACTTCTGATCTCATTCTGACTCGTCGGTGACTTCCAGTTGTGCACTGCCTCTACCTTGGCTGGATCCACTTTGATTCCTTCCGCCGATACTATGTGTCCAAGGAACATTACTTCCTTCAGCCAAAATTTGCATTTACTGAATTTGGCGTAGAGTGTCTCAGTTCTTAGTGTTTCCAACACTATCCGTAGATGTTCCGCGTACTCCTTTTTGTCCTTAGAGTAAACAAGGATGTCGTCGATGAATACTAAAATGAATTTATCCAAGTAAGGGTGCAAAACTCTATTCATAAGATCCATGAATACAGCTGGAGCGTTGTTCAAACCAAATGGCATCACTAGGAATTCGTAATGGCCATATCGGGTTCTAAAGGCGGTCTTCGGTACGTATTCAGGTTTAATCTTCAGCTGGTGGTATCCTGACCTTAAATCTATTTTGGAGAAGACTCCTGCACCTTTAAGCTGATCAAACAGATCCTCGATCCTTGGCAAAGGATATTTGTTCTTAAGTGTGATCTTGTTCAGTTCTCGATAATCTATACACATTCTCATTGATTCGTCCTTTTTCCTAACAAATAACACTGGTTCTCCCCAAGGTGAGACGCTTGGCCTGATGAAACCAAGGTCTAGCAATTCTTGTAACTGGATTTTGAGCTCTTCTAGTTCTTTCGGTGCCATCCTATATGGGGATTTAGATTTAGGTGCGGCTCCTGGTTCTAAGTCGATTGTGATGTCCACATGACGATCTGGTGGCAATCCTGGTAACACTTCTGGAAAGACGTCTTCGTATTTATTTACAACTTTTACGTCTTGGATGGTTTTCTCGGCTCCTGGCTCTCCGACTAGGTACACAAGATAAGTTGTAGTACCTTTCTTCTTCATGAGTTTCGTGGCTTGAAGGGCTGATATAATTGGTACGCCTCTACCCATTGAAATTCCGTGGAATTCGGTTGGTTCTTTACCCGGGGGTTGAAAAGAGATTTTTCTCTCGTTGCAGAGAATTGTGGCATAATTCTCTGACAACCAATCCATTCCTAGGATTATATCTACGTCCCAATTATCATAACGTTTAAGTTGTTCGCCTTAACCTTAAGAGTTCCGATTTCTAGTTCTAGGTTAGAGCAAACATGCGTGGAAGTAGTAATCTCTCCTGAAGGTGTAGCTACTCTCATAGAATGTGCAGCTCTTACAGGTCTGATGTCTAAGTTATCGGCACACGAGCCAGCAATGAAAGAATGCGATGCGCCAGTATTAAACAGTATCTTAGTGGGGATGTTGTGAAGTTTTACCATACCTGCTAGGTTGCCTTTTCCTTTGTGCTGGCCACCCTATTTGATAGCGCATGCCCTCGCATTCTGTTGCTACTGTGCATGCTGCTGGAACTGCTATTGGTTCATTGGCTGCTGCGGCTGTGCTTGTATGGCTCGGAGAGGTATGGCTTGCAGTGGTTTCGGGCAATCCTTCTTCATATGCCCCTTCTATCCACAATTGAAACAGTTGGGGGTGCCTAGCTGACAAACTCCGGGATGGGCTCTATTGCACTTAGGACAGACAGGAATGGTAACCCTCCTTGGGTTAATTCCTCCCTGGTTGAAGTTTCGCTGCTGTCCTTGCGGCTGGTTCTGTTGACCGTTGCCCTTCCATGGTGTGTTCTGCTTATTCCCCTGGATAAACAACCCCGATTGGTTGTTTCCCTGCCACGGCCTTTTGTTGTTGTTGTTGTTGTTGTTGTTGTTCTGACCAGGCTGCTGATAGCCCTGCTGGAAGCCCCTCTTCTGATTACCCTGGTTGTTGAAGTTCTGATTGTAGCCTCTGCTACCTCCTCCATTCCACTTTCTCTTTCCCTGATAGTTGCTATTATTGTTGTTATAATAGCCTCGGTTCTAGTTCTGTGCTGGTGCTGATGCAGTTGGTACAAGTTTCTTCTCATCAGGCACGACGGCCTCCATTTCCAAAGCTCTTCCCAAGATATCAGTGTAGCCTAGTCTCCCATGACTAACTAGCGTGATTCCCAGTTCATGTCGTAGTCCTCCTTGGAATTTCTTCGATAATTTCTCCTCGGTATCAACCAAAGTCGGCGCATACCTACACAGTTCGCAAAACTTGGCGTCATACTCAGTCACGGTCAGCTTTCCTTGCTTCAAGTTATAGAACTCAGCTTCCTTATGTGCTCTATACGTCTTGGGTACGTACTTATCAAACAGTATTTCCTTAAATTCTTCCCATGTGAAACGAGCCAGCTGCTCTGCGGGTATCACCTTCTGCCTTGATTCCCACCAATAATCTGCTGATCCAGTTAGTTAAAACGCGACACATAGCATTCTCTCCTCATCAGTGCATCTGAGGAGTTTGAATATCTTCTCAGTAGATCTTACCCATAGCTCAGCATCGCTAGGGCTGCCTGTTCCATTGAACATCAGGGGGTTTCTCTTGAGAAATAAATCCTCAATATCCCTACGGGGTGGTGGTGGAGGTGGTGGTGATGGGGGTGGTGATGGGGATGGTGACGGGGATGGTGATGGGGTAGCGTTCTGCTCTTGCTCTTGTTCTCTGTCATTGTAATACCCCGTAAATTCCTTACGTTCTAAAAGTTTAAAGTTAATTAAATAAATGGCTTTGCACGCCTAAGTTTATAATTTTTAATTCTAAGGCTAAGGGTTAGCGCATACGAAAAGTTTTAGTTCGTAAGCTTAGAACGAAAAACCGTTTAATTTTACGTTTGCAAAATCGCAAATACGATCACGTCGAGAAAGTTTGTTTTTACGTTTTTCCGGACGAAACTCGGACTTGTCGTCCCAAATTTTTGTCAAAATAAATTTTATAAATTTATTTTCTATTTAATTTATACGTTAGAATTTGTAAGTCAAATCGAATCGCGACGATTTTTTGTACCGAACAACGTTTTTCGTCGTTCGTTTTTCCGTAACGTCGGATCACGCCGGAAAAACCCGTAAAACCTTCAAAATTTCTGCATGCAGCCGTGCCACCTCATTCCTTTAGGTGGAAGCTTGCATGTTAACCATGCTTAATTAGTTGACACCTAATCTACCTTTATGCATGTTGAAATCCTTCATCATTTCACACTTAGACAAAACAATTCTTTTCTCACTCTCCCTATCTCTCTCTCGGCTGCAGCACACACACATACTCCTCCATCTTCATCTTCTTCATCCTTTCCCATCCACCATTGAAGACTTCACCAAGAACTTGAAGAAGAACACAAATTACCATCCATCCATTCAATTCCATACCTTCTTTCATTAAAACTTAAGGTATTTTCATCCTCTACAATCCTATCCATTTAGTTTCCATTTCTTTTCTTCTTCTTCTTGTTCGAAAAGTTAGAAGTTATAGGATAGATGAATTGATCTTGAAATAGTGTAATTAGATATGCTAGATATGATAATTATGGATTAAAAATGATCAAAACCAAGAATCCTAAAACTTTTGTCAATGCAGAATGTTTTGGAAAATTGTAGAATTTTTGTTTTTCTTCTTTTGATCATGAATTCATGCTTAGTAGAGGTTTAATTAGTGTTTAGAATGAAAAGGGATTGAAAGCCCTATGTTGTAATGAAATTCAATTAGGGTTTGAAGTATGAATTTGGGGATTTTTGGTATGTTAAGTGATAATAGAATTTCAATTGTTTAATTGGTAATATAAGAGTATGTTTAGTAAATAAATGTTGTTAATTTGAAAAGAAATTCATCCCCTTAAAGTATGTATGAAATCAGAAAATTTATAAGAAAATTAGGAGTTTATACATATTAGATATAAGTGATGAATTGTTAATGGAATTATGATGCAAATCATGTTAGTTGATAATAGGAATTAATTGGAAATTTTCTAAAAAGGTTTAATGAAGTATAAGAGGCAAAGATCACTATATAAACTGAGTTATAAAGATACTAAGATGTGTTTGCATGCATGAAAACGGTTCCCATTAGACGTAGTTTAACGTCGTAAAATTTGAACGAAAACCGACGACTTTTGGAAATCGCGTAAGAGACGAATATCTAGTTGTAACTAATAATCGGGAAGTCGGATGAAAATTCTAACTTGATAGTATTGTTTATAATGAAATTTAGAACATCTTTCTAGTTGACATCATAAGCATCCGAGTTCATATAATATGGGATAAAGTGATAATCGGGAACTAGAACACGTTTGGAATTTCTTTGTTGGTATAGTACTTGATAGTTGAAATCCGACGTTAGAACTTCGTGCCTTTGAGCAAGTGAGAAGGAGTTTGTCACGTACGGTGGTACGTGATAACTGCCTTGAGAGTTCAGTTTCTAAAAAAGTTGAGTACGAGGATTTAAAACGAACCTAAAACGTTATACGGCGAACTTATCAATAAGCTAGGGTTTCACGGCAGTTTTGCGACTCCTTCCGGAAACTGTAATAACTTCCGGCTCGTTTATCGGATTTGTGATCCGTAAATTGGAGCAGAAACTAGACTTCCTAAGCTTTCTAGTGGTACAGGGCTCACCCCCTGTTTCCAAGTCTTCTGTTCTGGACAGCCTCCAGAGTTACTGGACTGTGCAGTAGAAATTTCAGTTTGTTGTTTTCTAAGTTGTTTAGTTCACAACTTAGTTTCTTTCAATCGTTTAAGCCGTTTTTATCTATCGAACATCTACCTACTGACCCTAGAGTCAAGTATAGGACCTTGAGTGATGAAAACCAGTCGAGATCATATATTTTATCCTTTCATTAAAGAAGTAATAAACTAGAACTTTCATAAGTCGTGAAATGAGCTATAAAGTAAATCGCCTAAGTTGATCCTTTCCAACTTAGTCTCTTTTAATCTTTAAAATCGTATTAAGATATCGATTACCTTCTCTACTGACCCGAGAGTCGAGTATGAGAGCTTCCGAGTTCTAAACGAGATTGGTACGAATCTCGTTTCCCGTTTAAGTAAAACGAATTAATTAAGCGTGCAAATGCCTAAAGAATAAAACAACTTAAACCTTCTTCGATTCTTTTTAATCGATTATCGTTACGACCCGTTCTTAAGTATATTTATTTTACGATGAAGGAGGAAGCCAACTGTGAAGAAAGGACGAAAGATCCGAAGTTGAAAGCGTTTGCTTTAAGTTCTTTATTTGTAAGGTGGGCTTTTATCTATATCAAATAAAATGTGGGTTTTTCCACAACTCGAATGTATTATTTATCGCTTTGATAATTGTGTTTTCAAAGTGATAATCTTGGCATAAACTGTTTCAACTGTTTTATGTGAGTTCTCTTGTACCTATCTGAGTTAACATTCGTGTTTTCCAGATTTCTGAGTTAACCTTCGGGTTTTCCAGACTTTTAGAGTTAGTCTACTTTAGATTAACTAACGATCGGCTCTGAGTTAGCTGCTAAGTGCTTTCCAGAGTTAGTGCACTTTGTAACCTGTGGTGTATGTGGTATCCTATTGAGGGGTAGCCAGCCACGGTGAATTCGTAGTGGTCAAGATTGAACATAGCATACTTGAAAATACTCGGTCGAGTGATTTATGAGAAAAAGTCAGAAAATGTTTAGTAGGCACGGGCCTTTTCAACAAAACCCCGATGCGCTACGGTTATAATATGCCAGATTATTTATACATATGACTATGATTTCGGCATCGTGCCCACTAAGTACGTTTGTACTTAGCCCTGCATTGCTTTCTAAATGTGCAGGTTGAAGCGACGGTGAGCGGCGACGGTTGATGTTGAGTTGAAAGATAGGTTGCTTTAGTTAGAACTCTTCCGCTGCAGAACTCTGAACCTTTTGGGATGTACACTTTGAACAATTCTCAGTAGTCTAAGTCTGTAATTATGAACTTAGCTTCTTTTGTACTTTTGTCGAGTAATCCTTAGGGATTAACTCTTTCTTATCTATATTAAAGTCTTGTTCATGGTTTAATGATGTCTTTTCATGTATGTTTAGTCAGTTAGCCCCCTTCTTCCCCGCTTCTTTAATCCAACCCCAGTCGCACCCCGGCTTCTGCCGTCCCTCGGGATTTGGGGCTGTGACAGAGTGGTATCAGAGCAGTGTTCGTTTTCTGCTCTGCTTCTGAGTCAATCTTCTAGTATGAGTTAGTGTGAGTCATTCTTTCTTAGTATGAGTCATTTCTTCTAGTAATATCGCAAGAGTGATATATATATATATATACAAGTCTTCCTTCGAGTAATAATATAGAGTATTCATTTGTACTCTATATTGAGTCTTCCTTCAAGTCGTAAGACACGGTATTTGTGTATACTCTGGATTAGAGTCATCTTTCAAGTATAAGATAAGAGTTAAATTATAAAGCTAAGATTGAGAACATAGAAGTCAACTCAACTGCCCGCTACGTCGACTCAACAAGGAAAAGGAAAGAATTTTAATAATATGATTTCTTTTAACAAGAAATTCTATGAACAAGTATGCAAATGAGATTAAGAATGAGAATGAGTTGTGTTCCGAAATTAAGAATTTTATGGAAGTAAAATTTTTATACTTTATGAGATTGAGTGATAGTACAAGTATTATCCTATGTGATTATGCGATAGCACTAGTGCTATGTTATGTGAAATTATTTGTGAAATAATTTCTTTTGTTTGAAAATATTTTTGATGCACAAGAATTTAGAAGGATTTTAAGGAATTTTTCCGGTTCAATGAGAACGTAGACTTGAAACCTAAGAACTTTCCGGTTCTTCGAAAACTTAGACGTTTTTAAGAAACATTATTTCAAATGATTTCGAAAGGAGATCCCTAACGCGAGAAGGACTTCCTCTGATGAATGTCACGTGGGCTTAGTGACATGAATAAAGACTCGGCAAAGTCGATCTTTATTTTACAACCCGATAAGAATTTCCTTCGAGGGAAATGAAATAAATAATGTTAAAATAAAGTAAATATGTACGAAAGGAACGAAAGAAACATATAGACGTGTGAGAAAAACGTGACTCCAAATTATTCGAGAAAAGGTTGAAACAAGAAGGATAAATTGAAATAAACGGAAGAGCCGAATGTTACCTTAGTTGTAAGGGCATGAACAAAGTCCCTTGGAGATGGCTTTGTTTTACTTATTAGGAGCCGTCCAAGTATTCGAATAGCTTAAAATGGTATTTTCCTCTAGAAGATTAAGTATTCCGAGCTAAATTGGAGGATTTCCAAAGTTTTCTTTTAAGAAGTAGTTGTGTGTGCAATTCGAGAAATTGCTGCTCGATTTAGAAAAGTAAAATCTGTATGAAGTAATCAATAGAGCGAGACAGAAGTTCCATGTGATTGAGGGACTGTTATGTGGACCTGATCAACCCACATAATAAGAAACTCAGTAATATGGGTCTTATGCCCTGCTAGTAAAACCTTTTTAGTATGATATAAGTGGTTTAAAGAGACGAATATTACTTACGTATAAGTATCTTATAACGACGTCGTTCCTTTTCTTTTCGTTTCTTTTTATAGTGCTCGCCTCGTTCGAACCTTGCGAAGAGAATTGTTTTACTATTAGGAGTCAAGCACGACGCTTGATTAAATTTTCTAACGACCGCTCGTTTTTAGCATTGACAAATAGAACTTGTTCTAAAAAGTTATTCTTAGGATATATTCCTTTTCTCCATTGGAATTTATATATATATACTTCGTCCTTGAACAAAGAATACGACACGTATGAGTATTATGATTAGTAAACGACAAAGTCTTTTGTAAATGAATGTTGCTTTCGCATAAGTAACATGAACAAAGTATACGTGCTTTGTTTTAAAGAATCGATAAGAAATTTTTTTTTTCCTTGAGAAAGAGGTAAAGGATTAATGAAAGAAAGTAAGGAATTAAAGTAAGAAATTAAAAGAATGAGATAAGAAATGAGAATAAAACCTTGAAATTTTGTTTCTATATATTGTGAGTACGAGAGCAATTTTCTGTAAAATTGCTAAATGTCTAAGATAAGTTGTCAGATTAAGTGTGGCAATATTACAAATTGAATAAGGAGTATTCATTTTGTAATTTAAGATTTTCCGTAAGATAAGGTACCATCTTACCGTTACTGATCCGTGTTTCTTAAAACACTTTGTAGGATGACTTCCAGTAGTGACACGGCTTCAGAGAATCAATCCCCGCCACAGCGTACTTGGGCAGATCGGTTATTAGATAGGTATAGAGATTATGAGGCAAACCTAAGACACGACGTAGGACAAAGGATTAGTTACTTCTCGTCAGTTTATTATTCAGTCCGGCATACTATTCCAGAGAGTCAGGCTATATTTGACTTGGTTAGTCGTCTACCAGAGGAATGGCGTGGTTGGACACACGACACGGCATGGTACTACCTTGGGATGTTTGACAACGATATAGAGCCAACAGGTAATTACAATGGATTCGCTTTAGAGGTGCACAAGCGTTTCTTCGAGAGCAGACATATAGCATCATACCCAGTTCAGGCGCATCCTCCCGATACTCATTTTCCGGCAGATTCAGAGTCAGAGCATGATGAGATAGGTCCAGAGGTGATTGCACAGTTGGAGATCCCTTCAATGATGGTACCCAGTGAGGGCATAAGGGAATTGGCTACAGAGACAGCGGATGGCCTAGGGTTACCCGCTCCTTTTCAGCATGAGCCTTCTATAAGAGTGCAAGGACCATTTCAGTCAGGACCGGAGTATTTAAACACGGCCGCCCTATTACAGTTTCCATCATCTTACAGATCCCTTGATGAGATTTGTGCGGAGTTGGACAGGGTTCGGGCTGAGTTTGAGGCAGGACCGTCCAGGGTCCATTCCAGAGAGGAGTACGAGTCCGGTTCACTTCCCGACCACTTGCTGCCTCTGAAGAAGCGGGCATTAGTGACCTGCTGGGACTACCCGGTTTCAGATTCAGAGATGACAGTTTCAGATGTGCCTGCACCACCATCACTTACACTTGCGGATGGCACTACTTTGAGAATTGACGAGGCACTTAAATTTGCTTTCGGTTCAGAGTCAGACGATGAGGACCCGGATGAGGATCCGGAAGAGGACACTGATGAGGATTCGGATGAGAATCCGGATAAGAACCCCGAGGAGGGTTAAGCCATGGTGGGCATTAGTGACTCGACCGTAGTTTGTTAAGCTAGGCGTCAGAGACGCATAGTAGCATAGTAGCCTTTAGTTGTACATAGTCGGATCAGTAACTAGATAGTTTTGTAGTACTCCAACGGCTACAAATATTTTATGAATCGTTCCCGTTCTAGTACTTTCAGTAGTACGGTAATGCAATATGTTAGTGCATTCTGTACACATAGGCAGTTAGTCTAATTTAGACTCGTTTCCTTGTTAAAAGGCATAACTAACATAATCTTTTGATGTATATATATAATATACATGACCCATTAGAGGGTTTTAGTCACAAGAAGTTTCATATGAATCGTATAACTAAACCAGAATATTAAACAAAACTCGTGTAACGAGAGTTTAATTTAACCTTGAAGGTTAAAAGTTGAGAGAAATAGAGTCAAGGTTATTTTGTTATTCTTGTTTATGTGAAAGTATTAAGTGGGGAAAGAAAAGGGTTAGTGAGAAAATGAAGGCTTAGAAACAAGTGCTAATAAAAAAAAAAAAATTTATCTTACAATCTTAAAAATGTCGCTGAGAGCTGTTAACGATCGAAGAGGACCTGATAGTCCTAGAAAGTCTGATAAAGGTCAAGAACAACGTATAAGAGAGGAAAGACAAAAACACCCAAAAACCTTTTCACTTCCCCTATCTCCTCAACGTCATAGCATTGAGGATTTATTCTTCGGAAGCAAACCACCATATTTCGATGGATCTAGTAATCCGAGTGAGGCCAAGCAATGGATACATACTATAGAGAGAATTTTTGAACCAATTAGACTTAGTGATGAAGAGCGCCTAGCATGCGCTGGGTATCAGCTAACCGGACCAGCATAATATTGGTGGAAAACTAGACAGAGACTTATGCCTGTAGAACAAGCGGCTCTAACCACCTGGAATGGTTTTAAGAAGGCATATTATGAAAAGTATGTAACCGATCAAGTCGAGACTGAGGAGGAAATAGCAAGGAAGCTTCAGGGAGAACTTAAGTATGATCTGGGAATAGCAGTAGCTAGACAGGGAGGATTGAGTTATGCTGAACTACTAGAACGAGTCCGAGAAATAGAGGCAGTAGTGCCTAGTAAGGAAAAGATAGTATTGCCCACATCGGCACCAAACCAGACCTCAACCTAAAATCTTCCCAACAATAAGGTTAACCATAAGGGAAAAAGGAAATGGGAAGGAAGTAGTAGTAATTGTTACCAGTGCCACAACAGTCAAGGGAAACAGAATAGCGCTCGGCAGGGTTTCCACCAACCAGGAAAAGGAAGTAACTATGGAAAGAAAGTAGAACAAAAGAGTAAGCCACAGAAAAATGAAACATCCGGTCAAGGCAAGAGAAACCATCTACTGGGACAACTGCAAGGGCAGCCAAGGAACGATTAACCAAGGAAAAATCACTAATCCCGATTACCCTAAGTGTAATAAGGAATACCCTGGTGTTTGTTTAGCAAAAACTAGTGTTTGCTTCAACTGTGGACGTAAGGGGCATGTTAAGAGGGATTGTCCTGAGCCGTGGCAAGCAGTAGAACATAAACGAGAATTTTCTACTTGTTCTAGATGTGGTAAGAAGCATGAGGGTGCGTGTTTGGCAAACACGGATAAATGTTTTAATTGTGGGCAGACGAGGCATATAAGGAAGAGTTGTCCGACGCTGCTCCGGACGGCAAAACCAAATCAGTACGGCCAGCTTCAACCATTAAATGCCATTCAAGTCCAGTTACAGCCACAACTGATGCAATCACAACAGAATGCGAACGCATACATGATTAGGCAGGAGAGACTTAATGAAGGAAAGGGAAATCTGGCGGATATTGGACGAACCTTATAAATTACCCTGCCATAAATTTTTGCTTCGTTTTAGAACCTTACATTCGGGTATAATTAGTACCTAATAACCTTTAGGAGTAGAACTAGGACGCTCTAATTGTGAAATTGGAACAATTACGCTTTAGGGAGTATTGATGACCTCAGAGAGTTAACCCCTTAGTTTCATTAAACAATCGATTGGGAAGTAATAAAATGCACTATATATATATAAATTTAGGAAAAGACTAGTTGTTTGAGAATTACCATAATTCTCGACAACGAGAGAAAAATCTCTTTTAAAAAAAAATCCCAAATAGAGAACCTACTGAATTATATGAAATATTATCTGATTTATCACCAGATTGATGCGTAGGTTTCACGATCGACTTAGAACTACAAGTAGCTCCCAAATTAAAGGTTTTATGTAGAATGGTATCAAAGGAGTTAGAGGAGCTTAAGATCCAACTGCAAGAATGTATATAGGCTGTCAAAAATTAAATAAAGATAACCCTTAAAAGTAAGTATCCTTTAACGAGAATAGAAGACCCCTGATACACTTAAAAAGGGAACAAGTACAATTGTGAGGATAGACTTAAGGTCTAAGCATTTTTTTTGTTAAAGGATAAACTGGTGATATGCCCAAAAATTCTCTTTCAAACCAGATAAAACTACTACAAATACTTAGTTATGCCATTAGTTGGCTAGTGCTCCGTAGTATTCATGAACCACATAAACAGAATTTTTCCACCTAAACTTAGAAAAGAATTCATTTTAGTATTTATCAACGACAATTTCAGTTACCCTAAGAGTGAGGATAAACACAAAGAACACATACGAATAATACTAGAAATACTTAGAGTCGAGAAACTAGATGCCAAGTTCAGAAGAGCAAGTTCGAGTGAAGAAGAAATAATTCTTGGACATATAATGTCGACAGAAGATGTTAGGACAGATTCATGCCAAGGTAGAGGCAGTACTCAAATGATAAATCGCCTACCAGTCTGAATGAAATAAGAAGGTTCCCAAGTTGGACAGTTATAATAGAAGTTTCCATTAATTTTTTTTTTTAATAATTACTAAGACTTATGACACAACTACATAGAAGAAAAGAATAAATGTATAGACAATTGTGAAATAGGAATGCAGACGTTCTAGGAAAAGTTGATCATTACCCCAGATCTAGCCCTCCCAAAAACGATAAGGAATACGAGATAGATGTTCACGCTACTAAGAATGAGATAGTATGATATAAATGCAAAATGAGAAAGTGATAGCTTACGATTCACGACACGTTAACCCCAAGAAATTGAGTACCCAACCTACGACTTAGAACTTACAGCCGTAGAACTGGCATTGAAAATTTGAACACACCATCTATATGGTTCAAGGGATGAGATCTTCACAGATCATAAGAATTAGGAGCGTGTATTCAAGCAAAGGAATTAACATAAGACAAAGGAGATAGCTCGAACTAGTAAAATATTACGTTTGTGAAAATAATTACTATCTAGGTAAAGTTAAGAATAAGAATAGACACGCTGAGTCGTAAGACTCCAACTAAGTTTAGGTATCTTTTCGTCGGAAAAGAAACGCTTATACAAGGATTCGAGAAGATAGATATAGAAAAATGCATGATGCATCAGCATCGGTCGCAGGGCGAATAGCGGCACAAGTAGCTATATCAAATTACGAGAAAGGTTATAAGTATCAAGAGAAAGGACGAGTCAATGAATAAGCCTCGACTAAGGATAAGAATAGATAAACCAGACAGCAACTCTGAAGCAGTGAGTTCGTGATAGAAATTTAAGAGTGGACTTAGTAATTCCGATAACGACGAGATGGTTGTAGGTTACAAGATAGAAAAGTCAGATAGCGAACCTAACTTTAGTACCGCTTTTCACCGCCAGTTGAATGGATAGTCTGAGAAATGATTCAAATACTCGTTGATATGCTAAGAACGATAATATTAGCCGAAGAGTGAATTGAAGAACACATAGCCAACAACCGAATTGTTAAAACAATAACTATTAAGCTACGATAGGTATTACGACTTACGAGACCTTGTAGAAGGAAAAAATTTACATAGCTGCCTTATTGCTATAAGGTAGGTGAAAGTAAAAGAAAAATTTAGGACCAAATGCAGTCAATGAAATGACCGAGATCATTCGATAGATTCGAGTCAGAAGAAAACAAGTTTTAAAGAAAACAAAAGTCTTAAGTATATACAATAATTCGAACTTAATAAACGAGAAGGAAAATAAAAGCTCCTTAAGTTTTCTCCGTTAATGAGAAACGTTAGTATCGTGTCAAGTTCAGACTTTGACAAAGATCTATATAATTAGTAAGTAACTTGGGAAAGATAGTTCCAATACGAATAGTTATGGCTTTATCGCCAAGTTTATGAAATACTCATTTTAAGTATATCTCATTTCGAGAAAGTAACATAGATTCGTTTTTATACACGAAGTTCTATCAGCAAGACGTCGTTCTTGAAATCGACTAAACTTATTAGGAAAGATCGAAAGCGATCTTAGATCGAAAAGAGCAAAAGTTTAAAAGCAAGTCGGGACGAAGAGTAATAGCATTATAAGATCATCACAGGCAAGAGAAAGTCATGTCAAGTAAGAAGTACTTCAAGTAGTTATAGAGGATAAGCAAATTTCGGGACGAAATTTTTCGTACGGGGGGTAGGATGTAATGCCCCGTAAATTCCTTACGTTCTAAAAGTTTAAAGTTAATTAAATAAATGGCTTTGCACGCCTAAGTTTATAATTTTTAATTCTAAGGCTAAGGGTTAGCGCATACGAAAAGTTTTAGTTCGTAAGCTTAGAACGAAAAACCGTTTAATTTTACGTTTGCAAAATCGCAAATACGATCACGTCGAGAAAGTTTGTTTTTACGATTTTCCGGACGAAACTCGGACTTGTCGTCCCGAATTTTTGTCAAAATAAATTTTATAAATTTATTTTCCATTTAAGTTATACGTTAGAATTTGTAAGTCAAATCGAATCGCGACGATTTTTTGTACCGAACAACGTTTTTCGTCGTTCGTTTTTCCGTAACGTCGGATCACGCCGGAAAAACCCGTAAAACCTTCAAAATTTCTGCATGCAGCCGTGCCACCTCATTCCTTTAGGTGGAAGCTTGCATGTTAACCATGCTTAATTAGTTGACACCTAATCTACCTTTATGCATGTTGAAATCCTTCATCATTTCACACTTAGACAAAACAATTCTTTTCTCTCTCTCCCTATCTCTCTCTCGGCTGCAGCACACACACATACTCCTCCATCTTCATCTTCTTCATCCTTTCCCATCCACCATTGAAGACTTCACCAAGAACTTGAAGAAGAACACAAATTACCATCCATCCATTCAATTCCATACCTTCTTTCATTAAAACTTAAGGTATTTTCATCCTCTACAATCCTATCCATTTAGTTTCCATTTCTTTTCTTCTTCTTCTTGTTCGAAAATTTAGAAGTTATAGGATAGATGAATTGATCTTGAAATAGTGTAATTAGATATGCTAGATATGATAATTATGGATTAAAAATGATCAAAACCAAGAATCCTAAAACTTTTGTCAATGCAGAATTTTTTGGAAAATTGTAGAATTTTTGTTTTTCTTCTTTTGATCATGAATTCATGCTTAGTAGAGGTTTAATTAGTGTTTAGAATGAAAAGGGATTGAAAGCCCTATGTTGTAATGAAATTCAATTAGGGTTTGAAGTATGAATTTGGGGATTTTTGGTATGTTAAGTGATAATAGAATTTCAATTGTTTAATTGGTAATATAAGAGTATGTTTAGTAAATAAATGTTGTTAATTTGAAAAGAAATTCATCCCCTTAAAGTATGTATGAAATCAGAAAATTTATAAGAAAATTAGGAGTTTATACATATTAGATATAAGTGATGAATTGTTAATGGAATTATGATGCAAATCATGTTAGTTGATAATAGGAATTAATTGGAAATTTTATAAAAAGATTTAATGAAGTATAAGAGGCAAAGATCACTATATAAACTGAGTTATAAAGATACTAAGATGTGTTTGCATGCATGAAAACGGTTCCCATTAGACGTAGTTTAACGTCGTAAAATTTGAACGAAAACCGACGACTTTTGGAAATCGCATAAGAGACGAATATCTAGTTGTAACTAATAATCGGGAAGTCGGATGAAAATTCTAACTTGATAGTATTGTTTATAATGAAATTTAGAACATCTTTCTAGCTGACATCATAAGCATCCGAGTTCATATAATATGGGTTAAAGTGATAATCGGGAACTAGAACACGTTTGGAATTTCTTTGTTGGTATAGTACTTGATAGTTGAAATCCGACGTTAGAACGTCGTGCCTTTGAGCAAGTGAGAAGGAGTTTGTCACGTACGGTGGTACGTGATAACTGCCTTGAGAGTTCAGTTTCTAAAAAAGTTGAGTACGAGGATTTAAAACGAACCTAAAACGTTATACGGCGAACTTATCAATAAGCTAGGGTTTCACGGCAGTTTTGCGACCCCTGCCGGAAACTGTAATAACTTCCGGCTCGTTTATCGGATTTGTGATCCGTAAATTGGAGCAGAAACTAGACTTCCTAAGCTTTCTAGTGGTACAGGGCTCACCCCCTGTTTCCAAGTCCTCTGTTCTGGACAGCCTCCAGAGTTACTGGACTGTGCAGTAGAAATTTCAGTTTCTTGTTTTCTAAGTTGTTTAGTTCACTACTTAGTTTCTTTCAATCGTTTAAGCCATTTTTATCTATCGAACATCTACCTACTGACCCTAGAGTCAAGTATAGGACCTTGAGTGATGAAAACCAGTCGAGATCATATATTTTATCCTTTCATTAAAGAAGTAATAAACGAGAACTTTCATAAGTCGTGAAATGAGCTATAAAGTAAATCGCCTAAGTTGATCCTTTCCAACTTAGTCTCTTTTAATCTTTAAAATCGTATTAAGATATCGATTACCTTCTCTACTGACCCGAGAGTCGAGTATGAGAGCTTCCGAGTTCTAAACGAGATTGGTACGAATCTCATTTCCCGTTTAAGTAAAACGAATTAATTAATCGTGCAAATGCCTAAAGAATAAAACAACTTAAACCTTCTTCGATTCTTTTTAATCGATTATCGTTACGACCCGTTCTTAAGTATATTTATTTTATGATGAAGGAGGAAGCCAACTGTGAAGAAAGGACGAAAGATCCGAAGTTGAAAGCGTTTGCTTTAAGTTCTGTATTTATAAGGTGGGCTTTTATCTATATCAAATAAAATGTGGGTTTTTCCACAACTCGAAAGTATTATTTATCGCTTTGATAATTGTGTTTTCAAAGTGATAATCTTGGCATAAACTGTTTCAACTGTTTTATGTGAGTTCTCTTGTACCTATCTGAGTTAACATTCGTGTTTTCTAGATTTCTGAGTTAACCTTCGGGTTTTCCAGACTTTTAGATTAACTAACTTTAGATTAACTAACGATCGGCTCTGAGTTAGCTGCTAAGTGCTTTCCAGAGTTAGTGCACTTTGTAACCTGTGGTGTATGTGGTATCCTGTTGAGGGGTAGCCAGCCACGGTGAATTAGTAGTGGTCAAGATTGAACATAGCATACCTGAAAATACTCGGCCGAGTGATTTATGAGAAAAAGTCAGAAAATGTTTAGTAGGCACGGGCCTTTTCAACAAAACCCCGATGCGCTACGGTTATAATATGCCAGATTATTTATACATATGACTATGATTTCGGCATCGTGCCCACTAAGTACGTTTGTACTTAGCCCTGCATTGCTTTCTAAATGTGCAGGTTGAAGCGACGGTGAGTGGCGACGGTTGATGTTGAGTTGAAAGATAGGTTGTTTTAGTTAGAACTCTTCCGCTGCAGAACTCTGAACCTTTTGGGATGTACACTTTGAACAATTCTCAGTAGTTAAGTCTGTAATTATGAACTTAACTTCTTTTGTACTTTTGTCGAGTAATCCTTAGGGATTAACTCTTTCTTATCTATATTAAAGTCTTGTTCATGGTTTAATGATGTCTTTTCATGTATGTTTAGTCAGTTAGCCCCCTTCTTCCCCGCTTCTTTAATCCAACCCCAGTCGCACCCCGGCTTCTGCCGTCCCTTGGGATTTGGGGCTGTGACAGTCATTCTCCGGTTGACGTCTCCCACGTCCTCGAGGCCTCCCAGGTCCTTGACCTCTCCTATTGTTAACGTTTCTTGGCGGCATTTTCTTTGATCTAAAGAAATTTGAAATTCTCATTAGTCCTTTCTGTTAAACGCTCTTAGTACTTACTAGCTCATTCTCAACTTAATCAAGTTCACGGGTCGACATATCAAACATAGTTCCGATATTACTTCAAAATCTTTTAACTTTCAAGTTAAACTTAAATTTCTCGTCACACGAATTCAGTGACATTCCAATTTTATTACACGATTCAAAGAAAATTTTTCTCGTGATTAAAAACCCTCTTATGGGTCATGTATATATATATACATCAAAAAGAATATTAATTCTGCCTCCAATGAGGACTTATACAAAAAGTTAGACTACTACTAGTCTAAACTAGGCTGACTGCCTACTATTTACCGGGTGCACTAACAAGCTGCAACTCCGTACCTACTAAAAGTACTAGAATGGAAACGATTCATAAAATTTCGTATCCGTTAGAGTACTACAAAAACTAGTTACTGATCTGACTATGTACAGGACAAAAGAGCTACTACTACTACTAACATGCGTCTACGACGCTCTACTCGACAAACTATAATCGAGTCGGAACTGCCCTCTACGGCCTGAAAACCCTAAGAGTCCTCCTCGGGGTCCTCCTCCGGATCCTCGTCCGGGTCCTCCTCAGGATCCTCGTCCGGGTCCTCCTCTTCAGACTCTGAACCAAACACGAGCTGGAGTGCCCGTCCTCCCTCAGAGTAGAGCCATCAGAAAGTGTAAGCAGAGTGGGTGAAGGTGCCTCTGAAACTGTCTCCTCAAGGTCGGAAACAAGGTAGTCCTCACTGATCTCTACTGCACGCTTCTTCAAGGGAAGAAGGTGCTCTAGAACTGAACCGGAACCTGAACCTGACTCGAACTCCTCCCTAGAACGGACTCTGGACGGTCCTGCCTCCATCTGACCTCTGACTACGCCCCACTTCGCACAAATCTCCTCAAGCGGTGTCAGTGGGGATGGTAACTCTAACATGGCGGCAAGCTCCGCGTCAATCCCTCGGTACTCAGACTCCTCCCTAAACAGTCCTGTCTCTAAAGGTCCCCTGACTCTAACACTGACATCAGGTAAGAACGGTGAAGATAGTCCTAACAACGCGGCTGTCTCGGCGTCGATCTTTACGAAGCCCGGTCCTGGGATCAACTCCTCGATCTGTGTACTAACTGGCGGTAGCTCTGGTGTAACAGCAGGCTCTGCGTCCTCCTCTAACTGCTCTGACTCCGCATCAGACTCCTCACTCGGCACAAAGTCTGGTGGTAACTCCAACAAGGCGGAAAACTCTGGGTCTAAGTCGAGGTGCTCTAGCTCGGTCTCTGCGGGAAACTGACTGTAGGGGAGGTGCGGCTCAAAGGGAACTGGAAGCATGTGTCTGCTGTCAAAGAATCGCATGTGTACAAATAGGGCGAATCCCGTGTAGTTGTCGGTCGGCTCGGTGTCGTCGCCGAAGATCCCTAGAAAGTACCACACCACGCAGTGCGCCCAACCGCGCCACTCGTCCGGTAAGTGCACAATCAGGTCAGATATCGCTTGACTCTCCGGAATCAAGTGCCGTACTGGAAAGTAAACTGAAGAGAAATTGCTTACTATCTGTCCCACATCTTCCTCACCATAATCTTCCTCGAACTCATAATACTCGTCTTGAATCATATCTAGTATGGTACGCTCGCACGCGGCCAAGGGCTGGCTCTTCCGAGCAGTAACACGAGTCCTAGCCATCCTACAAAAGTTTTAAGGAAACACGGATCAGTAACAGGTAGGGAAATAACTTATCTCAACGAAATACTTAAATTACAAAATGAACATTCCTTATTCAATTGTAACATCACCACTTAAGACAACCACTTATCAAAACTCCTAGCAATTCAAGAAATTGCACTCAAACAATATATACATATATATATAATTTCAAGATTTTATTTCCATTCTTTATCTCACTACATTCTTACTTTAATTCTTTAGAACTTCCTCAACAACATTTCTTAACGATTCTTACTTATTAAAACAAAGTACATTTACTTTGTTCATGTTACTTATTCAAAAGTAACATCCATTCACAAAAGAATTTGTCGATAACGACTCTTGATACTCGTACTAGTCGTAGTCTTCGTTCAAAGACGAAATGTGGAATAAATTCCAAAAGAAAAATAGAATATAACTTAGAGGATAACTTTTCTGGAAACTAAGTTCTAGTTGTCATTGCTAGAATCGGGCGATCGATGGAAAAATTTAATCAAGCTTCGTGCTCGACTTCTAATAATTTATACAATTTTCCTCGTAGAGTTCGATCAGGACGAACCCTATTGAAACACGAAACGAAAAGAAAACGGAATGACGTGACACGAATGATGTCATTTAAGTTACTTACACGTAAGTAACGTTCACTTATTTTATTTGGCTTTGATTTCCTTTATTCTGTCTTCGTCGTCTCGTTCATATCTTTCTTAATTCGAAGCCGAAATCTTCTCAAACGTCTAATCATTTCCTCCGTTTACTAACACGATTTACCGAATTATTTTTATTTCATTTTCCTCGCAGGAAATTTTTGTTTGAGTTTTTAAAACAAAGTTCGACTTTTGCCGAATCTTTATTCATGTCACTTTACGCACGTGACATTCATCAGTAGAAGTTCTCCTCGTGTCGGGGATCTCCTTTCGAAATCATTTCAAAATAACGTTTCTTAAAAACGTCTAAATTCTCGAAGAACCAGAAAGATCTTAGGTTTCGAGTCTACATTCTCATTGAACTGGGAAAAATCCCTAAAATCCAACTATATTCTTGTGTCAAAAAAATTTTCATAAGAAAGAAATTATCCGCAAATAATTTCACATAAGATAGTACTCGTACTATCGCATAATCACATAAAGTATAAAAATTTATACTTCCATAAAATTCTTATTTTTGGCACACAACTCATTCTCATTCTCATTCTCATTTTCATTGAATACTTGTTCATAAAATTTCTTATTTAAAAGAAATCGCATCATTAAAATTCTTTTCTTTTCCTCATTGAGTCGACGTAGCGGGAGGTTGAGTTGACATCTACATTCTCAATCTTAGTGTTATAGCCTATCTCTTATCTTCTACTTTAAAGAAGACCCTCATCTAGAGTATATACAAATACTCTATCATATGACTCGAAAGAAGACTCGATACAGAGTACGAATGAATACTCTATACTATTTCTCGAAGGAAGACTTGTCTATAAATACCACTCTGTGATATTACTAGAAGGAATGACTCATACTAAGAAAGAATGACTCATAACCAGAGCAGGAAACAATCTACTGCTCCGATACCACTTTGTGGTATCACTAAAAGAATGACTCAGACTAGAAGATTGACTCAGCTCTGTGGTATCACTAAAAGAAATAACTCATATTAGAAAATTGACTCATAATCAGAGCAGGAAACAAGCCTTGCTCTAATACCACTCTATCACAACCCCAAATCTCGAGGGACGGCCGCAGCCGGGGTGCGACTGGGATTGGATCTTAAGCTGAACCATTCCTAACTTCTCAACTCAACTTCAACCACTGCTGCTCTCGTCGCTTCAACCTGCACATTTAGAAAACATATGCAGGGCTAAGTACAAAAGTACTTAGAGGGCACGATGCCGAAAACATAATCATAAGTAGAGATAATCTGGCATTTCATAATTTGTAGCACATCGGGGTTTTATTTAAAAGTGGCCCGTGTCTACTAAAACATTTTCTGACTCATTTTCACTCGGCCGAGCATTTTCTGGTATGTTACGTTCAATCTTGACCAATTCTCATTCACCGTGGCTGGTTACCCCTCAACAGGATACCACATACACCACAGGTTACAAAGTGCACTAACTCTGGAAAGCACTTAATAGCTAACTCAGAGCCGATCGTTAGTTAACCTATTTGATTAACTCATAAAATCTGGAAAACACGAATGTTAACTCAGATAGGTACAAGAGAACTCACATAAAACATAAAACAGTTCATGCCATAATTATCACTTTGAAAACACAGATATCAAAGCGATAAAGAAAGGTTTTCGAGCATTGCTCGTTTTGTTTTATATATAAAAGCCCACCTCGATGATACAGAACTACTAAAACAGGTTCTCGTTCTTCTGTTCTTCCGTCCTTTCCTTAGTGCTGGCTTCCTCCTTCATCGTAAAATAATAACACTTTAAATTCGGTCGTAAAAGATAATCGAACATAGAAATTCGATTTGGGTTTTAGTCATTTCATTTCTTTAGGCATTTGCACGCTACTAGTTTCATTTTAATTAAACGGGAATGAGACTTGAACAAATCTCGTTTTGAACTCGAAAGGTCTCATACTCGACTCTTAGGTCAGTAGAGAAGGTAGTCGTTAACTTATTACGGCTTAAATGATCGAAAGAAGCTAACTTGCGAAGAAAACAACTTAGTAAAACAACTTCTGAAATTTCACTGCGCAAAGCAGTAGTTCTGGGGACTGCCCAGAACAGAGGAATTGGAAACAGGGGATGGGCTCTGTACCATTAGAAAGTTTGGAAAGTCTAGTTTACGCTCCAATTTACGGATCTCAAATCCGATAAACGAGCTAAGAGATATTACAGTTCCCAGGAAGGGTCGCAAAACTGCGGCGCTAACCCTAGTTGCTCGATAGAATCGACGTATAACTTCCTAAGTTCGTTCTAAGTTCTCGTACTCGATTCCTCAAGAAATTTCACTCTCAAGGCAGTCAACACGTACTCCCGTACGTGAAGGACTCGTTTTCAAAACTCGATTAGAACTACGACGATCAAACCTCGTCGTTTCAACTACCATTTACTATACCAAAACAAGTTAACAAATTCTCGTTTCTAGTTCTCGACTATAACTACAACTCATATTATAATATCCGAATGCTCATGTCGTCAACTACAAAGTCGTTCCTTAGTCCATAATAAATACTATTATCAAGTTAGAATCCTTACTCGACTTCTCGATTATTAATTACGTCCACTTGTTCGTCTCTTACGAGATTTCAAAAGTTATCGGAATTCATTCATTTTCTACGACATCAATCAACATCTAAAGAGATTCATTATTATATACATCATCACTCCATATCATTACTTAAACTCAACTTAAATCGAGTTCTTAGTCTCTTACGATCCACAAAATATTTTTAGAAAATTCCAATTAAATTCATAACATCATCTAATATCATTAGCAACATTAATTCATCAACAAAACATCAACTAATTCAACTACATGAAAACCCCTAATTCTTTCATATTTTTCGGTATTATCATATAATTAAAGGGGGTGATTTTCTTCATCAAACATTATCATTAATCCCTTAATCATACTACTATATCATCAATTGATCAATTCAAGTCTTATTACAACATTAAATTGAAAATCCATCTCAAACCCTAACCCACAAATTCGGTCATCAACTAAATCATAAGGGTTTTGGTTTTTTTTTTGTTTTAATCATCAATTGAACTACTTCTAAGCCTAATTATCCAACTAATTGAAGAATCAAGACATCCTACTCCATAGCCCTAAATTTCGGTATTCATTAGGTCTTAGAGTTCCTTATTTTCTTTCAATTTTAAACATAGATCCATATCTAATCCATCTAGTTATACTAATTAGAGATCAAGACATCTAATCCATCTACCCATAAAAATTGATCCACTTGAAAAATAAAAAGAAATGGAATCCAAATGGATAGGATTAGAGAGGAGGAGATTACCTTGACAATTAATAAAGGAAGTTGGATGATTCAATGGTTGGATGAAGAACTTGTGATGATTTCTTGTCCAAGAACTTGCTCTTCAATGGTGAAATGAAAAACAAAGAGAGATATAATGTAAGTGTGTGTGTTTCGAAATGGGAGGGAGAGAGATGAGTGAGGATGAAGACTGAATTATGTTATTATGTATCTATTAACTTAATAGGTGTAAAGTTTAATTAGAAATATCTAAGAGTGAGTCATGATGTTAATACTATATAAAATGAAAATATCATGGTTGTGAGAGGAGTGAAGTCGGCTAGAGGGAGAGAAAAAGAAGAAATTACGCGCTTTTCCAGCGCGATACGACGTTACGGAAATCAAACGACGAAAAATATAGCTCGGCACAAAATCGTCAAATTCCGATTCGATCAAAAATTCTAACCTATTAAACTTAATCGGAAAGTAATATTGAAAACTTAATTCCGACAAAAACTCGGGACGACACAGTCCGAGTTTCGTCCGGAAAATCAAAAAAACGAACTTTCTCGGGCGAGTTCGTATCGCGGTTTCGTGAATGTAAAAATCAGACGATTTTCCGTTCTGAGTTTTAGAACTAAAAAGTTTTTGTACGCGATAACCCTAAATACAGTAGTCATCTAACTGACTTCCGTAATCTATTTTCGGAACCGGATTTCACCGTTGGTTTTAGAATTTGGAATCGTAAACTTAGGCGTGCAAAGCCATTTTTATTAATAACTTTAAATTTTAAGACTGTACGGAAATTCTGGGGTATTACAGATGAGTCATTAAGTTGAGAAAAAAAATAAAGAAAAATAATTTCTTTATTAAATAAATAGAGTTTAAAAGAAAGAGTTAATTAAGCTAAATAATAGAGATTAGAGGAATTTAATAATCGAGAAATAAAATGAGGAGTTAGAGTTAAAGATAATAGAGTCAAAAGTCGAGTATAAAACCAAAATATTTAGAACATTTAGGCAAGTCAATCAATTGGAAAAGCGCACGTAATATGTAAATAGTACACGCATTCATCATTTAGTTTTAGTTCAGAAAGCCCACTTGTCCTCCGAAGATCTAGCTAGGCGGCTTACTTTTTTTGTCCTCGCTACTTTTTCGTCCCGCTTGGTCCTTCACAATTTAACATCGAATAAGGACAAGACTCTGGTCGCGTAAGACGTAAAGTAGATTTTGGGTTTGGCTGAAGGACTTCTACATGACTTGGGTCTTTTCTATATTATTTTAACTTTTCTAAGTCGACATCTTTTCTCGACTTTCTCATTCTCGATTTATCTACTCTACTCGGTTACTAGATAAACTTTGTCTCACTTTCTCGTTTCTAGAAATAACATTACTTTAGTTCTTTCCGCTAAACGAAAGAATACTATTCATCTCGACTATACTTCTCAAGTTCTCGATTCTTAATTCTTAGCAATCGTCACCTCAAATCATTCATGTCATAAACGAGCATTTACAACACATAACAATTTATTGCACAATGAAATAATAATAAGAAAAACACTTCACTTATGCACATAAGTCCAATCAAACATAATGAATTCAAACATGATTTATGTAATGAACAGTTAACTCGATATTGCTTGACTTTATTCTTGGAAAAATGTTAACTTTGGAAAAGAATAAAGATAATCTCATCTACTTTTAATAATTAAATTCAAATAATAGAGTTTTGAATTTAAAATTCAACTTCTATTTAATATTTCTCAATTTAAAAATACGTCATTAGTTCTCAAAAGACGAACGTATACTCGTATGAATTCTCGTCTTAACAATTTAACTTCCAATAATATACTTTCTTTCTTTTTCTTAATTGAACTCTCGTTTTCTATATTAAATAGAAGTTTGACTTTATATTTATAACTTAATGCTTAATAACTTCGCCGTCTTATCTTAATTTTAAAATATTCGAAAACAAACTCGATTATTTTTACTCAAGCATCATCATTCAATCATCCAATACTCGACACATCATCAAAGAATGAACGTTCAAATAATTAAAACTCACTAAACTCGATTTTCATATTTTAATAAATATAATTTACTCGATCTCAACTTAAGACTTCATTTTATCTAAGCTATTTCTTTATAGCATTATATAATCATCACATATAAACATACATTTCAAAACTCATATTTTATAATTCCTTAATAAGAAATTGTCTCATTAACTTATTTATTTCTATTTCTATTATTTTTATTTTACTCTAAAACCTCTTTGATTAATCTTATAATCAAACAAGTAAACAAACTCGATCTCGATTAAATTATTTCTTAAGCTCTTATACTCACTTCTTAAAACATTTTTCTCCTTAGAAGAGAATTTATCTCTCTTTATTTTAGTTACTCTTTATTTCTTATTCGATTGAACGAACTTAATCTCGATTAACTCATCTTTAAATTTTCATACTCATCTTTTAATTTCATCTTCTTGATTCTAATTTCTCTTTTTATTTCTCAACTAATATTATCATCTCTCTTTTTAATTACCATTATTGAACACATATAATTCCTTCTTTAATTACTTAATCCTTAAAAAATAAATGTTTTTCTTGTTTTACTCGATCTATTTCCATAAATAAATTATTTATTTTCTTTTTTTTTCTATTTTATTTTATTATTTTATTAATTTTCTAAAATTAATTAATATTATAATTAATTAATTTATTTTATAATTAATTTTATTCATCTTCAAATCTTCATGTTCTTCACCAAGAATACCAAGAACACACACTCAAAAATTCATATTTTCACCAAAAACATCTAGAACACACACTTAATCCTTCAAGCTCAATTCCATCGATTTTTACACATTTTTATGCCTAAAACTCCATTGTTTTTATCTCTTAAATTTTTACTAAACATCTAACACTCTAATATGAACATAAACACATTCATATCATCCATATCATCAAAATCACCAAAAATCATATTTCTTTCTACACACATATATGCTTCGATTTCTTCAAGAAATTTAGCAAAATAATTTAAATCCTCAACTCAATCATATTCTCATGCTCATATATACTCATAACATGATCAAATCATCAATCAACAAATTAAATCACATATTTCTCATTTTCCCCATATTTTTCGGTTTCATAGAAAAAAATAGGGCAAATAATTTTCTCAACTTCTTATGCAAATAAATCATTCTAATCATCATCACAAACACATACATTCAAGAAATCATCAAAACTTATAGAAATTATTTATTTATATTTTTTTCTTCTTCTTTCCTATTTCTTCAATTTTTTTATAAAAATTTATAAAATTATTTTTCTTTTCTTTTCTCTCTTAGCTCTTAATTCCTAGGGTTTTGTGTTCTCATTATTTCATTATATCCTCTTCATCGATCATCACCACATCATTCTAAGTTTGCCTAACATATTTAAGCATGCATTCTTCCTTCCTCTTTTTTTTTAGCTTTATACATTTACAAATAGATAAAACTTGAATAAATAGCATACTTTTTAAAATGAAATAAATCAAACCCGTCCTCTTTTGATGCATGGGCCGATGGTGAAGGGAGAGGGATGAGCTCAAGATTTTGCTTGGATTTTCATGGAGGAATCTATCTCTAGACCTCAAGAAAAATAACAAAAATCAATTATCTCTTTTAGGGCATATATGCCGAAAATTAAAGAGAAAAAGAGGGAGATGATTTTGATCTTAAAATATTCACCAAGCTTGAAGAATTAGGTTACCTTCTTGAATTACGGTTTGAAGGTTGAAGATGATGGAATTCTTGAAGCTTGAAAGCTTTGAATCTTGGACTTCAATGGAGTTTTACTTCATGTATGTGTGTGTGTGCGCATACGGTGAAGAGAGGGAGAGAAGAGAGTGTTGTTTCTTTTCTCCTTTTTACTTCTTACGGTTGAGAGAGAGTAGAGAGATGAGTGAAATTATGTTTATTCCTTCGCTAAGAAGGAAATGAAATGGTAAGTAAGTTAAATGTATGTAATGATGATTATTCTCATAGGTTTTGAAATTTAAACATAGGCTAGGTAGAGAATAATCAAGGGAGAGAGAGAAGGAGTTCATGTCGGCATAGAGAGAGGGAGAGAGATAAAATAAAAATATCTCACTTTAACTGGTATAATTTTTCCCGGAAGAAAAAATTTTCCAGTAGAATATATCCATATTTTTCCGTTAACTCTCAAAACGTCTGAAAACTCTCCTCGACTCGTTCCCGACATCGGAAACACCTCTACATCCTCACATATCTCACGAAATAATTCAAGGAATCCAAATATCAAAATTTTAGGTCATAATTCCAAGTAACGAAGAAAACCCTAAAATTATTCGGCTAATTAATCCATTAAGAAATAAATTCTTAGAACTCTCTCATATGATCTCGGATGAACTTATAATATATCTCAAAGGTCTTAGAATTAATTCTAGGTTCAAAAGTGTCACAACCCCAAATCCTGAGGGACGGCAGAAGCCGGGGTGCGACTGGGGTTGGATTAAAGAAACGGGGAAGAAGGGGGCTAACTGACTAAACATACATAAAAGACAACATACATTCAATGAACAAGACTTTACTAAAAGAAAGGAAGAGTTAATCACGAAGGATTACTCGACAAAAGTACATGATAGTAACTAAGTTCAAGTTTACAGACTTATGCTACAGTGGTTTGTTCAATATATATATTCTCAAAAGACTTAGAGTTTTGCAGCGGAAGTAAGTCATAAGCTAAAGCATCCTATCTTCTCAACTCAACTTCAACCACCGCCGCTATCGTCGCTTCAACCTGCACATTTAGAAAATAATGCAGGGCTAAGTACAAAAGTACTCAGTGGGCACGATGCCGAAAACATAATCATAGGTAGAGATATTTGGCATTTCATAATTTGTAGCACATCGGGGGTTTTATTAAAAAGGGGCCCGTGTCTACTAAACATTTTTTGACTGATTTTCACAATTTACTCGGCCGAGTATTTTCTGGTATGCTACGTTCAAATCTTGACCAATTCTCATTCACCGTGGATGGTACCCCTCAACAGGATATCACATACACCACAGGTTACAAAGTGCACTAACTCTGGAAAGCACTTAGTCGCTAACTCAGAGCCGATCGTTAGTTAACCTAGTTAGATTAACTCTAAATCTGGAAAACACGAATGTTAACTCAGATAGGTATAAGAGATCTCACATAAAACATAAAACAGTTCATGCCATAATTATCACTTTGAAAAAAGAGATATCAAAGCGATAAAGAAAGGTTTTCCGAGCATTGCTCGTTTTATTTTATATATGAAAGTCCACCTTTGTGATACAGAACTACTAAGTACTAGCTTCCGATCTCCTGATCTTCCGTCCTTTCCTTACTGATGGCTTTCTCCTTCATCGTAAAATAATAACACTTAAAATCGGGTCGTAAAAGATAATCGAATCATAGAAAATCGAATTAGGTTTTAGTCGTTTCATTTCTTTAGGCATTTGCACGCTACTAGTTTCATTTTAATTAAACGGGAACGAGACTCGAACAAATCTCGTTTAGAACTTGAAAGGTCTCATACTCGACTCTTAGGTCAGAAGAGAGGGTATTCGATAGCTCAATACGACTTAAAAAATCAAAGGAACTAAGTTGGAAAGGAAATCAACTTAGGAAATTAAGCTTTAGTACTTTAGACAATTTAGGCATTTTCACGCTTAACTAAATTTCTTTACTTTAACGGATACGAGATACAAACTCGTCTCGTTTAGTATTCAAGGCTCCATACTTGACACTAAGGTCAGTAGGAAGATAGTCGTCAATTTATTACGGCTTAAACGATCGAAAGAAACTAAGTTGCGAACGAAACAACTTAGAAGAATGAATTCTGAAAAAATCACTGCACATTACTGTAACTCTGGGGACTGCCCAGAACAGGGGAACTGGTAACAGGGAATGAGCCCTGTACCGTTGGAAAGCTCGGGAAAACTAGTTTACGCTCCAATTTACGGATCTCAAATCCGATAAACGAGCTAAAAGATATTCCAGTTTCCGGCAAGGGTCGCAAAACTGCCGCGCTAACCCTAGTTGCTCGATGGAAACGACGTATGACTTCTTAGGTTCGTTCTAAGTTCTCGTATTCGATTTCTCATGAAACTTGACCCTCAAGGCAGTCAACACGTACCCCCGTATGTGATGAACTCCTTTTCAAAACTCGCCCAATAGCACGACGTTCTAAACGTCGGCTTTCAACTATCAAGTACTAAACCAAAGCAATTAACAATTTCTCGTTTCTAGTTCTCGACTATCACTATAACTCATATTATAATAGCTCGAAAGCTCACGACGTCAACTACAAAGTCGTACCTTAGTCCATAATAAATAATATTATCAAATTAGAATTCTTATTCAACTTCTTGGTTATTAATTACGACTAATTGTTCGTCTCTTATGAGATTTTAAAAATTGTCGGATTTCGCTTAAATTTTATGTCATCAAACAACATCTAACGAGATTCATTTTCATGCATATCATCACTTCATATCATCACTATATCTCAACTTAAATCGACTTATTTGTCTCTTACGACTCACAATTTATTTTTAGAAAATTCCAATTAAATTCATAACATCAATTAATATCAATTACAACATTATTTTATCAACAAAACATCATCTAAATCAACTACATGAAAAACCCTAAATTTCTCAAAATTTTCGGTATTATCACACAATTAAAGAGGGTGTTTTTCTTCATCAATTAACACCATTTATCTCTTAATCATACCACCATATCATCCATTAAACAATTGAAGTCTAATTGCAACATGAAATTGAAAATCCCCAATTCCAAACCCTAAACCCTATGATCGGTTTTCATCATACTTTGGGGGTTTCGATTTCCCTTTGTTCTAATCACTAATTAAACACTTCCTAAGCATGATTATAACATCAATTGAAGAATCCAAACAACCCACCTAATTGCCCTAAAATTTCGGTATTTATAAGAAATGAGGGCTCTTGATTTCTTTCAATTTTAATCCCTAATTATCTTATCTAACACATCTAATTTCACTAATCGAAGATCAAACACCTAATTCCATCATCCCATAAATCTCGATCCAAAGAAAAAATAAAAAGAAATGGATTTTGGATGGATAGAATTAGAGAGGAGAGGATTACCTTGAAGTTTAATGAAGGAAGACTTGTGTGAAAACCTTTGCTCCAAGCTTGAGGTTTCTTCAATGGTGATGGAAGAACAAAGAGAGAGAGGAGATGTGTGTGTGTGTGTTGCAGTTTTGGGGAGGGAGGGAGTGAGGTGGAAGATGACTAACTTGTATTAGATATTTCTAATTTAGACTTAGGTGTAAAGTAGGAATTAAAAGGACAATAGTCATAGGTTTATACTATATAAAAATCAAAATATCAAGCTAATAAGAGAGAGCAATGTCGGCTATAAGAGGGAAAAAGAAGGATATTACGCGCTTTTCCGACGCGATACGACGTTACGGAAATCGAACAATGAAAAACGTAGCTCGGCACAAAATCGTCACAATCCGATTCCTCCAAAAATTCTAACGTATTAAACTTGATCGGAAAATAATATTCAAAAATTTAATTCTGACAAAAGCTCGGGATGACACAGTCGGAGTTTCGTCCGGAAAATCATAAAAACGAACTTTCTCGGGCGAGTTCGTATCGCGATTTCGTGAATGTAAAAATCAGACGGTTTTCAGTTCTGAGTTCAAGAACTAAAAATTTTTCGTACGCGTTAACCCTAAATACAGTAGTGTCTAGCTGACTTCCGTAATTTATTTTCGGAAACGGATTTGACCGTTAGTCTTAGAATTCAAAATCGTAAACTTAGGAGTGCAAACCCATTTTTATTATTAACTTTAAATTTTTAAGAACGTAAAGAATTTCCGGGGTATTACATCCTACCCCCCTTGCGAAAAATTTCGTCCCGAAATTTGCATACCTTCTGCAAAAAGATAAGGATATCTCTCCTTCATCTTCTTCTCGAGTTCCCACGTGGCTTCTTCTTGCCCGTGGTGGTTCCATAGCACTTTAACGATTGGTATCGATTTGGTTCTTAACTCTTGGAGTTTTCTATCTAGAATCGATATCGACTTCTCTTCATAGCTTAGGTCAGATTCAAGAACTACGTCTTGCTGACTAATGATGTGCTTAGGATCATAGACGTATTTTCTCAATTGAGAAACGTGAAAAACGTTGTGAACACTTCCTAGACTTGGCGGTAAGGCCAATCTATAAGCGACAGGTCCTATCCTCTCGAGGATTTCATAAGGTCCTATAAACCCGGGTCTTAGTTTACCCTTAACTCCGAATCTAACGATTCCTCTGGTCGGTGATATCTTAAGAAAAACTTTATCTCCTATTTCAAACTCAAGATTGGTTCGACGATCGTCGGCATAAGACTTCTGTCGGCTTTGGGCTTCTTTCATTCTATCTCGTATCTGCCGAACTATCTCAATCATCTCATTTACTGCATCCGGGCCTAGGTTCTTTCTCTCACCTACTTCGTCCCAATAAAGCGGTGATCTACATTTCCTTCCATACAAAGCCTCATACAGCGCCATTCCTATCGTGACCTGATGGCTGTTGTTGTAAGTGAATTCGACTAAGTGTAGAATTTCTTCCCAATTTGCGCCTCGGTCCAATACCACTGTTCTTAACATATCGACTAAAATCTGAATCGTTCTCTCTAACTGTCCATCTGCCTGTGGGTAAAACGCTGTACTGAAATTAAGCTCTGTCCCCAATTCTTTCTGCATCGTAATCCAAAATCTCGAGGTAAATTTGGCGTCTCTATCTGATACTATGACCTTTGGTACTCCATGCAGACGTACAATCTCTCTAACGTACAACTGAGCTAGTTTCTCTGATCCGTAGGTAATCTTAATATGCAAGAAATGTGCTGTCTTTGTAAGCCTATCTATTATCACCCAAATTGCTGTGTTTCCTCTTCTCGACTTAGGCAAGCCTGTGACAAAGTCCATAGCCATGTCTTCCCATTTCCATTCTGGGACATCCAATGCTTGTAGCAATCCATACAGTCGTCGGTGTAAAGCCTTAACTTGCTGACATGCTAGGCATCTCTCTACAAACGAGGCAACGTCTCGTTTCATTCCATTCCACCAAAAGTTTCTTCTCAAATCTTTGTCCATTTTCCTACTTCCTGGATGTGCTGCATAAGGTGTGTCATGAGCCTCACTCAAGATCTCGTTCTTCAGTTCGCTGTCGTCATCAGGAATACAAATTCTGCCTTCAAAAAGTATCGCATTGTCTGGTGCTTCGGAATATCCATCTGGTTTCTCTGTTCTTATCCTTAATCGCAACTTTTCCATTGACTCGTCTTTTCTCTGAGCACTGATGATTCTTTCTCTTAAATCTGGTGTAGCTTCTAATGCTGTTATCTGACTTGTTATCGTAGCTGGCGTGTCGAGCACTCTGATATCCATCTTCTCGAATTCTCGCACTAAAGTTTCTTCTTCTACAAAAAGGTATCCTAACTTCGTTGGAGCCTTGCGACTCAATGCGTCTGCTACCACATTAGCCTTTCCTGGATTATAATTGATTCCGCAGTCGTAATCCTTGACTAATTCGAGCCATCTTCTTTGTCTCATATTCAGTTCTTTTTGCTCGAAAAAGTATTTCAGGCTCTTGTGATCGGTGAATATCTCAACCCTTAACACATGTACCACGGCTGCGAGTTCTAAGTCGTGGGTTGGATACCCAACTTCGTAAGGTCGAAGTTGTCGTGAAGCATAAGCTATTACTCGTCCGTCTTGCATTAATACACAACCTAATCCATTTTTCGATGCGTCAGTGTAAACCACATACTCTTTGTTTGTGTCTGGAAGTGCTAGTACTGGCGTTGTGGTTAACTTTTCCTTAAGCATTTGGAAACTCATCTCGCACTCGTCTGTCCATTTAAATTTGGTCTCCTTTCTGAGTAACTGCGTCATCGGGCGGGCAATCGTGGAGAATCCCTCAATAAACCTTCTGTAATAACCGGCTTAACCCAAGAAACTTCTAATCTCATTCTGACTCGTTGGTGACTTCCAGTTGTGTACTGCTTCTACTTTGGCTGGGTCCACTTTGATTCCTTCTGCCGATACTATGTGTCCAAGAAACATTACTTCCTTTAGCCAAAATTCGCATTTACTGAATTTGGCGTAGAGTTTCTCAATTCTTAGTGTTTCCAACACTATCCGTAGATGTTCCTCGTGCTCCTTTTCATTCTTAGAGTAAACGAGGATGTCGTCGATGAATACTAAAACGAATTTGGTCCATGAATACAGCTGGAGCGTTGGTCAAACTAAATGGCATCACTAGGAATTCGTAATGGCCATATCGGGTTCTAAAGGCGGCCTTCGGTACGTCTTCGAGTTTGATTTTCAGCTGATGGTACCCTGACCTTAAATCTATCTTGGAGAAGACTCCTGCACCCTTGAGCTGATCGAACAGATCCTCGATCCTTGGCAAAGGATATTTGTTCTTGAGCGTGATCTTGTTCAGTTCTCGGTAATCTATACACATTCTCATCGATCCGTCCTTTTTCCTAACAAAAAGCACTGGTGCTCCCCAAGGTGAGACGTTTGGCCTGATAAAACCAAGGTCTAGCAATTCTTGTAACTGGATTTTGAGCTCTTCTAGTTCTTTCGGTGCCATCCTATATTGGGCTTTAGATTTAGGTGCGGCTCCTGGTTCTAAGTCGATTGTGAAGTCCACGTGACGATCTGGTGGCAATCCTGGTAACACTTCTGGAAAGACGTCTTCGTATTCATTCACAATTTTTACGTCTTGGATGGTCTTCTCGGCTCCTGGCTCTCCGACTAGGTACACGAGATAAGCTGTGGTACCTTTCTTCTTCATGAGTTTCGTGGCTTGAAGTGCTGATATAATCGGTACGCCTCTACCCATTGAAATTCCGTGGATTTCAGTTGGTTCTTTTCCCGAGGGTTGAAAAGAGATTTTTCTCTCGTTGCAGAGAATTGTAGCGTAATTCTCTGACAACCAATCCATTCCTAGGATTATATCTACGTCCCACATTATCATAATGTTTAAGTTGTTCGCTATAACCTTATGAGTTCCAATTTCTAGTTCTAGGTTAGAGCAAACATGCATGGAAGTAGTGATCTCTCCTAAAGGTGTAGCTACTCTCATAGAATGTGCAGCTCTTATAGGTCTGATGTCTAAGTTATCGGCACACGAGCCAGCAATGAAAGAATGCGATGCGCCAGTATCAAACAATATCTTAATGGGGATGATGTGGAGTTTTCCCATACCTGCGAGATTGCCTTTTCCCTTGCGCTGACCACCCTGTTTGATAGCGCATGCCCTCGCATTCTGTTGCTGCTGTGCATGCTGCTGGAACTGCTGTTGGTTCATTTGCAGCTGCTGCAGCTGTGCTTGAATGGCTCTGAGAGGTACTGCCTGTAGCGGTTTCGGGAAATCCTTTTTCATATGCCCCTTCTGTCCACAATTGAAACAGTTGGGGGTGCCTATCTGACAGACTCCAGGATGGGCTCTGTTGCACTTCGGGCAGACAGGAATGGTAACCCTCCCTGGGTTAATTGCTCCCTGATTGAAATTTCGCTGTTGCCCTTGTAGCTAGTTCTGTTGTCCGTTGCCCTTCCACGGCGCATTCTGCTTATTTCCTTGAATAAACAACCCCGATTGGTTGTTTCCCTGCCACGGTCTCTTGTTGCTATTGTTGTTGTTGTTGCTGTTCTGTCCAGGCTGCTGATAGCCCTGTTGATTTCCCTTTCTCTGACCTCCCTGGTTGTTGAAGTTCTGATTGTAGCCTCCGCTACCTCCTCCATTCCATTTTCTCTTTCCCTGATAATTGCTACTATTGTTGTTATAGTAGCCTCGGCTCTGGTTCTGTGCTGGTGATGATGCAGTTGGTACAATTTTCTTCTCATCAGGCACGACGGCCTCCATTTCCAGTGCTCTTCCCAAAATATCCATGTAGCCTAGTCCCTAATGACTAGCTAACGCGATTCCTAGCTCATATCGTAGTCCTCCTTGAAATTTCTTCGATAACTTTTCCTCGGTATCAACCAATGCCGGTGCATACCTAGACAGCTCGCAAAACTTGGCGTTATACTCAGTCACGGTCAGCTTTCCTTGCTTCAGATTATAAAACTCGGCTTCCTTCTGCGCCCTATACGTCTTGGGTACGTACTTATCAAACAGTATTTCCTTAAACTCTTCCCACGTGAAACGAGCCAGATGCTCTGCGGGTATCACCTTTTGTCTTGCTTCCCACCAGTAATCTGCCGATCCAGTCAGTTGGAATGCGACACAAAGCATTCTCTCCTCATCAGTACATCTGAGGAGTTTGAATATCTTCTCGGTAGATCTCACCCATAGCTCAGCATCGCTAGGGCTGCCCGTTCTATTAAACATCGGAGGGTTCCTCTTGAGGAAGAGATCCTCAATATCCCTACGGGGCGGTGGTGGAGGTGGTGGTGATGGGGGTGGTGATGGGGATGGTGATGGTGATGGGGTAGCATTCTGCTCATACTCTTGTTCTCTGTTGTTTTCTGGTTGACGTCTCCCACGTCCTCTAGGCCTTCCAGGTCCTCGACCTCTCCTATTGTTAACGTTTCGCGGCGGCATTTTCTTTGGTCTAAGGAAAATTGAAATTCTCATTAGTCATTTCTGTTAATTACTCTTAGTACTTACTAGCTCATTCTCAACTTAATCAAGTTCACGGGATGACAAATCGAACATAGCTTCGATATTAACTTCATAATCTTTTTAACTTCAAGTTAAGCTCAATTCTCGTTACACGAGTTTATTTACATTCTGATTTTAATTACACGATTCATAGGAAATTTTTCTCGTGATTAAAAACCCTCTCATGGGTCATGTATATATATTTACATCAAAAAGAATATTAATTCTGCCTCCAACGAGGACTTATACACAAAAGGTTAGACTACTACTAGTCTAAACTAGGCTGACTGCCTACTATTTACCGGGTGCACTAACAAGCTGCAACTCCGTATCTACTAAAGTACTAGAACAGAAACGATTCATAAAATTTAGTATCCGCTAGAGTACTACAAAAAACTAGTTATTGATCCGACTCTATAAAGGACAAAAGAAACTACCACTACTACTGATATTTACCCGCGTCTATGACGCTCTGCTCAACTAAACTACAGTCGAGTCCAAAACTACCCCCTATGGCCTGCAAAAACCCTAACAGTCCTCCTCTGGGCCCTCCTCAGGATTCTCGTCCGGGTCCTCCTCGGGATCCTCTTCCGGGTCATTCTCCTCGGACTCTGAACCAAAAACAAGCTGAAGTGCCTCGTCCTCCCTCAGAGTGGAGCCATCAGCAAGTGTAAGCAAAGCGGGTGACGGTGCCTCTAAAACTGTTTCCTCCAAGTCGGAAACCAAGTAGTTCTCGTTGACCTCTACTGCACACTTTTTCAGGGGAAGAAGGTGCTCGGGAACTGAACCTGAACCTGAACCTGACTCAAACTCCTCTCTAGAACGGACTCTGGACGGTCCTGCCTCCATCTGCTCTCTGACTACTCCCCACTTCTCACAGATCTCCTCGAGCGGCGTAAGTGGAGATGGTATCTCTAACAAGGCGGCAAGCTCCGCGTCGATCTCTCGGTGGTCAAACTCCTCCCTAAACAGTCTCGTCTCTAACGGTCCTCTGACTCTAACAAAGACGTCAAGTAAGAACGGCGAAGATAGTCCTAACAACGCGGCTGTCTAGGCGTCGATCTCTATGAATCCCAGCCCTGGGATCAACTCCTCGATCTGTGTCCCAACTGGCGGTAGCTCCGGTGTAACAGTGGGCTCCGCGTCCTCCTCTAGCTGCTCGGACTCTGCGTCTTTCTCTAACTGCTCGGACTCTGCGTCCTCCTCCTCACTCGGTACACCGTCTGGTGGCAACTCCAACAGGGCAGAAAACTCTGGGTCTAAGTCGAGGTGCTCTGGCTCGGTCTCGGCTGGAAACTGACTGTAGGGAAGGTGCGGCTCTAAAGGAACTGGAAGCATGTATCTGCTTTCAAAGAAGCGCCTGTGTACAAACAGGGTCCGCTCAGTGTCGTCGCCAAAGATCCCTAGGAAGTACCACGCCGCGCGGTGCGCCCAACCGCGCCACTCGTCCGGTAGGTGTACAATCAGGTCTAGTATTGCCTGACTCTCCGGAACCAAGTGTCGTACTGGAAAGTAAGCTGACGAAAAGTTACTAACAATCTGTCCCACATCTTCCTCACCGTAGTTTGCCTCAAACTCGTAATACTCGTCCTGAATCATGTCTAGTATGGTGCGCTCGCACTCGACCAAAGGCTGGCTCTTCCGAGCAGTCACACGAGTCCTAGCCATCCTACAAAAGTTGTAAGGAAACACGGATCAGTAACAGGTTGGGAAAATAACTTATCTTAAAGAAAAACTTAAATTACAAAATGAACATTCCCTTATTCAATTGTAACATCACCACTTAAGCCAACCACTTATCAAGACTTTTAGCAATTCAAGAAATTGCACTCAACAACATATATATATATATATATAAAATTTCAAGACTTTTATTTCCATTCTTATCTTACTATGTTCTTACTTTAATTCTTTAGTACTTTCTCAACAACATTTCTTAACGACTCTCACTTATTAAAACAAAGTACGTTTACTTTGTTCATGTTACTTATTCAAAAGTAGCATCCATTTACAAGAAATTTTGTCGTTTACGACTCGTGATATTCATACTAGTTGTAGTCGTCGCTCAAAGATGAAATATGGAATAAATTCCAAAAGAAAATAGAATATAACTTTAAAGAATAACTTTCTGGAATCTAAGTTCCAGTTGTCGTCGCTAGAATCGGGCGATCAATAGAAAAAAAATTAATCAAGCTTCGTGCTCGACTTCTAATAATTTATACGATTTTTCTTCGCAAGGTTCGATCAGGGCGAACTCTACTGAAATACGAAACGAAAAGAAAATGGAATGACGTGACACGAAAGACGTCATTTAAGTTACTTACACGTAAGTAACGTTCACTTATTTCATTTGGCTTTGATTCCCTTTATTCTGTCTTCGTCGTCTCGTTCATATTTTTCTTAATTCGAAGCCGAAAGCTTCTCAAACGTCTAATCGTTCCCTTCGTTTACTAACACGATTTACCGAATTATTTTTATTTTTCATTTCACTTTCCTCGCAGGAAATTCTTATTTGGATTTTTAAAACAAAGTTCTACTTTGCCGAATCCTCATTCATGTCACTTAACGCACGTGACATTCGTCAGTAGAAATTCTCCTCGTGTCGGGGATCTCCTTTCGAAATCATTTCAAAATAACGTTTCTTAAAAACATCTAAATTCTCGAAGAACCGGAAAGATCTTAGGTTTCGAGTCTACGTTCTCATTGAACCGGGAAAATTCCTAACATCCGACTATATTCTTGTGTCCAAAATTTTTCAAAAGAAAGAAATTATTGCGCAAATAATTTCACATAAGATAGTACTCGTACTATCACACAATCACATAAAGTATAAAAATTTTAATTCCATAAAATTCTTAAATTCGGAACACAACTCATTCTCATTCTCAATTTCATTGCATACTTGTTCATAAAATTTCTTATTTAAAAGAAATCGCTTAATTGAAATTCTTTCCTTTTCCTCGTTGAGTCGACGTAGAGGGAGGTTGAGTTGACATCTACATTCTCAATCTTAGTGTTATAGTCTAACTCTTATCTTCTACTTGACGGAAGAATCTGATCTAGAGTATATACAAATACTCCATCCTATGACTCGAAAGAAGACTCAATATAGAGTATGAATGAATACTCTATATTGTTACTCGAAGGAAGACTTGTATATACAAATACCAGTTGGTGATATTATTAGAAGGAATGACTCATACTAGGAAAGGATGACTCATAACCAGAGCAGGAAACAAACTACTGCTCCTATACCATTTTGTGCTATTACTGAAAGAATGACTCGGACTAGCAGACTGACTCGCAACCAGAGCAGAGAACGAACCTCTGCTCAGATACCACTTTGTGGTATCACTAAAAGGAAGGACTCATACTAGAAAATAGACTCATATTCAGAGCAGGAAACAACCTGTGCTCTGATACCACTCTGTCACAGCCCTAAATCCCGAGGGACGGCAGAAGCCGGGGTGCGACTGGGGTTGGATTAAAGAAGCGGGGAAGAAGGGGGCTAACCGACTAAACATACATAAAAGACAACATACATTCAATGAACAAGACTTTACTAAAAGAAAGAAAGAGTTAATCGCGAAGGATTACTCGACAAAAGTACATGATAGTAACTAAGTTCAAGTTTATAGACTTATGCTACAGTGGTTTGTTCAATATACATATTCTCAAAAGACTTAGAGTTTTGCAGCGGAAGTAAGTCATAAGCTAAAACATCCTATCTTCTCAACTCAACTTCAACAACCGCCGCTATCATCGCTTCAACCTGCACATTTAGAAAACAATGCAGGGCTAAGTACAAAAGTACTCAGTGGGCACGATGCCGAAAACACATCGGGGGTTTTATTAAAAAGGGGCCCGTGTCTACTAAACATTTTCTGACTGATTTTCACAATTTACTCGGCCGAGTATTTTCTGGTATGCTACGTTCAAATCTTGACCAATTCTCATTAACCGTGGCCGGTACCCCTCAACAGGATATCACATACACCACAGGTTACAAAGTGCACAAACTCTGGAAAGCACTTAGTAGCTAACTCAGAGCCGATCGTTAGTTAACCTAGTTAGATTAACTCTAAATCTGGAAAACACGAATGTTAACTTAGATAGGTATAAGAGATCTCACATAAAACATAAAACAGTTCATGCCATAATTATCACTTTGAAAAAAGAGATATCAAAGCGATAAAGAAAGGTTTTCCGAGCATTGCTCGTTTTATTTTATATATGAAAGCCCACCTTTGTGATACAGTTTCCGGAAAGGGTCACAAAACTGCCTCGCTAACCCTAGTTGCTCGATGGAAACGACGTATGACTTCTTAGGTTCGTTCTAAGTTCTCGTATTCGATTTCTCATGAAACTTGACCCTCAAGGCAGTCAACACGTACCCCCATACGTGATGAACTCCTTTTCAAAACTCGTCCAATAGCACGACATTCTAAACGTCGGCTTTCAACTATCAAGTACTAAACCAAAGCAATTAACAATTTCTCGTTTCTAGTTCTCGACTATCACTATAACTCATATTATAATAGCTCGAAAGCTCACGACGTCAACTACAAAGTCGTACCTTAGTCCATAATAAACAATATTATCAAATTAGAATTCTTATTCGACTTCTTGGTTATTAATTACGACTAATTGTTCGTCTCTTACGAGATTTTAAAAGTTGTCGGATTTCGCTCAAATTTTACGTCATCAAACAACATCTAACGAGATTCATTTTAATGCATATCATCACTTCATATCATCACTATATCTCAACTTAAATTGACTTATTTGTCTCTTACGACTCATAATTTATTTTTAGAAAATTCCAATTAATTCATAACATCAATTAATATAAATTAACATTATTTCATCAACAAAACATCATCTAAATCAACTACATGAAAAGCCCTAAATTTCTCAAAATTTTCGGTATTATCACACAATTAAAGAGGGTTTTTTCTCATCAATTAACACCATTTATCTCTTAATCATACCACCATATAATCCATTAAACAATTGAAGTCTAATTGCAACATGAAATTGAAAATCCCCAATTCCAAACCCTAAACCCTATGATCGGTTTTCATTATACATTGGGGGTTTCGATTTCCCTTTGTTCTAATCACTAATTAAACACTTCCTAAGCATGATTATAACATCAATTGAAGAATCCAAACAACCCACCTAATTGCCCTAAAATTTCGGTATTTATAAGAAATGAGGGCTCTTGATTTCTTTCAATTTTAATCCCTAATTATCTTATCTAACACATCTAATTTCACTAATCGAAGATCAAACATCTAATTCCATCATCCCATAAATCTCGATCCAAAGAAAAAATAAAAAGAAATGGATTTTGGATGGATAGAATTAGAGAGGAGAGGATTACCTTGAAGTTTAATGAATGAAGACTTAGGATTCGATGGAGGATTAGAGACTTGTGTGAAAACCTTTGCTCCATGCTTGAGGTTTCTTCAATGGTGATGGAAGAACAAAGAGAGAGAGAGGAGATGTGTGTGCGTGTTGCGGTTTTGGGGAGGGAGGGAGTGAGGTGGAAGATGACTAACTTGTATTAGATATTTCTAATTTAGACTTAGGTGTAAAGTAGGAATTAAAAGGACAATAGTTATAGGTTTATACTATATAAAAATCAAAATATCAAGCTAATAAGAGAGAGCAATGTCGGCTATAAGAGGGAAAAAAAAGGAAATTACGCGCTTTTTCGACGCGATACGACGTTACGGAAATCGAACAACGAAAAACGTAGCTCGGTACAAAATCGTCACAATCCGATTCGTCCAAAAATTCTAACGTATTAAACTTGATCGGAAAATAATATTCAAAAATTTAATTCTGACAAAAGCTCGGGACGACACAGTCTGAGTTTCGTCCGGAAAATCATAAAAACGAACTTTCTCGGGCGAGTTCGTATCGCGATTTCGTGAATGTAAAAATCAGACGGTTTTCCGTTCTGAGTTCAAGAACTAAAAATTTTTCGTACGCGTTAACCCTAGATACAGTAGTCGTCTAGCTGACTTCCGTAATTTATTTTCGGAAACGGATTTGACCGTTAGTCTTAGAATTTAAAATCGTAAACTTAGGCGTGCAAAGCCATTTTTATTATTAACTTTAAATTTTTAAGAACGTAAAGAATTTCCGTGGTATTACAAAAAGACACTAATTAAACTAAATTCGGAGTTCGTCGATGAATAGTGATTTTTCGGCTTATTGGCACTATTCGTCAAAAGTAAAAGTTCTCAAAATTCTCCGAAATTCATACTCAATCTCATATAAATAAGCTCAAGCAATGCATTACATACTCATTCCAAATAATCGAAACGAGAAAAATTCACATCTTAGCACATAAGGGCATTTTGACATTTTTAAGAAAATTTCTTTTCTTAAAAAAATTTATCACTCAAGGCACGTTATTTAATACATATTAACACATTTAAAATGGTCTCAAAGACTTGTAAAACTTCGGGGTATTACAGAGCTACCGCTCTATTAAGCTTCTCAACATCTGGTATAAGCTCAAACATCTAAAGAATTCGCTGAAGAAGTTAAATTGTGCCCATTATAAGAACATCCTAGAGAACTTAGAAACACACTAAGTCAACTAGGTGAAGTACAAAAAATCTGCTTCAAGATAATATGAATGATATTTTGATCACTGGAGAAAGAAAGTATTTGTCTGAGATAGAGAAATGGAGTAGGAGAGAAGAGAAAATTTGGCAACAAAAGTCAAGAGTCGACTGGGTCAAGAATCATCTTTGATAACATTCTCTTGAGTCATGAATTGATTAAAGGGTACAACAAAAAACATATTTTACCACGTTGTATGGTGAAAATAGATATACTAAACGCATACGACTCTGTAGAATGGCCTTATTTGAAACATTTGATGCTGGAGTTGGGCTTCCCCTTCACATTTGTGCAATGGATAATGACTTGTGTCTCTACAGTTTCTTATTATGTACACGTGAATGGGAAAATCACCAATGCTTCTCAAGCTAAAAAAGGATTGAGACAGGGAGACCCTATCTCCCCATATCTATTTGTTGTTAGTATGGAATTTCTTCATACGTGTTTGTTGAAGTTGAAGCAGAACAGGAGATTTCAATTCCACCCAAGATGCAGAAGATTCAATCTCTTTCATGTTTGTTTTTGTGATACCCCGAGTTTTTATCCCTTTAGAGGGCATCTAATTAACCGAGTAAGTTCAAAGATGAGAATTTAGGAGTAAAATTTTTCTTTTCTAATCGAAGAGATTTGAATAAAACGTTTAAATTATCTTGTGAATCTTGTGTGAATTGATCTGTTCTATTTATCTGAGATGATGATAATGTGATATGCTTGTTGAGTTGTTTATATGAAAATGAGTATGAATTTAAATTTCGGAAAAATCCCGAGAAGTTTGTTTGTTTGAGATAACATAACGTTAATCGCCGAGAAATATGTTTACGCCGACGAAACTAGAATAGAATTGAATTAGAACCTTCGAACCTAGAATTTCTTTTAAGATCACTGAGATAGGGTAAGAACTTATCCAAGAATTGAGAAGAGAAATGAGGCATTAGTCTTGACAAGGATTAATAAACGGATTAATAAGTCGATTAAATTCTTTTAAGAATTAAAGGACTAAAATGATCGAAACCTTTAATCTTTTAATTTGAGACGTGAAATAGGATTGGGATGAGTTAGTGTCAAAAGTGAGACGAGAAGAGGTTAGACCCGTTAATAGAACAAAATGGAATTAATACGAATCGTTTTACCCGGAAAACCTTTACGATCGGATAATTAATACCCGTAACGACACGACGACGACACGTGTCATCCACCTCTCTCCCTCTCACGCCACCTCACACCTCCTCTCCCATCATCCCTCAATTTCCAAGACTAAAACATCATGATTATGTCTTATGCATGGTATTACCTAAGGTATGTATCCAAGTTAAGATCACATCACCTATCAAGTCTTGTCTTACTCCAACTTCCAACAAATGCACTTTATTCTCTATGTTGGATTTCAATTCCAGTCATCTAAGACAAGAAAGGAAGACAACAACTCATTCACTCCATCTCTCTCTCCATTTCGATCTCTCTCTCTCAAACAAGAAAGAAAACAATCTCTCAAACTCTCCCAAACTCTCTCTCTCTCGGCAATCCCTCTCTCTCCCTCATACCTTGATTTTTCTTCACATGCAACCATGGATTCAAGCTCTCCATCCATGAAAATGAAGTAGAAGTTATCAATCTCCATCCATTCCATCCATATTTTCAAAGAAAGGTAAGAATCTTCCAAGTTCTTGAAGTTGAATTCAAGAATCATCCAACACTTTTCTTTATTTTGATTCTTAAAACCTATGGATGATTAATTCCATGTTATTTCTTTTTCTTTGAGGATTCAAGAACATTTCTTTCTTCTTTTCAAGATTCAAGCTTTGAAGCTACCATTTCCATCCATTTCTATTCCAAGAGCCAAGAGAAGGATTCCCATTTAATTAAGTATGAAATTCATTTGATTAGTTGTAAATATGTATGTCTATAAGTCCTAAAAGAAAGATCTATGCATGCATGTTATTTAATTTATGTTTAGGCAAACTTAGGATATGCATGTGCTAATCGAGTGAGAAGAATTCGTTAGGGAATCGAGCATTAGATATTAATCGGTGAATTAAGAGAAGAAAAAGAAACTAAAACCCTAAAAATTGATAAATGCCGAAATTTTTAGTAAAAATAGGAAAAATATGAATTCTTTGAGTTATTATTATTATGATGCTTGATTTGTTATTTTTATCATGTTGAGAATGAGATTTTATACTTGAAAAATTGAGAAATAAAATGCACAAAATATGCATGTGTGTGCCGTGAGTTTTGAAGAAAAATATAGGTTTTATTTTGTTGATTTTGTTGATGAATTGAGTGATGTTTTGATCAATGAAATGATTGTATGTTATGTTGATATAATCATGCATGTGTTTAAATTAAGAAAATAAGTTTGCATGTTGAAGTTTTGAAAGAAGTTAATTATAGAAATAATAAAAAGATTGGATGTTAAATATGTATTAATGTTAATTTGAATATGGAATGAAGATAGAAGTTTTGACAAAAAGATTTAAAATTGAAAAGCTCTTAATTGAATAAAAGATGAAAGATGTGTGAAAAGATTTATTAATTAAATGTCTTACATTAAAATTTAAAGATTTGAAATTTTACTAAAACTACAACAAAAAGATCTTTTATAATAAAGTGAGTTAATTCATAAAAATGTGCATCAAGAGATAAAGAAATTATTTAGTAAGAAATGACTTAAGTTAAAGACAAATAAAGAAGAAATTATTAAAGAAATAAACAAAAATAGAGAAAATCGAGTTTAAGAAGAATTAATCGATAAGAAATAAAAAAAGAAGTCAAACTAAGTAAAGAAAAGATGCTAGACGAGTTAAGATAGATACTCGTATAAGTTGATCGAGAAAATGAGAATAAAATAAAATGTCGAGAATTAAATGGAAAGAAGATTAATTAAATAATTAACTGAGTACATTATTTCCAACCAAGCAAATAAAAAGATAAACCGAGATAATAATTAAATGAACAATAATCGAGATAAGAAATGAGGATCGAATTAAAGAAGAATAAGAAAATCCTAATTTTTATACGAGTTCATAACGATTAAAGAGAAATTTTGTTAATTGAATAAAAGTTATAAAATGTCTTATAAGATAACGGATGTAAAGTAAAGCATTGTCTATAAATAAGAAAGTTAGAATTAATAGTTTAAGCCTCCATAAAAAGAAATGCAAAATCAAATTAGATTTTAAGGTCCAAATTGAATGCATGTTAATGTGTCTTGAAGTATGTTTGATTTATTTGAATTCATTATATGATTGAATAAGTGTTTAAATGCATGATGTTAGTTATGTTGTGAAAAATAATTGAATGATTGAGTTATGATTTGTAAACCAAGATTTGATTAAACCCTTTGAAAGAAAACTCGAGTAATAGAATATTAACAATGAAGTTATTAATTAAAACGAGAAAAGTGTACGATATTGAGTAGTAAAGTTAACCAATTCGAATAGAGTTATAATTTAAAGACGAGAACGCGAGATCTTCTAGAAAAGCTAGAGCGAAGAGAGAGACGACTCAAATAGAAGTCCGTCAGTTAAAGTCCAACGCCTTTGTGTCCGTCTTTCATATATCTTATCTATCGATGTCGAACTGTGAAGGATCGAGCCGGACGGATCGTTAAGCGAGGACAAATAGCCCTAGACCACCTAGCTAGTTCTTCGGAAGTCAGGTGGGCTTTTTTGAACCAAAACTATCGATGAAAATTAGTTATGCTATTGAATATTATGATATGTTTTTCAAATGTGATTGACTTGCCATTTTATTGAAGTTAGTATGTGTTATCATCTATTCATATGAAGATGTGATTATCCTGTGAAAGCAGAAACCCACGTGTGGTATATGTTGAGGTGACTGTGAGCCTTGCTTCGGTTAGGCTGGTCACAGTGTTTGAGAAGGAGGCCTACTTCTCGACACAGTGATATTATTTGTGATAGATGATACATGCTATTATATTATTATGTTATTTGACTGCGCAGTCTGTTTTAAAAGAAAAATGTTTTGACATGCACAAGTAAAACCGTTTTTAAAACTGCTTATATACTTGTGATGTTTGGCAAGGCAAGTTCAATTAATATAGCTTTAAGAAGCATCTTTATTCAAATGTTTTGGCTTGTGTTCACTGAGTACGAAGTACTCAGCCCTGCGTATGTTTCTAAACATGCAGGTTGACTGGATGGCGATGGCGTGGATACTTGGTGGTGTGGTTTGGTTTTGTTGATTAAGTTTAGTTGAATTTCGGACTGGCATTTGTACGTCTTCATACGTGCAAGTGTTGGGAGTTGATGCTAATTTCCGCTGCAATCCTTTTGAATTAATGTCTGTTGATGCTAGTACTTTAATATTCATGTTTTTTATTCCGAGCGTTGTGCTCGAAGACTTTGAATGCTTGTTGAATTCGTAACCCTTTAACTTGTAATCCCGAGCGATGGACTCATAACTTGGTTTGTTGTTGAACATGATCCCTTATCTTGATATATATTCGTATGTTTCTCTTTTTCTTGGAATTCCTTTCCCATCAGTATAAATTACTTGATTGAATTCCTGTTAAAAGTGAAGTTAAGATGCTCGGTTACTATTTCATTTTGCTTTTGAAAACCAAATTCGATTGCCTTATATTCCATCTTTGTTTTCCCCGAGCATGTTCCCTTTTTTTGAGTTAGTTGTTAATTGTTTAGGTTTGTTGTTGTTTGTAAGTCTCACCTTGAGAGTCGGGGCGTGACAGGTTGGTATCAGAGCAAGGCTTTATTTGTTCTAAAGTCTGTTATTCTTTGATGAGTTGAGTCTAGATTTAATTCCTAGACTTAATTGAGTCAGTAAACAACACCAAGTTATCCTCCATCTCATCCAGCAACCAGGTATGCCTTTTTCTAAAAGTTTTCTTTTCAAGTTAAAATGATGTTTGAGTTATTAAAATGTTGAGAATTTCTTTAAAGTTATTTTATTGAGCTATGATGTTTTGAGATGAATTTGTTAAGTTGATTAATAACTAGATTGCTTTAGAATGTCTTCCCCTTTGCGAGTGCGTGTGAAAAGATCGGAAAGAATAAGGCGTGTGTGCGATTGGTAACGTGATTTGAAATTGCCCAAAAATCCCTCTTTGGAACGCAGAAATGAGTATGTAGTAGAATTCGTAATATGTTCGATAATTTGTTAAGTGTGCTTATGCGTTTAAAATTCGTATAGAATGGACAACGTTGATTGGATGCAAGAATATTTGCACGCGAGAATGGAAAATAACGAATCTTTAGCAGAATTCTTAGCACGATACCATACGATTTGGGGAAAAGTTCAATATATGGACGTAGGACCGTTAGAAAGCATGACGCACCTGATTCAAGCGCTACCACAAGAATGGAAGGACTGGACAGCATCTCTTGTCCCTCGATTTCTAGGCTACCGTTTTTTCGACCGAACCCTTTACGGCGACGTAAATGCCTTTATCTCCGCGATTTCAGCTCGTTTTATGTCCTATGGTGCTCCTCCGCCCGAACCTTATGAAGATAATACTCCAAGCTTGTTGAATGACTTTGTTCGTAATCCTTCACCAAATCCTCCAAGTGGAACTGTTTCTCTCCACATCAATTCGCCGCCACGAACTAATCTTCAACCTCAGAATCCTCTCACAGATTACCTATTTGTAAGTGGTGTGCTTTTAACTTAATTTTCTTGATTCCCTTGTTTTCTGACTTATCAACATTGCAGCCGAATGGATGTGATGAAAACTCTTCTTCAAATGAGGATCAAATAGCTGCTTATATGAATCATCCGCAAGCGACTTTTTTGAGCCATCCTAGAGCAGAATCCTCTAGCCAAACCCGCTCAAGCGACGACAAAGAGAATGGAAGCGAGCCAGTTGATGCAGCGACTGTAGGAACCGGATATCTTCAGACTCTACCTAACAATGTTTTTCCTACCTCTTTTACACCTATCTCTCCATCAAGGCCAGAAGACGAACATGACTTCCAGATTGGCGTCTCTACCGATGCAGCTCTCCACCGTCACCAAGAAGAGAATCCTAATACCCAGCCATGGATCGAATCTGAGCTAGCTGCAATGAATTATACCCTGGAAGATTGCGAAGAAGCCTTGAGAGAAGCCGAGCGCGAGTGTTTCGCTATAGAGGATGATAATGTTGAGGAAGATGATGAGCGGTTTGAAGGTCAAATACGTGAAGAGGAAGAAGAGGAGGAGGAAGAGGACCCTGAAGAAGATGAGGAGATTATAGAGCACTACGGAGTGGATCCCGAAGCGGAACAGTATGATGACAACGGACCAAGTGAAGATGACTCCTGTGTGTAGGAGTGTTCCAAGAAAGTTGTCGATTTCAATCGTTTCTAATTCGAGTGTGTTGAGGGTTGAACTCTTTTATTTTTCTTTTAGTTGTGTTGTAACCTGCGATGAAGACTATCATAATTTGACTAGGAAAAAGAAGAAATATTTTCAAAGTAAATTCCCTAAGTGCTATAAGTCCTCGAGAAGGCCGCTATTAAGCGTTTGAAAGTTGAAACATTTAGTTCTTTGAATTGAAATTGAATTTTCTGAGTTATTAAATCAAATTGAGTATTTGAATATGAAGTGATAATATTTGCTCTGTGATTACGCTTGATTGTTTCAAGAATCTATGATGATGATATGAATATATGATGATATGAGTAGGTGACAATTTCTAGAAACTGAATGAGATGCATGTATATATGAGAAATTGAAGTAATGAATTATTTGAGAAAGTTTTAAATTGTTGTTAATTATCTAAGTACCGATCGAGAATCGTGTTCCTACCAAAAGAGAAATGTGTTCAGAATCGAGAAAGGTTCCCTGTAAGCTAAAGATCTAGAATGGTTAAAGTTTTCCTTGTTTTAAATCTTTAGAATGCCGCCAAGACGTAGAAATGTTAGGATTCCCGAAGACAATGCAGAAGGGCAGCGTGACCCTACTCCGCCCCCTCAAAATGAAAGACGAGTCGAAGAGCTGTTTCTCTGACAAAATCCCCCGACGTTCGACGGTAAAGGCAGTCCGGCTGATGCGGAAGACTGGATTCGTTCTTTAGAGCAAATTTTTCGTTTCCTTTGTTGTTCCGATCGTGAGCGTTTGGAATGCATGGCGTACCAGTTGAAAGGGACAGCCGATTACTGGTGGGAAGCAAAGCAAAGGATGTATTCTCCCGAAGAACGCGAAGAGTTGTCATGGGATCAGTTTAAGGAAGCGTTGTACGAAAAGTTTGTGCCAAGAAGTTACCATAAGCAGAAATCCAACGAGTTTACCAATCTGAAGCAAGGAAAAAGATCTGTAGCCGAGTACGACCGAGAATTTTGTGAGTTAGCCCGATTTGCGCCCGATAAGGTCGACACCGATGAGAAGATGTGCGAGTTGTTTAGAGCAGGACTTAGGCAAGATATTCGAGTAGTTTTCGCCAGCCAAAGTGGTTTGACGTACGCTGAAGCTTTAAACCGAGCTTTAGATATGGAATTGGCAATGCAACCGGAAAAAGGATTGCAACCTCCAGCGAATCCCCAACCCCAAAACCAGATGATCACGACCACGTCTGCTCAACAACCCAGTTCGGCCAATACGGAAAGAGAAAAGGAAAATGGATTAGTGGAAACCAACCAACCAAGAAGCAGTGGCAAGGAAAGAGCTAACCGCAGCCACAGAAGGGAAAGGCACCGCAAACGAACCGAGGCAACCTACCCATCGGACCTTTAGGATTCCCTCCCTGTGTGAAATGCGGAAAGATACTTCAAGGCGTTTGTAAAAGCGGAAGCAACGTTTGCTATACTTGTGGTCAACCTGGTCATTTCTCGAACCAGTGCCCAAGTAAGCAACAAGGGTTTAGAAGCGGAAGACCAAACCAGTTCCAGTCGTCGCAGATGAAAGCTATCGAGGCAGCTCCTCTGCAGAAGTTTGTTCCACGTCAACATAAGCCGCCGCAGCCAAGGCAGCAACCTCCTCAGCAAGAACCGCCGCTTTTCCAAAGAACGTACGCGATTGAACGGAAACCGCAGGAGAAGGAGAAAGGAAATCTGGCAGGTATGGGAAAGCTTAACAACATACCTGTTATTGTTTTGTTCGATACCGGAGCTTCGCATTCGTTTATATCTAGTATGTGCGTAGAGAATCTAGAACTAGAAGTAGAAGAAGCAAATCAGATGCTTAGTGTCGCAACCCCTTTAGGAAAGTCTGCGTTAGTTTCGTGTGTTTGCTCGAATCTAGAATTTGAAGTTGGAAACCGTAAGTTAGTCGCGAAATCCCTGAATGTGATCCAGATGCATGACATTGATATAATCCTAGGAATGGATTGGCTAACTGAGAATTTTGCGACGATCTGATGCAATTTGAGGCAGATATCGTTTAAATCCCCTGGAGAAGAATCAACCATAGATTTTGGAATGGAAAAGAGAGTGAGGAAGAGCGTGCCGATAATTTCAGCCATGAAAGCGCAGAGATTGATGCGGAAGAAAGGTACCCAAGCGTACCTAGTCTATCTGAATAAGGACGAAAATCACGAGTTAAGTATCGACGATGTTCCAATCGTAAGAGAATTCAAGGATATGTTTCCTGAAGTGTTACCAGGTTTACCCCCTGATCGTCAGCTAGAGTTTTCAATCGATTTAGAACTCGGATCAGCCCCGATATCCAAGGCACCGTATAGAATGGCCCCAAAGGAACTTCAAGAGTTGAAGATCTAACTGCAAGAATTGTTGGACTTAGGCTATATTCGACCGAGTGTATCGCCTTGGGGTGCTCCGATTTTGTTCGTGAAGAAGAAGGACGGTAGTTTAAGGATGTGTATAGACTACCGAGAGTTAAACAAGATTACGCTAAAGAATAAATATCCTTTGCCAAGGATAGATGATTTGTTTGACCAGCTAAAAGGAGCCGGTGTTTTCTCCAAGATTGACTTAAGGTCTGGATACCATCAACTGAAGATCAAGCAAGAAGATATTCCGAAGACTGCTTTTAGAACGAGATATGGACATTACGAATTCATAGTAATGCCTTTTGGATTAACAAATTCCCCGGCAGTGTTCATGGATATGATGAATAGAGTTTTTCACGAATATTTGGATAAGTTCGTGATTGTTTTTATAGACGATATTTTGGTGTATTCAAGAAATAAAGCTGAGCATGAAGAACATCTAAGAATCGTGTTAGAAACGCTTAGAACGGAAAAGCTGTATGCCAAATTCAGTAAGTGCGAATTTTGGTTAAAGGCAGTGAATTTCTTAGGACATGTAGTTTCGTCCGAAGGCATCCAAGTGGATATAGAGAAGGTGAAAGTTGTGCAAGATTGGAAGTCCCCGACGTCAGTACATGAAATCCGTAGTTTTCTTGGATGCATCTGCTCAAGGACTAGGATGTGTGCTAATGCAAAATGGAAAAGTGATTGCATATGCTTCCAGGTAACTTAAACCTCACGAAGAGAAGTATCCAACCCACGACCTGGAATTAGCAGCCGTCGTTCATGCTTTGAAGATATGGCGACATTACCTTTATGAAGCGAAGTGTGAAATATTCTCAGATCACAAGAGCCTGAAGTACTTCTTCGAGCAGAAGGAGTTGAACATGAGACAAAGGAGATGGCTTGAGTTAGTGAAAGACTACGATTCCAAGATATCTTACCATCCCGGTAAAGCGAACGTAGTAGCCGACGCGTTAAGTAGAAAGAGAACGAAGGAAAAGTCGGACAGGATCGAGTTAGGATTTTTTTTAACCGAAGAAGTCGAGTTGATTGAAGAGTTTGCAAAGATGAAGATTGAAGTAATCGTACCGCCAGCGACAGTAGATCAAGTAATTGCTACCTTAGTAGTGATGCCTGACTTAAGAAACCGCATCGTAGAAGGCCAAAGAAGAGACGAAGAGTTAGAAAACCTACGAAGGAAGGTGAGGAGAGGAGAAGTTAAGGATTTTGCAGAATCAAGCGATAATGCGTTGTTGTATCAAGGAAGAATTTGCGTACCTAACGATGACAAGTTGAAGAATGAGATAATGAGTGAAGCTCATGAAACCCCATATACAGCTCACCCCGGCAGCACGAAGATGTACCAAGACCTAAAGAACCAGTTTTGGTGGAATGGAATGAAGACGGATGTGGCATTGTTCGTTGAAAGATGTTTAGCTTGCCAGCAAGTGAAGTCCTTACATCAAAGACCGTATGGACCTCTACAGCTGTTACCGGTCCCAGAGTGGAAGTGGGATGGAATCACAATGGATTTTGTGACAGGATTGCCAAGATATAGAAGAGGAAATACAGTAGTATGGGTAATCATGGATAGGTTGACGATGTCTGCTCATTTCATACCTATTCCACATACCTATGGATCAGCCAAGTTAGCCGAGATCTACATCAAAGAAATTGTAAAGTTGCACGGAGTTCCGAAGACGATTACCTCAGATAGAGATTCGAAATTCACCGCCCGTTTTTGGGAAAGTTTCCACAAGGAGTTGGGAACCCAATTGCACTTCAGTACTGCTTACCACCCTCAAACCGATGGTCAATCCGAGCGAACGATCCAAATTCTTGAAGATATGTTGAGAGCCGTCTTGTTAGATAAAGGAGTCGAGTGGGAAAAAGTTTTACCTCTTGTTGAGTTCGCATACAACAATAGCTATCAGAATACGATAGGAATGGCCCCGTATGAAGCTCTTTACGGAAGGAAGTGTAGATCGCCGTTGTATTGGAATGAAGTCGGTGAAAGGAAAGTGTTAGGGCAAGAAGCGATTGAAGAAATGATAGAATCTGTACGTCAAATCCGTGAGAAGATTAAGGAAGCTCAGAGTCGACAAAAATCGTATGCCGATAATCGAAGATCCAAGTTGGAATTTAAAGAAGGAGATAAAGTATTTTTGAAAGTATCCCCCTCGAAAGGAGTTTATCATTTTGGAGTTAAAGGAAAGCTTAGACCTCGTTTTATAGGACCGTACGAGATCCTCGAGAGGATTGGATCCGTATCGTATCGTTTAGCGTTACCGCCTAATTTCGGAAGTTCGCATAACGTGTTTCAAGTATCGCAGTTGAGAAAAATATGTCTTTGACCCGAAGCATGTAATACGTCGAGAAGATGTTGAGATGAAGCCCGATCTAAGCTACGAAGAGAAACCCGAAGAGATTTTAGATTATAAAGTCCAACAACTTAGAACGAAATCGATTCCCTTAGTGAAATTCAAGTGGTGTCATCATGATCTTGAAGAAGCCACTTGGGAACTCGAAGAAAAGATGAAAGCAAAGTATCCCGAGTTATTTTCTTAAGGTCAGTAAATTTCGGGACGAAATTTTTTTTTAAGAGGGTGAGGATGTGATACCCCGAGTTTTTATCCCTTTAGAGAGCGTCTAATTAACCGAATAAGTTCAAAGATGAGAATTTAGGAGTAAAATTTTTCTTTTCTAATCGAAGAGATTTGAATAAAACGTTTAAATTGTCTTGTGAATCTTGTGTGAATTTATCTGTTCTATTTATCTGAGATGATGATGATGTGATATGCTTGTTGAGTTGTTTATATGAAAATGAGTATGAATTTAAATTTCGGAAAAATCCCGAGAAGTTTGTTTGTTTGAGATAACATAACGTTAATCGCCGAGAAATATATTTACGCCGACGAAACTAGAATAGAATTGAATTAGAACCTTCGAACCTAGAATTTCTTTTAAGATCACTGAGATAGGGTAAGAACTTATCTTAGAATTGAGAAGAGAAATGAGGCATTAGTCTTGACAAGGATTAATAAACGGATTAATAAGCCGATTAAATTCTTTTAAGAATTAAAGGACTAAAATGATCGAAACCTTTAATCTTTTAATTTGAGACGTGAAATAGGATTGGGATGAGTTAGTGTCAAAAGTGAGACGAGAAGAGGTTAGACCCGTTAATAGAACAAAACGGAATTAATACGAATCGTTTTACCCGGAAAACCTTTACGACCGGATAATTAATACCCGTAACGACACGACGACGACACGTGTCATCCACCTCTCTCCCTCTCACGCCACCTCACACCTCCTCTCCCATCATCCCTCAATTTCCAAGACTAAAACATCATGATTATGTCTTATGCATGGTATTACCTAAGGTATGTATGCAAGTTAAGATCACATCACCTATCAAATCTTGTCTTACTCCAACTTCCAACAAATGCACTTTATTCTCTATGTTGGATTTCAATTCCACTCATCTAAGACAAGAAAGGAAGACAACAACTCATTCACTCCATCTCTCTCTCCATTTCGATCTCTCTCTCTCAAACAAGAAAGAAAACAATCTCTCAAACTCTCCCAAACTCTCTCTCTCTCGGCAATCCCTCTCTCTCCCTCATACCTTGATTTTTCTTCACATGCAACCATGGATTCAAGCTCTCCATCCATGAAAATGAAGTAGAAGTTATCAATCTCCATCCATTCCATCCATATTTTCAAAGAAAGGTAAGAATCTTCCAAGTTCTTGAAGTTGAATTCAAGAATCCTCCAACACTTTTCTTTATTTTGATTCTTAAAACCTATGGATGATTAATTCCATGTTATTTCTTTTTCTTTGAGGATTCAAGAACATTTCTTTCTTCTTTTCAAGATTCAAGCTTTGAAGCTACCATTTCCATCCATTTCTATTCCAAGAGCCAAGAGAAGGATTCCCATTTAATTAAGTATGAAATTCATTTGATTAGTTGTAAATATGTATGTCTATAAGTCCTAAAAGAAAGATCTATGCATGCATGTTATTTAATTTATGTTTAGGCAAACTTAGGATATGCATGTGCTAATCGAGTGAGAAGAATTCGTTAGGGAATCGAGCATTAGATATTAATCGGTGAATTAAGAGAAGAAAAAGAAACTAAAACCCTAAAAATTGATAAATGCCGAAATTTTTAGTAAAAATAGGAAAAATATGAATTCTTTGAGTTATTATTATTATGATGCTTGATTTGTTATTTTTATCATGTTGAGAATGAGATTTTATACTTGAAAAATTGAGAAATAAAATGCACAAAATATGCATGTGTGTGCCGTGAGTTTTGAAGAAAAATATAGGTTTTATTTTGTTGATTTTGTTGATGAATTGAGTGATGTTTTGATCAATGAAATGATTGTATGTTATGTTGATATAATCATGCATGTGTTTAAATTAAGAAAATAAGTTTGCATGTTGAAGTTTTGAAAGAAGTTAATTATAGAAATAATAAAAAGATTGGATGTTAAATATGTATTAATGTTAATTTGAATATGGAATGAAGATAGAAGTTTTGACAAAAAGATTTAAAATTGAAAAGCTTTTAATTGAATAAAAGATGAAAGATGTGTGAAAAGATTTATTAATTAAATGTCTTACATTAAAATTTAAAGATTTGAAATTTTACTAAAACTACAACAAAAAGATCTTTTATAATAAAGTGAGTTAATTCATAAATAATTAACTGAGTACATTATTTCCAACCAAGCAAATAAAAAGATAAACCGAGATAATAATTAAATGAACAATAATCGAGATAAGAAATGAGGATCGAATTAAAGAAGAATAAGAAAATCCTAATTTTTATACGAGTTAATAACGATTAAAGAGAAATTTTGTTAATTGAATAAAAGTTATAAAATGTCTTATAAGATAACGGATGTAAAGTAAAGCATTGTCTATAAATAAGAAAGTTAGAATTAATAGTTTAATCCTCCATAAAAAGAAATGCATAATCAAATTAGATTTTAAGGTCCAAATTGAATGCATGTTAATGTGTCTTGAAGTATGTTTGATTTATTTGAATTCATTATATGATTGAATAAGTGTTTAAATGCATGATGTTAGTTATGTTGTGAAAAATAATTGAATGATTGAGTTATGATTTGTAAACCAAGATTTGATTAAACCCTTTGAAAGAAAACTCGAGTAATAGAATATTAACAATGAAGTTATTAATTAAAACGAGAAAAGTGTACGATATTGAGTAGTAAAGTTAACCAATTCGAATAGAGTTATAATTTAAAGACAAGAACGCGAGATCTTCTACAAAAGCTAGGGCGAAGAGAGAGACGACTCAAATAGAAGTCCGTCATTTAAAGTCCAACGCCTTTGTGTCCGTCTTTCATATATCTTATCTATCTATGTCGAACTGTAAAGGATCGAGCCAGACGGATCATTAAGCGAGGACAAATAGCCCTAGACCACCTAGCTAGTTCTTCGGAAGTCAAGTGGGCTTTTCTGAACCAAAACTATCGATGAAAATGTCACAGCCCCAAATCCCGAGGGACGGCAGAAGCCGGGGTGCGACGGGGTTGGATTAAAGAAGCGGGGAAGAAGGGGGCTAATTGACTAAACATACATGAAAAACATCGACAAACTATGAATAAGACTTGAATATCAATAAGAAAGAGTTAATCCCTAAGGATTACTCTACAAGAATACAAAAAGGAAACTAAGTTCACATTTTACAGACTTGGACTACTGAGTATAATTCAAAAAGTACATCTCCAAAAAGAATTACAGAGATTGACAGCGGAAGGGTTCTAACTAAGCATCCTATCCTTTAACTCAACATCAACCGTCGCCGCTCACCGTCGCTTCAACCTGCACATTTAGAAAACAATGCAGGGCTAAGTACAAATGTACTTAGTGGGCACGATGCCGAAATCATAATCATAAGTATAAATAATCTGGCATTTTATAATCGTAGCGCATCGGGGTTTTTGTTAAAAAGGCCCGTGCCTACTAAACATTTTCGGACTGATTTGTATAAAGCAGCTTGCGCAAGCATTTTTTTAGAGTATGTTATGTTCAATCTTGACCAAAGCTAATTCACCGTGGCTGGTACCCCTCAACAGGATATCACATACACCACAGGTTACAAAGTGCACTAACTCTGGAAAGCACTTAGCAGCTAACTCAGAGCCGATCGTTAGTTAACCTAGTTAGATTAACTCTAAAAGTCTGGAAAACCCGAAGGTTAACTCAGAAATCTGGAAAACACGAATGTTAACTCAGATAGGTACAAGAGAACTCAAATAAAAAGTTGAAACAGTTTATGCCAAGATTATCACTTTGAAAACACAATTATCAAAGCGATAAATAATACTTTCGAGTTGTGGAAAAACCCACATTTTATTTGATATAGATAAAAGCCCACCTTGTAAAATATAGAACTTATAAGCAAAAGCTTCCAACTTGGGATCTTCTGTCCTTTCTCTACAGTTGGCTTCCTCCTTCATCGTGAAATAAACATACTTAAAAACGGGTTGTAAAAGAATAATCGAAGAAAGAGAATCGAAGAAGTTTTAGTTGTTTCATTCTTTAGGCATTTGCACGCTTACTAAATTCATTTTACTTAAACGGGAAATGAGACTCGTACTAATCTCGTTTAGAACTCGGAAGATCTCATATTCGACTCTCGGGTCAGAAGAGAAGGTATTCGATGTCTTAATACGACTTTAAGGATTATAAGAAACTAAGTTGGAAAGAATCAACTCAGGCGATTTATATTTTAGTTCTTTGAATGACTTATGAAATTTCTCGTTTATTACTTCTTTAATGAAAGGATAAGATATAAGATCTCGACTGGTTTTCATCACTTAAGGTTCTATACTTGACTCTAAGGTCAGTAGGGAGATGTTCATTAGATAAAACGGCTTAAACGATCAAAAGAAACTAAGTTGTGAACTAAACAACTTAGAAAACAAGAAACTGAAATTTCACTGCACAGTCCAGTAACTCTGGAGGCTGTCCAGAACAGAGGATTTGGAAAAACGGGGTAAACCCTGTACCATGAGAAAGCTTAGGAAGTCTAGTTCGCACTCCAATTTACGGATCACAAATCCGATAAACGAGCTGGAAGTTATTACAGTTTCCGGCGAGGGTCGCAAAACTGCCGTGGAAACCCTAATTGATTGATAAGTTCGACGTATAACGTTTTAGGTTCGTTTTAAGCTCTCGTATTCATTTTTTTAGAAACTGGACTCTCAAGGCAGTCATCACGTACTTCCATACGTGACAAACTCCTTCTCAACTCGCTCAAAAGCACGACGTTCTAACGTCTTATTTCAACTACCAAGTACTAAACCAACAAAGAAATTCCAAACGTCTTCTAGTTCTCGACTATAACTATAATCCATATTATTTCAACTCGAACGTTGATGACATCAACTAGAAAGATGTTCTAAATTTCATTATAAACTGTAATATCATATTAGAATTCTCATCCGACTTCTTGATTTTTAGTTACAACTAAATGATCGTCTCTTATACGATTTTCAAAAGTTGTCGGTTTTTGTTCAAATTTTACGACGTTAAACTACGTCTAACGTGAACCGTTTTCATGCATACATACACATCTTAACATCATTATAACTCAGTTTATATGGTGATCTTTGCCTCTTATGTTTCACTAAACATTTTTTAGAAAATTCTCATTTAAATTCTATTAATCAACTAACATGATTTGCAACTATATTTCATTAACAATTGATCACTTATATCAAACATGTATAAACCCCTAATTACTTATAAATTTCTGGTTTTAAACATATGTTAAGGGGATGATTTTCTTCTTCAATTAACAACATATATTCACTAATCAACATCTTATATTATCCATTAATCGATTATAATTCCAAAAACAACTAACATGCATAAAATCCCTAAATTCAATTCAAAATCCTAATTGAAAACTTACAAACACATAGGGCTTTCAATCCCTTTTCATTCTAAACACTAATTAATCATCCACTAAGCATGAACCCATGATCAAAAGAAGAAAAATAAAAATCCTACAATTTCCCAAAAAAATTCTGCATTCACACAATAATTAGAGTTCTTGTTTTTGTTCAATTTTAATCTCCAATTATCATATCTAACACATTCAATTACATTATTCTATGATCAAAATATCTAAATCAAACCTCTAAAAATTTGAACAAGAAAGAAAAGGAGAAGAAAAAAAAACTAATTGGATAGAAATGTAGAGGATGGAAATACCTTAAGATTTAATGAAAGAAGTATGGAATTGAATGGATGGATTGAGGACTTGTGTTCTTCCTCAAGCTCTTGAAGAAGACTTCAATGGTGGATGAATGATGAAGAAGATGATGATTTAGAGTGTGTGTGTGTGCTGCTGCCGAGAGAGAGAGTGAGAGTTGGAGAGAAAATGTGTTTTGTCTAGATGATGAAATGATGAAAGTTGAACACATGGAAAGGTAAGGTTAAGGTGTCATAAAGCTAATAAGGTCAACATGCATGTTGACACCAATTATGGTGAGGTGTCTCGGTTGCATGCAGAAAAAAAAATAAAGGGTTACGGGTTTCTCCGGCGCGATCCGACGTTACGGGAAAACGAACGACGAAAAACGTTGTTCGGTACAAAAAATCGTCGCGATTCGATTTGACTTAAAAATTCTAACGTATGAACTTAATTAGAAAATAAATTTACAAAATTTATTTTGACAAAAACTTGGGACGATATAGTCCGAGTTTCGTCCGGAAAAACATAATAACAAACTTTTTCGACGTGTTCGTATCACAATTTTGTAAACGTAAAAATTAGACGGTTTTCCGTTCTTAATTTACGAACTAAAAATTTTTCGTACGCGTTAACCTTAAATACAGTAGCCGTCTATCAGACTTTTGTAATTTATTTTTAATAACGGATTCGACCGTTAGTCTTAGAATTCATAAATTGTAAACTTAGGCGTGCAAAGTCATTTATTTAATTAACTTTAAATATTTTTAGAACGTAAGGAATTTACGGGGCATTACATCCTACCCCTCTTGCGAAAAATTTCGTCCCGAAATTTGCTTATCCTCTTAACTGATAGGGGTATTCCTTTCTCAATTCTTCGTTAAACTCTCACGTGGCTTTTCTTGGTCTTAATGATCTTCTTATCTACTCAATAACACATTGACTCGTCTCTAAATTCTTATGCTTTTCGTTTCAATATCATTTTCGTTCTTTTTCCATAATTTAGGTCGGTTTTAAGACCGACGTCTTATTGACAACACTTTGTGCATAAAACGATTTATAATACTTTCTCAAAATGAGATACACGTAAGATAAGCATTTGTAAATTTGGCGATAAAGCCATAACTATTTGTATTGGAAACTATTCTTTCCGAGTTATTTGCTAATTATGAAAATCTTTGTCGAAGTTTTAAACTTGACACAAAAATGTCGTTTCTCTTTAAGAGTTTTTTTTTTTTTTTTTATATATATCCTCCTTTACATTATTAAGGGTCAAATTGAAGTATACACATAAGACATTTGTCTTCTTTAAATTCTCTTATTCCGATTCGGATCTATCGTATGATTTCGATTATTTCACTGCTGTTTCTGACCCTGAGTTTGTTCCTTTACCCACCTTATAACAATAAGGTAGCTATTAAAAAGAAATTTAAAGCCTCGTAAGGCGTTTTACCTATCGTAACTTATTACTATTATTATAACAATTTGATTGATGGAAATTATTCTTCCATGTCACTCTTTGAGCTAATATTATCGATCTTAGCATATCAGCGAGTATCTGAATCATTTTCTCTGATTATTTAATCAAACTGGAGACGGGAAAAAGGTGCTAAGATTGAAGTTGGTATTTCGTACAGACGCACTATCTTACGGATGTGTAGTCCTGATAACTTCTTTGATCTATGGAATTTTTTTTAGGATTTTAGGTAGTAAACTGATTAACGGCCTATAGAAAACTATCCCAAGGCAGTATTCCTATTGTTAACTTTGAGCGAGTCTTTAAACAATTTAATACTATATCCTTTTATTTTCATTTTGGAACACTTAATGGTTGTAACAGCTCGCATGGTCGTCAGTGAGAACTTCCACTTACTTATAAGCTAAAGATATTCTATCAACAAGACAAAGTCTTGTTTCGCTCTATTCCACTGGAAAACCTTTCTTAAATCCTTAATTGTTGTCATTGGAGATACTAAGTCCACTCTTAATTCCTATCAAAACTCTTTGTTTTAGAGTCATTGCCTGGTTTGTCCAATCTTATCCTTAGTCGAAACTAATTTATTTACTCGTCCTTCTTCTAGGTACTTACAATCCTTCTTGTAATTTGGTATAGCTACTTGTATTGCTGTTTGCTTCTATAATTGATGTTGGGGTATCGTGTATTACTACACCTATTATCCCAAATCCTTATATAAACGTTTCTTTTCCTAAGAAGAGATACCTAAACTTAGGTGGGATTCTTACGACTCAGTGTGTCTATCCTTTCGCTGCTTTTACTTAGGTGGTAATTCATTTCACAAGCGTACTATTCTACTAATTTGAGCCATCTCCTTTATCTTACGCTAATTCCTTTGCTCGATAATGCACTCCGATCAATTGTGATCTGTGAAGATCTAATCTCTTACACCATATTTCAGTATATGTTCTACGGTTGCAAGCCCTAAGTTATAGGTTGGTTACTTAAATTCCTGAGGTTAAAGTGCCGTGAAGCATAAACTATTGCTTTCTTATCTTATTTAACTTGATATCCAATGAACGTTCTTGAAGACTCATTTATCCTTGCGTTAAACATCACGGTATTTTCCATGGGGAAAATGTCTGCCTAATGAAATCATTACCTAACAACATTAGCAGATGGTTCTAGAATTCTTATAATTCTCCTGGTATCATTTTAAATAGGTTTTTGATTTGGGCGTTGCTAACAATTCTAAGTTGATCGTAGAACCTACATGATAATTCGATGGTAGTCCCATCAATACTTCTAGAAAGATATTTTCATATTCGTTCCTAATTCCCACGTTCAAAAGTCTTGTTGGCTCTGGGATCTCCAACTAGGTTCACGAGATAAACGATCGTAAATTTCATTTTCATTGACTTCTTAACTTGTAGGGCGAAATATTATCAGTATCCTTATGTCCATCGAAATTCCATAGAGTTCTGTTGGTTCTCTAATCGGGGTTGAGAAGAGATTTTTCTCTTGTTGTAGAGAATCATGATGTAATTCCCAAACAACTAGTTTATTCCTAAAATTATATATATAAAAACAATATGTTGAACATCATATCACTGTTCGATTGTTTGTTATCACTTTTAAAAAACCCTAGATCTAAATTCCATGTTCGACGAAACTAAGGAAATAATTTCTCTGAGGTTATCGTTCTTCCTAAAGTGTAGTTCTCCCTAGTTCGTAGCTAGCGCGTCCTAGTTCTATCCCTTAAAGTATCAATAAGTACTAAGGAAAATAATTATAACGCCCTAAAATGGGTTTAGCCATGACAAATTAATCATAAGGTTCATCCAATACCTGCCGGCTTCCCCTTTCCTTCACGCTGCTTTCCTTGCCCTATTATGTAAGCTCCTATATTTTGTTGTGGTTGTAACGGTTGTGCCTGAGACTGGATTTGAACTGTAATCAATGATTGAGGCCGGTCGTACTGATATGGTACTATCATTTGAAACTGTGTTGAGCAATCCTCACTTATATGCTCCAGCATCCCACATAAGAAACATCTATTCATGTTTGCTAGGCACACACCCTCATGCCTCTTACCACATTCTGAACATACAGAAACTTCTTATTTCTGTTTTGTTGCCTGCTTCCGTTCTGGGCAATACCTCTTAACGTGTCCCTCGCTCATACAATTGAAACACACATCAGACTTTGCTAAACATATACCAGGATGTATCTTGCCACACCTAGGGCAAGCTGGAGAAAAGATCCCTTCTTGGGTATTTCTCAGAATTTGGAGGTGTTTGGGTTGGTATACATTATTTGCCATCGGTGGGTTTGGGCAATTTTTCTTCATATGTCCTTCATATCCACAGTTGAAACAGTTGTTAGTGCCTGCCTGACATATTCCAGGGTGCGTCTTATTGCATTTGGAGCAAATTGGAATGTGAACCCTTTCTAGTTGCTTTCTTCCCCGATTTCTATTCCTTTGCTGCCCTACTTTCTTTCCATCCTTACTTCCTTTTCCTAGCTGCTGATAATTCTGCCGAATCCTATTCTTTTTCCCCTGGTTATTGCGGCTCTGGTAGCACTCACTGCTATTCCCTTCCCATTTTCTTTTTCCCTTATGATTAACCTTATTGTTGGGAGGGTCTTGGGTTACTGTCTCGTTTGGTACTGGTGTGGACTTTACCATTTTTCCTTTATTAGGCACTAATGCCTCTATCTCACAAACTCAACCTAGTAGTTCTTCATAACTCAATCCTTCCTTTCTGGCTACTGCTATTCCCAGTTCGTATTTAAGTTCTCCCTGAAGCTTCCTGGCTATTTCCTCCTCAAGCTCGGCTCTTTTGGGTACATACCTATCATGATATGCCTTCTTAAAATCATTCCAAGTAGTTGGAGCCGCTTGCTCTTCAGTCATAACTCTTTGCCTATTCTCCCACCAATATTTAGCTGGTCAGGTTAGCTGATATTCGGCATATGCTAGGCGCTCCTTATCGCTAGGTCTAATTATCTCAAAGATTTTGTCTATAGCGTGTATCCATCGTTCGGCCTCCATTGGGTTCCCAGACCCATTGAAAGATGGTGGTTGTCTTTCGAAGAATAAGTTCGTCATACTATGACGTTGAGGAGGTAGGGGAAGTGAAAAGGTTTTTGGGTGTTTTTATCTTTCCTCTCTTATACGTTGTTCTTGACCTCTATCAGACTCTCTAGGACTATCAGGCCCTCTTGGGTTGTTAACGACTTTCTGCGACATTTCTAAACTATAGAATACAAGAATTTTCCTTGTTAGTATTTGCTTTTAAATCTTCTTTCTCCTAATAATTTTTTTTTTCAACTTAACAACTTCACGTATACGGAAATATCGAATTAGCTTTAATTCTAATTCTTACTCTAACGAATACGAAATTTTTATGGATCGTTTCCGTTCTAGTACTTCTGGTAGTATAGTAATGCAATATGTTAGTGCATCCTGTACAGGTAGGAAATCAGCCTAGCTTAGACTCGTTGTAGTCTAGTTTTGTATAAGTCCTTGTTAAAGGCAAAACTAATATTCTTTTTGATGTATATATATATACTATGTACATAACAGAGGGCTACTATACTACTGGGCGTCCCTGATGCTTCGTTCGTCTAACTGCGGTCTAATCTGCACCACCCTCTGCGGCCTGATCCTCCTCAGGATTCTCGTCCGGGTCCTCATCGGTATCCTCGTCGGTATCCTCCTCCGGCTCCTCATACGGGTCCTCATCATCTGACTCTGAACCGAAGGTAAACTAGAGCGCCTCGTCGACCCTCAATATAGTGCCGTCTGCAAGGGTAAGTGATGGTGGTGCAGGCACATCCAAAGCTGTCGTCTCGCTATCCGATACTAAGTAGTCCCAGCAGGTCACTGATGCCCGCTTCTTCGGAGGTAGCAGGGGGGGTCGGAAAGTGCACTGGGCTCGTACTCCTCCCTGGAACGGACCCTGGACGGTCCTGCCCCAAACTCTGTCCTAACTCTAGCCAACTTCGCGCAAATCTCGTTAAGGGGTCTGTAAGAAGATGGAAACTGTAACAGGGCGGCAAGCTCTGCGTCTGTGTCTAAGTACTCCAGTCCTGATTCGAATGGTCCCTGAGCTCTCACGGAAGGACCTTGTAGGATAGGAGCAGGTAACCCTAAACCGTCAACTGTCCCTGCAACTAACTCCTCTGTGCCCATGCTAGGTATCATCACCGAAGGAATCTCCAACTGTGCGACAAATTCTGGATCTATCCCCTCGTGATCTAACTCTGAATCTGCTGGGTAGTGAGTGTAGGGGGGATGCTCCTGAACTGGATATGCTGTCATGTGTCTGCTCAGGTAGAAGCGACTGTGTACCTCTAAAGCAAATCCATAATAGTTCCCTATCGGCTCTACGTCGTCACCAAAAACTCCAAGATGGTACCATGCCGTGTCGTTTGCCCAACCACGCCATTCCTCTGGTAGACATCTAACCAAACCCATGATAGCCTGAGCCTCTGTAACCCAACGCCGGGCGAAGTAGTAAATCATCGAGAAATAACTGATCCTCTGCCCTATGTCGTGTCCCGGGTTTGCCCCATAATCCCAAAACCTATCTACTAGCTGACCTTCCCAAGTCCGCTGCGGTGGAGATTGACTTCCCTAAGTCAAATCACTACTGGATGACATCTTTTTTTTTTTTTTTAAGAAACACGGATCAGTAACATATAGGATAATATCTTTTCTTACGAAAAATCTTAAATTACAAATTGAATATTCCTTATTCAATTGTAATAATACCGTACTTAGTCAAACCATCTTATCTTAGACATTTTAGAAATTTTCACAGAAAATTGCATTCGTATGCACAATATATAGAAATAAATTTTTGAGATTTTATTCCATTCCCTATCTTATTAACCATTTATTTTCTTATAACTTTTATTTATTTATAAATCTTCATTATTTCCATTCTTAAAGAAAATTTCTTAACAATTTCACTTATTAAGACAATGCGTGTTCACTTTATTTCATTTATTTAATACTCGTACTAATCGTATTCTTCGTTCAAGAATGAAGTATAAGATTAAATTCCATCAGAAGAATAGACTTTTATCTGGGGAAAGGCTTTAGAACATAAGTTTTAAATGTTGTCTGATTTAAACATTCGTAGAAAGAATTCTAATCAAGCTTCGTGCTTGTTTCTTAATAATAAAACATACTGCTTCCCAAAACTTAACAAAGCGAACTCCGTTAAAAGAAACGGAACGAATTGGAACGACGACGTTTCATGTTACTTATACGTAAGCATTATTAATTTCTTTTAAAACACTTATACCATACTAAAATAGGGTTTGCTCACGGGCATAAGACCCATATTACTGAGTTCCTTATTATGTGGGTTGATCAGGTCCACATAACAGTCCCTCAATCACATGGAACTTCTGTCTCGTTTGCATCTTTCTTACTTTGAAGCCGATGCTTCTCTAATATCTACTTGTTCCTTTCGATTACTAACACGATTTACCTTTTTATTTATTCATTTCATTTCCTTGAAGGAAATTTATATCAAAGTTATAACAAAGATCGACTCTTGTCGAGTCTTTATTCATGTCACTTTACGCATGTGACATTTGTCAAAAGAAGTCCTTCCCGTGTTGTGAATCTCCTTTCAAAATCATTTGAAATTAATATTTCTTAAAACGTCTAAGTTCTTGAAGAGCCAGAAAAACCTTAGGTTTTCAAGTCTACGTTCTCCATAATCCGGGAAAAATCCCTAAAATTCTTCTAAATTCTTGTGCATCAAAAATATTTTCAATCGAAAAGAAATTATTTCACAGATAATTTCATATAACATAGCACTAGTGCTATCACATAATCACATAAACAAGCAAGTATAAATTCTTATAGTTGGGAAATAATTATTCGAAATTCCTTATTGAAAAGAAATTAAACTACTGACATTCCTTCCTTATATATTTTTTTTTCCACGTTGAGTCGACGTAGCGGGAGGTTGAGTTGTCATCTATATTCTGAATCTTAATGCCATAACTTAACTCCTATCTTTACTTGAAAGAACACTCTGATCTAAAGTATATACAGGTGCTTTATCTTATGACTCGAAAAGAGACTCACTATAGAATATGAATAACTACTCCATTTCACGACTCGAAAGAAGACTCGATATAGAATTAGTACGAACACTCTATCTTGCGACGCGAAGAAGACTCCTTATAGAGTAAGAACGAATACTATATGCTACTACTTAAATGAAGACTCATATGCAGAGCAGAAACGATTGCTCTGTTACTACCACTTTGTGGTGCTACTTAGGAAACGAAGACTCTGGTACAGAGCAGGAACGACTGCTCTGATACCACTCTGTCACAGCCCCAAATCCCGAGGGACGGCAGAAGCCGGGGTGCGACGGGGGTTGGATTAAAGAAGCGGGGAAGAAGGGGGCTAATTGACTAAACATACATGAAAAACATCGACAAACTATGAATAAGACTTGAATATCAATAAGAAAGAGTTAATCCCTAAGGATTACTCTACAAGAGTACAAAAAGGAAACTAAGTTCACATTTTACAGACTTGGACTACTGAGTATAATTCAAAAAGTACATCTCCAAAAAGAAATACAGAGATTGGCAGCGAAAGGGTTCTAACTAAGCATCCTATCCTTTAACTCAACATCAACCGTCGCCGCTCACCGTCGCTTCAACCTGCACATTTAGAAAACAATGCAGGGCTAAGTACAAATGTACTTAGTGGGCACGATGCCGAAATCATAATCATAAATATAAATAATCTGGCATTTTATAATCGTAGCGCATCGGGGTTTTTGTTAAAAAGGCCCGTGCCTACTAAACATTTTTTGACTGATTTGTATAAAGCAGCTTGCGCAAGCATTTTTTTAGAGTATGTTATGTTCAATCTTGACCAAAGCTAATTCACCGTGGCTGGTACCCCTCAACAGGATATCACATACACCACAGGTTATAAAGTGCACTAACTCTGGAAAGCACTTAGCAGCTAACTCAGAGCCGATCGTTAGTTAACCTAGTTAGATTAACTCTAAAAGTCTGGAAAACCCGAAGGTTAACTCAGAAATCTGGAAAACACGAATGTTAACTCAGATAGGTACAAGAGAACTCACATAAAAAGTTGAAACAGTTTATGCCAAGATTATCACTTTTAAAACACAATTATCAAAGCGATAAATAATACTTTCGAGTTGTAGAAAAACCCACATCTTATTTGATATAGATAAAAGCCCACCTTGTAAAATACAGAACTTATAAGCAAAAGCTTCCAACTTGGGATCTTCCGTCCTTTCTCTACAGTTGGCTTCCTCCTTCATCGTGAAATAAACATACCTAAAAACGGGTTGTAAAAGAATAATCGAAGAAAGAGAATCGAAGAAGTTTTAGTTGTTTCATTCTTTAGGCATTTGCACGCTTACTAAATTCGTTTTACTTAAACGGGAAACGAGACTCGTACTAATCTCGTTTAGAACTCGGAAGATCTCATATTCGACTCTCAGGTCAGAAGAGAAGGTATTCGATGTCTTAATACGACTTTAAGGATTATAAGAAACTAAGTTGGAAAGAATCAATTCAGGCGATTTATATTTTAGTTCTTTGAATGACTTATGAAATTTCTCGTTTATTACTTCTTTAATGAAAGGATAAGATATAAGATCTCGACTGGTTTTCATCACTTAAGGTTCTATACTTGACTCTAAGGTCAATAGGGAGATGTTCGTTAGATAAAACGGCTTAAACGATCAAAAGAAACTAAGTTGTGAACTAAACAACTTAGAAAACAAGAAACTGAAATTTCACTGCACAGTCCAGTAACTCTGGAGGCTGTCCAGAACAGAGGATTTGGAAACACGGGGTGAGCCCTATACCATGAGAAAGCTTAGGAAGTCTAGTTTGCACTCCAATTTACGGATTACAAATCCGATAAACGAGCTGGAAGTTATTACAGTTTCCGGCGAGAGTCGCAAAACTGCCGTGGAAACCCTAATTGATTGATAAGTTCGACGTATAACGTTTTAGGTTCGTTTTAAGCTCTCGTATTCATTTTTTTAGAAACTGGACTCTCAAGGCAGTCATCACATACTTCTGTACGTGACAAACTCCTTCTCAACTCGCTCAAAAGCACGACGTTCTAACGTCTTATTTCAACTACCAAGTACTAAACCAACAAAGAAATTCCAAACGTCTTCTAGTTCTCGACTATAACTATAATCCATATTATTTCAACTCGAACGCTTATGACATCAACTAGAAAGATGTTCTAAATTTAATTATAAACAGTAATATCATATTAGAATTCTCATCCGACTTCTTGATTTTTAGTTACAACTAAATGTTCGTCTCTTATACGATTTTCAAAAGTTGTCGGTTTTTGTTCAAATTTTACGACGTTAAACTACGTCTAACGTGAACCGTTTTCATGCATGCATACACATCTTAACATTATTATAACTCAGTTTATATGGTGATCTTTGCCTCTTATGTTTCATTAAACATTTTTTAGAAAATTCTCATTTAAATTCTATTAATCAACTAACATGATTTGCAACTATATTTCATTAACAATTGATCACTTATATGAAACATGTATAAACCCCTAATTACTTATAAATTTCTGGTTTTAAACATATGTTAAGGGGATGATTTTCTTCTTCAATTAACAACATATATTCACTAATCAACATCTTATATTATCCATTAATCGATTATAATTCCAAAAACAACTAACATGCATAAAATCCCTAAATTCAATTCAAAATCCTAATTGAAAACTTACAAACACATAAGGCTTTCAATCCCTTTTCATTCTAAACACTAATTAATCATCCACTAAGCATGAACCCATGATCAAAAGAAGAAAAACAAAAATCCTACAATTTCCCAAAAAAATTCTGCATTCACACAATAATTAGAGTTCTTGTTTTTGTTCAATTTTAATCTCCAATTATCTTATCTAACACATTCAATTACATTATTCTATGATCAAAATATCTAAATCAAACCTCTAAAAATTTGAACAAGAAAGAAAAGGAGAAGAAAAAAAAACTAATTGGATAGAAATGTAGAGGATGGAAATACCTTAAGATTTAATGAAAGAAGTATGGAATTGAATGGATGGATTGAGGACTTGTGTTCTTCCTCAAGCTCTTGAAGAAGGCTTCAATGGTGGATGAATGATGAAGAAGATGATGATTTAGAGTGTGTGTGTGTGCTGCTGCCGAGAGAGAGAGTGAGAGTTGGAGAGAAAATGTGTTTTGTCTAGATGATGAAATGATGAAAGTTGAACACATGGAAAGGTAAGGTTAAGGTGTCATAAAGCTAATAAGGTCAACATGCATGTTGACACCAATTATGGTGAGGTGTCTCGGTTTCATGCAGAAAAAAAAATAAAGGGTTACGGGTTTTTCCGGCGTGATCCGACGTTACGGAAAAACGAACGACGAAAAACGTTGTTCGGTATAAAAAATCATCGCGATTCGATTTTACTTAAAAATTCTAACGTATGAACTTAATTAGAAAATAAATTTACAAAATTTATTTTGACAAAAACTTGGGACGATATAGTCCAAGTTTCGTCCGGAAAAACATAATAACAAACTTTTTCTGCATGTTCGTATCACAATTTTGTAAACGTAAAAATTAGACGGTTTTCCGTTCTTAATTTTCGAACTAAAAACTTTTTGTACGCGTTAACCTTAAATACAGTAGCCGTCTATCAGACTTTTGTAATTTATTTTTAATAACGGATTCGACCGTTAGTCTTAGAATTCATAAATTGTAAACTTAGGCATGCAAAGCCATTTATTTAATTAACTTTAAATATTTTTAGAACGTAAGGAATTTACAGGGCATTACAGAAAATTAGTTATGCTATTGAATATTATGATATGTTTTTCAAATGTGATTGACTTGCCATTTTGTTGAAGTTAGTATGTCTTATCATCTATTCATATGAAGATGTGATTATCCTGTGAAAGCAGGAACCCACGTGTGGTATATGTTGAGGTGACTGTGAGCCTTGGTTCGGTTAGGCCGGTCACAATGTTTGAGAAGGAGGCCTACTTCTCGACACAGTGAGATTATTTGTGATAGATGATACATGCTATTATATTATTATGTTATTTGACTGCGCAGTCTGTTTTAAAAGAAAAATGTTTTGGCATGCACAAGTAAAACCGTTTTTAAAACTGCTTATATACTTGTGATGTTTGGCAAGGCAAGTTCAATTAATATAGCTTTAAGAAGCATCTTTATTCAAATGTTTTGGCTTGTGTTCACTGAGTACGAAGTACTCAGCCCTGCGTGTGTTTCTAAACATGCAGGTTGACTGGATGGCGATGACGTGGATACTTGGTGGTGTGGTTTGGTTTTGTTGATTAAGTTTAGTTGAATTTCGGACTGGCATTTGTACGTCTTCATACGTGCAAGTGTTGGGAGTTGATGCTAATTTCCGCTGCAATCCTTTTGAATTAATGTCTGTTGATGCTAGTACTTTAATATTCATGTTTTTTATTCCGAGCGTTGTGCTCGAAGACTTTGAATGCTTGTTGAATTCGTAACCCTTTTACTTGTAATCCCGAGCGATGGACTCATAACTTGGTTTGTTGTTGAACATGATCCTTTATCTTGATATATATTCGTATGTTTCTCTTTTTCTTGGAATTCCTTTCCCATCAGTATAAATTACTTGATTGAATTCCTGTTAAAAGTGAAGTTAAGATGCTCGGTTACTATTTCATTTTGCTTTTGAAAACCAAATTCGATTGCCTTATATTCCATCTTTGTTTTCCCCGAGCATGTTCCCTTTTTTTGAGTTAGTTGTTAATTGTTTAGGTTTGTTGTTGTTTGTAAGTCGCACCTCGAGAGTCGGGGCGTGACAGTTTTGCAGATGACTGCAAGTCTGCAAGAGTAGAACAAAGCAGCTCTTAGCAAACTCTATTGGAACATTGTTCATAAGAAAGATAAACTTTGGGTAAAGTGGGTATATAGGTACTATATCAAATCCCAACAGCTTCATAAATTGAAAAGGGAAAATGAAAAATAATGATTGAGAATTGTACCTGGGTTGCTGGCACTTGAAGGAGATGTCGCCGCCACTAGGCTAGCGCTCTTAGTCCTGTTATTTGCCTAACAAATATTTCTTATTTGTTTTGCGGGCCAACCCGACCTAGTTATATAGTATACAACCGATGCACCAAAACACACCTCTTAGCTAATATAACACATAATTATATTCTTCTATCAATACCTAGAAAACTAACTATACTTCATTTGGAAACTATGACATATTTTTAGCGGATTTTCATATTTATCTCATGTTTTACTGTGCCACGGCATACATGTTAAATTGATGCGAAATACGAGATGAAATATTGTTTAGTACGAAGAATTTGTAGAAAATTACTGCACCATTTTGTATCTTGAATTTTTTTCCTTTAAATAATTAAGAACTCGAAATTTATTCGTTAGTTTTTATTATATCGTCTTTGTAATTTATTGTGGAGGATTAAAGATACAGTTGTCTAGTTTGAAGTTCCGATAATACTGTACGTAATTTGCTTGTGAATTTTCATTTTAGTTGGTGGAGTAACGAATCTACAAATACGGAAGATTATGGTTGGCGTGATAGCTGGATAAGAATGTTAAAATGTTATTACATGACTTATTTAGAGTGAGAACGAAGTAAATTTATTTTTATTTTCTTTTTTTTAAGAGAATATCGAGTCATTCTATTAAATAGCCAAATTGGGGTGAACAATGTCTAAGAGCCAAGACAGAAAATCCAACTCCCAAACCATTACACCAAAATGATCAACAGCATACATAGCTAAACTATGAGTTGCTCTATTAGCAGCTCTTTGAACGTGAAAAAAATCCACCACCACACCTCGCTTAGCAGCCACTATCGCCTCAAACCATTCATCGGATTAGGCTTCAGTACCATTGTTTGACTCACTGATGACATGTATAGCCAGTAAGGAATCGGCAAAAATAAATACGAGCCAAATATCTTTCTACATACAATAAACAATTCCCACCAATAAAGCATGTAACTCTCCTACGAGAACAGTTAGTAGAAACCCCACTTGTCGAGCCACCGCTGTTACAGTTTTCATGTGTGATCTCGAATAATAAAACCAATATGAAACTTGTGCCGCTCCACATGATATTAAACATCGACATCCAAAATCTTTACCAAAAACCACTGTATATAATACAAGGACCATAGCTAACACTTTTCTGATGTACAGGATCCTTTTGATAAAGGCAAGTACAAACCATACTTTGTGTATATATAAATGTGGGGAGATCATAAATTTCAATGAATTATCTAGAGGACATTCGGGAGAAGTAAATTAGGTGGAATTCATAAGGAAAGAGATAGGTTTTATTTATTTTCAGTGTGTGTTATATTCAACATATGCCAAGCCTATATATAGGGCTGTGGCAGCAACATACATCTCTATCTCTATTACAACATGGAAGACACGTACTTACAACATGAAAGACACGTATCTATGGCTGCATGCATGAAGAAGTGGCATGAGGTGGCAAGATCTTGTCATGTTTGTCCATATCTATGGGATTGTCTTGGTTGTCCTCATTCTCTATGTGATTGTCTTGGTTGTCTTCATCTTCCGAAGGCTATGGTACCTGCAATTTGATGAAGTATTCCAACATGATTTTGTCATCTTCTTCAATGATGTATTGCATTCTTGCTTCTTTGTTTGCATTAGGCTGGATGTCTTTATTAGATGTCTTGGTTCTTGTTTCATTGTTTGCATTAAACTTCTTGTATTCGGCTATGGGAACACAAAAGGTTGTTTTGTATCTATCTTTTGGATCAATACCCAATTGCCAAAAGCCAAATTTAAGGTCGAATTTGGAGAATATGCGGGCTTTGGATAAACGGATGCTAGAATTCGGCATGGGAGTCGGCTCAACATCCTTTCAGCTTGTCACGCTCCGACTCTCGGGGTGCGACTTACGAACAACAACCAACCTAAACAACTAACAACTAACTCAAATAAAGGGAACATGCTCGGGGAAAACAAAGGCGGAATATAAGGCAATCGAATTTGGTTTTCAAAAGCATAAAGAATAATAACCGAGCATCTTAACTTTACTTTGAACAGGAATTCAAACAAGAAAATCATACTGATGGGAAAGGAATTCCAATCAAAAGGAGAAATCATACGAATATATACATCAAGATAAGGGTTCATGTTCAACAACAAACCAAGTTACGAGCCCATCGCTCGGGATTACAAGATAAAGGGGTTACGAATTCAACAAGCATTCAAAGTCTTCGAGCACAACGCTCGGAATAAAAAACATGAATATTAGAGTACTGACATCAACAGACATAAGATCAAAACGATCGCAGCGGAAATTAGCATCAACTCCCAACACTTGCACGTATGAAGACGTACAAATGTCAGTCCGAAATTCTACTAAACTTAACCAACAAAACCAAACCACACCACCAAGTGTCCACGCCATCGCCATCCAGTCAACCTGCAAGTTTAGAAACACACGCAGGGCTGAGTACTTCGTACTCAGTGAACACAAGCCAAAGCATTTGAAAAAAAAATGCTTCTTAAAGCTATATCAATTGAACTTGCCTTGCCAAACATCACAAGTATATAAGCAGTTTTGAAAACGGTTTTACTTGTGCATGTCAAAACATTTTTATTTAAAACGGACTGCGCAGTCAAATGACATAATATAATAGCATGTATCATCTATCACAAATAACTTCATGTGCCGAGAAGTAGGCCTCCTTCTCAAACACTGTGACCGGCCCAACCGAAGCAAGGCTCACAGTCACCTTAACATATACCACACGTGGGTTCCTGCTTTCACAGGATAATCACATCTTCATACAAATAGATGATAACACATACTAACTTCAATAAAATGGCAAGTCAATCACATTTGAAAAACATATCATAATATTCAAATAGCATACTAATTTTCATCGATAGTTTTGGTTTAGAAAAGCCCACCTGACTTCCGAAAAACTAGCTAGGTGGTCTAGGGCTATTTGTCCTCGCTTAACGATCCGTCCCGCTCGATCCTTCATAGGTCGACATCGATAGATAAGATATATGAAAGACGGACTCAAAGGCGTTGGACTTAACTGACGGACTTCTATTTGAGTCGTCGCTCTCTTCGTTCTAACTTTTCTAAAAGATCTTACGTTCTCGTCTTTATTTCATTAACTCTATTCGAAAAGGTTAACTCTACTACTTCACATCGTATACTTTTCTCGTTCTAATTAATAACTTCATTGATACAAATTATTACTCGAGCTTTCTTTCAAAGACTTTAGTTCATTCTCATTTTAACAAACAATCATTTATCATACAAATTCAATCATATTTCACATTATAATATTATCATGCATTTAAACATATATTCACACATACAATGAAATCTTATAGAACAAACATACTTCAAGACACATTAACATGCATTCCATTTTGACCTTAAAATCTAACTCGATTATGCAATTCTTTTTATGAAGGCTTAAACTATTAATTCTATCTTTCTTATCTATATAGACAACGCTTCGTTCTACATCCGCTATCTTATAAGGTATTTTATAACTCTTATTTATTTAACAAAAATTCTCTTAGCTCTTAATAAACTCTTATGTAATTATAAATTCTTGTTCAATTCTAACTTGATTCTCATTTCTTAACTTGAACATTATTATTCCTTTAATTATTGCCTCGGTTTATCTTTTCTTCGCTTGGTTGGAACGACGTTCCTAAATTAATTATTTAATTAATCTTCTTTCAACTTAATATTCGACATCTTATTTTATTCTCATTTTCTCGATCAACTTATACGAGTATCTATCTTAACTCGTCTAGCATCTTTTCTTTACTCAAATTAACTTCCTTTTTACTTCTTAATGATTAATTCTTATTAAACTCGGTTTTCTCTATTTTTATTTATTTCTTTAATAATTTCTTCTTTATTTGTTTTAAACCTTTAAGCTATTTCTTACTTAATGATTTCTTTATCTTTTGATAAACATTTTTATGAATTTCTTCACTTTATTATAGAAGATCTTTTTATTGTATTTTTAGTAAAAATTTCAAGTCTTTAATTTTAATACAAGGTATTTAATTAATAAATCTTTTATACATCTTTTATCTTTTATTTAATTAAAAGCTTTTCAATTTTAAGTCTTTTTATCAAAACTTCTATCTTTATTCCATATTCAAACTATCATTCATACATACATTGAAATACTTAAACATCCAATTATTTTTATTATTTCTACACTTAATTTCTTTCAAAAATTTAACATGCAATCTCATTTTCTTCACTTAAAAATATGTATGATTATACTAACATAACATACAATCATCTCATTGATCAAAATATCACTCAATACATCAACAAAATCAACAAAATAATTTCTCCATTTTCTTCAAAAACACACGGCACACATGTATAATTTTGTGCAATTTATTCCTCAATTTTTCATGCAATTAATCTTATTACTAACATGATAAAAATAACAATTCAAGCATCAAAATAACAATAACTCAAAGATTCACATTTTTCCTATTTTTACTATATTTTTCGGCACTTATTAAATTTTTAGGGTTTTAGTTTCTTTTTCTTCTCTTAATTCATCGATTAACATCTAGTGCTCGATTCTCCTAACGAATTCTTCTCACTCGATTAGCACATGCATATCCTAAGTTTGCCTAAACATAAATTAAATAACATGCATGCATAGATCTTTCCTTTAGGACTTATAGACATACATTTTACAACTAATCAAATGAAATCATACTTAAATAAATGGAAATTCTTCTCTTGGCTCTTGGGATTGAAATGGATGGAAATGGTAGCTTCAAAGCTTGGATCTTGAAAAGAAAGAAGAATGTCTTCTTGAATCCTCAAAGAAAAAGAAAGAATATAGGATTAATCATCCATAGGTTTTAGGAATCAAAATAAAGAAAAATGTTGGAAAATTCTTGAATTCAACTTCAAGAACTTGGAAATTTGTACCTTTCTTTGAAAATATGGATGGAATGGATGGAGGATGGTGTTCTTTACTTCATTTCCATGGATGATAAGCTTGAATCCATGGTTGCATGTGAAGAAAAATCAAAGTGTGTGTGTAGAGACGGAGTGCCGAGAGTAGAGAGAGTTTGAGAGGGTTTGAGAGAGTTTTTCTTTTGTTTTGTGAGAGAGAGTTTTCGATGGAGAGAGAGAGATGGAATGTTATGAATGAGTTGCTGCATTCCTCTCTTGTCTTAGATGAACAAAATTGAAATCCAATAAAGAGAAAAAGTATATTTTGTTGAAAATTGTAAAGAACAAGACTTGATAGGTGATTTGAAGTTAACTTGTAAGCATACTTCAAGCAAACCATGTACAAGACACCACTATGTCTTGTTGGTCTTGGAAATTGAGAGATGATGGGAGAGGGGTTGTGAGGTGGCGAGAGAGGGAGAGAGGTGGATGACACGTGTCGTCGTCGTGTCGTCACGGGTATTAATTATCCGGTCGTAAAGGTTTTCCGGGTAAAACGATTCGTATTAATTCCGTTTTGTTCTATTAACGGGTCTAACCTCTTCTCGTTTCACTTTTGACACTAACTCGTCCCAATCCTATTTCACGTCTCAAATTAAAAGATTAAAGGCTTCGATCATTTTAGTCCTTTAATTCTTAAAAGAATTTAATTGGCTTATTAATTCGTTTATTAATCCTTTTCAAGACTAATGCCTCATTTCTCTTCTCAATTCTCGGATAAGTTCTTATCCTATCTCAGTGATCTTAAAAGAAATTCTAAGTTTGAAGGTTCTAATTTAATTCTATTCTAGGTTCATCGGCGTAAACATATTTCTCGGCGATTAACGTTATGTTATCTTAACTAAACAAACTTCTCGGGATTTTTCCGGAATTTAATCTCATACTCATTTTCATATAAACGACTCAACAAACATATCACATCATCATCATCTCAGATAATTAGAACAGATAAATTCACACAAGATTCACAAGGCAATGTAAACGTTTTATTCAAAACTCATCGATTAGAAAAGAAAAATTTTACTCCTAAATTCTCATCTTTGGGCTTACTCGGTTAATTAGATGCTCTCTTAAAGGGATAAAAACTCGGGGTTCTTTCTTCTTACTCCTTTTTGGAACATCCCAAGGAATACTTGAAACCATCCCAAAATATTTAGAGTATTCTAGTGAATCCGGTAGAGAATGAATGAAGCTTGGTTGAGGAATGAAAAGAGATTTAGCTCGATTCATGTCATCCTCGATCTTTAGCATCTCCTTTTTGAGTGATCTTATTTCTGCTTCTTTTAGCGAGAATTCAGTTCCAAATTGATGGCTTGCAATTAGGGTCTGAATTTCTGCATCAAGTAAAGAAATCCTTTCGGAAAGCTTTTTCTCGACTTTTTGTAGTTGCGTCTCGAGCGAATTTATTTTATCGGTGGAATCTTGCACCTTTTTTAGTATTTGAGAAACCTTTAAATCAATAAGTCGAAGAGATTTGTTTTGAGCACTAGCATTACAAGTATGCCAGTTCAAAACCTTTGCTCCTTGATTTAAAGGTTTTCGTTGGGCACCAGACTCCATAATTGTACTCTGAATATACGGTTTGGAAATGATATTATTGATGGAATCTTCATGTCGAGACAAAGGTGGAAAATCAATATCATAACCTTTTAACATGAGGCATGGTTTGGGTGGATGTATGTATTCATTATCATCAAACCCAAACGAATAGTAGCCATCTTCATCATCATTGTAATACCCCGAACTTCTATAACCTTAGAGAGCGTATTAATTAACCGAGTAAGTTTAATGACAAGATTTGAGGAATAAAAATTTTCTTTTCTAAATAAATAGAAATGAGTAAAACGTCTGAAATGCCTTATGTATTTTTACGTGAAATTATCTGTGTCTATTTCTTGAAATGATCATGTGATGTATATATTGAGTTTTCTTATATGAGAATGAGTACGAGTATGATTTTCAGAAAACTCCGATGATTTTTGATTGAAAGAGAATAATGTTGATAACCGAGAAATTGCTATGCGCCGAAGAACTTAGAATAGATTTTAATTAAAATCTTTGAACCTAGAATTAATTCTAAGATCATTGAGATAAGATAGAAGCTTATCCGAGATAATTTGAGAAGAGTTACGAGTATTTAATCCTTAAAGATTAATAAGCGGATTAATAAGCCGACTAATTCTTAAGTTTTCTTCGTTATATGAAATTTAATCCTAAAAATCTAATAATCAGAATTCATAATTTATCTTTTGAGACGAGAATTAGGTTTGAGATGTTTTAGTGTCGGAAACGAGACGAAGAGAGATTAGACCCGTTGTAGCATAAATGGAATAATACGGATCGTTTTATCCGGAAAACCTTTACGACCTAGTAATTAATACCCGTAATGAAACAACGAGACAAGTGTCGTTCATCTCTCTCCCTCTCACCACCACCTCACTCTATCTCTCTCCCTAATCTCTCTCCAAGTCCCTATGTAGCTTTAATCATGATGTTCTCACCAAAATCTTAACAAAAGATTGCATGCAAATGCTATCACATCAAACCATCTATCATACTTAATCAAACCAAGTTCCAACACTAATTGTCATCATTTTTATTCTCTTTGTTGGACATCAAATGCATGCATTTAATCTCTCTCTCTCTCCATACAAAAGGAAAATTCCTTCATTTTCTCTCTCACTTTCAAAATCCCTCAAGAAAACAAGAAGAAGAAGAAAAAAACTGTCCCTCTCTCCCTACTCTCTCCCTCTCGGCAACACACACACACATCACACACACTTGAGTTTTCTTCCATGCAAGCTTAGCATTCAAGCTCAAAATCCATGGAGAATAAGTGAAGATCATCATCCTTCATCTAGTTTGTCACAGCCCAAAATCCCGAGGGACGGCAGAAGCCGGGGTGCGACTGGGGTTGGATTAAAGAAGCGGGGAAGAAGGGGGCTAATTAACTAAACATACATGAAAAACATCGACAAACTATGCATAAGACTTGAATATCAATAAGAAAGAGTTAATCCCTAAGGATTACTCTACAAGAGTACAAAAAGGAAACTAAATTCACATTTTACAGACTTGGACTACTGAGTATAGTTCAAAAGTACATCAAAGAAATTCAAAGTTTTGCAGCGGAAGGGTTCTAACTAAACATCCTATCTTTTAACTCAACATCAACCGTCGCCGCTCACCGTCGCTTCAACCTGCACATTTAGAAAATAATGCAGGGCTAAGTACAAACGTACTTAGTGGGCACGATGCCGAAATCATAATCATAAGTATAAATAATCTGGCATTTTATAACCGTAGCGCATCGGGGTTTTGTTGAAAAGTCCCGAGCCTACTAAACCTTTTCTGATTAATTTGTATAAAGTAGCTTGCCCAAGCATTTTTAGAGTATGTTATGTTCAATCTTGACCAAATCTAATTCACCGTGGCTGGCTACCCCTCAACAGGATACCACATACACCACAGGTTACAAAGTGCACTAACTCTGGAAAGCGCTTAATAGCTAACTCAGAGCCGATCGATAATAGTTAACAATTCTAGCGGTTAACTATAAATTCTGGAAAACCCGAAGGTTAACTCAGAAAGGTACAAGAGAACTCACATAAAACAGTTAAACATTTTATGCCAAGATTATCACGTTGATAAAACACAATTATCAAAGCTGTAAACTTCACTTTCGGTTTGTGAAAAAACCTACATTTTATTTGATATAGATAAAAGCCCACCTTGATTTACAGAACTTATAAGCCAAAAGCTTCCAACTTCGGATCTTTCGTCCTTTCTTTACAGTTGGCTTCCTCCTTCATCGTAAAATAAAAATACTTAAAAACGGGTTGTAAAGATAATCGAAGAAAGAATCGAAGAAAGGTTTTAGTTGTTTTATTCTTTTGGGCATTTGCACGCTTATTAGATTCGTTTTACTTAAACGTGAAATGACACTCGTACCAATCTCGTTTAGAACTTGGAAGATCTCATACTCGACTCTCGGGTCAGTAGAGAAGATAGTCGGTATCTTAATATGACTTTAAAGATTAAAAGAAACTAAGTTGGAAAGAATCAACTTAGGCGATTTACATTTTAGTTCTTTAAACGTTTTATGAAATTTCTCGTCTATTACTTCTTTAATGAAAGGATAAGATATAAGATCTCGACTGGTTTTCATCATTAAAGGTTCTATACTTGACTCTAAGGTCAGTAGGGAGATGTTCGTTAGCTAAAAACGGCTTAAACGTTTGAAAGAAACTAAGTTGTGAATTAAACAATTTAGGAAACAAGAAACTGAAATTTCACTGCACAGTCCAGTAACTCTGGAGGCTGTCCAGAACAGAGGACTTGGAAACAGGGGGTGAGCCCTATACCATTAGAAAGCTTAGGAAGTCTAGTTCGCACTCCAATTTACGGATGACAAATCCGATAAACGAGTTGGAAGATATTACAGTTTCCGGCGAGGGTCGCAAAACTGCCGCGGAAACCCTAATTGATTGATAAGTTCGACGTATAACGTTTTAGGTTCGTTTTAAGCTCTCGTATTCATTTTTTTAGAAACTGGACTCTCAAGGCAGTCATCACGTACTTCCGTACGTGACAAACACCTTCTCAACTCGCTCAAAAGCACGACGTTCTAACGTCTTATTTCAACTACCAAGTACTAAACCAACAAAGAAATTTCAAACGTCTTCTAGTTCTCGACTATAACTATAATCCATATTATTTCAACTCGAACGCTTATGACATCAACTAGAAAGATGTTCTAAATTTCATTATAAACAGTAATATCATATTAGAATTCTCATCCGACTTCTTGATTTTTAGTTACAACTAAATGTTCGTCTCTTATACGATTTTCAAAAGTTGTCGGTTTTTGTTCAAATTTTACGACGTTCAACTACGTCTAACGTGAACCGTTTTCATGCATGCATACACATCTTAACATCATTATAACTCAGTTTATATGGTGATCTTTGCCTCTTATGTTTCACTAAACATTTTTTAGAAAATTCTCATTTAAATTCTATTAATCAACTAACATGATTTGCAACTATATTTCATTAACAATTGATCACTTATATGAAACATGTATAAACCCCTAATTACTTATAAATTTCTGGTTTTAAACATATGTTAAGGGGATGATTTTCTTCTCATATTAACAACATATATTCACTAATCAACATCTTATATTATCCATTAATCGTTTATAATTCCAAAAACAACTAACATGCATAAAATTCCTAAATTCATACTTCAAAATCCTAATTGAAAACTTACAAACACATAGGGCTTTCAATCCCTTTTCATTCCATACACTAATTAAACATCTATTAAGCAAGAATCAACCATCAAAAGAAGAAAAACAAAAATCCTACCATTTTCCCAAAAAAATTCTGCATTCACATAGATTTTAGGATTCTTGATTTTGATCATTTTTAATCCATAATTATCATATCTAACATATCTAATTTCATCATTCTAAGATCAAAACATCTAAATCAAAACCTTAAAAATTCGAACAAGAAGGAAAAAGAAAAGAAAAGGAAAACTAATTGGATAGGATTGTGGAGAAGATCATTACCAAGAGAATTAACAAAGGATGTATAGAGTTTTGTTGGATGAATTGAGGACTTGTGTGATTTCTTCAAGCTTTGAGAGGTCTTCAATGGTGGATGGATGATGATGAAGATGAAGTTGAGGGTGTGTGTGTGTGTGCTACCGAGAGAGAGTGTGAGAGAGAGATGAAAGAATTTGCTTTGTTCAAGAGTTGGTATGATGATAATGTTGAATGGTGTAAAGTGTAGTTTAGGTGTCATTAGCTTATTTAACACCTAGGTATGGTGAGGTGGCGGCTGCATGGAGGAGATTAAGAGGGTTACGGGTTTTTCCGGTGCGATCCGACGTTACGGGAAAACGAACGACGAAAAACGTTGTTCGGTACAAAAATCGTCGCGATTCGTTTTGACTTAAAAATTCTAACGTATGAACTTAATTAGAAAATAAATTTACAAAATTTATTTTGACAAAAACTCGGGACGATATAGTCCGAGTTTCGTCCGAAAAAACATAATAACAAACTTTTTCGGCGTGTTCGTATCACAATTTTGTAAGTGTAAAAATTAGACGGTTTTCCGTTCTTAATTTACAAACTAAAAACTTTTCGTACGCGTTAACCTTAAATACAGTAGCCGTCTATCAGACTTTTGTAATTTATTTTTAATAACGGATTCGACCGTTAGTCTTAGAATTCATAAATTGTAAACTTAGGCGTGCAAAGCCATTTATTTAATTAACTTTAAATATTTTTAGAACGTAAGGAATTTACCGGGCATTACATAGTTCATCTATACCTTCAAGAAAAAGGTATAAATTCATCAAGTTCTTGAGTATTAAAATTCAATAATCATCCTTATTTTCCTTGTATTTTTCGGCTATGAAGCCCTAAATGGATGATTAATTATTATTTATATTTTTCTTGAGGATTCAAGATGAGTTCTTCCATAAATCCAAGCTAGAGTTTGAAGCCCTAAACCCCCCTTCATTTCGGTCCCAAAAAGCCAAGAAGAGGAGATCAAATTTTAATTTTCAAAGTATGTTAATTCATTTGATTAATTGTATACATGTATATCTCTAAGCCCTAAAGGAAAGAAAATATGCATGCATGGTATTTATTTTATGTTTAGGCAAACTTAGGTTATCAATGTGAGAATTAAGTGAGAAGAAATCGATAGGAGAATCGAACACTAGGATTTAATCGATGAATTAAGAGAAGAAAAAGAAATTAAAAACCCTAAAATTATGCTAATACCAAAAAATAGGAGAAAAAATAAGAAAATGTGAATTTCTTGAGTTATTGTTATTTTGATGCTTGACTTATGATTTTTATCATATTGAGAATAGAATTATATGCATGAAAAATTGAGAAATGAAATGCCCTAAAAATCTCTATGAATGCCGTGAGTTTAGGGTGAAAAAGAAGAAATTATTTTGTCGATTTTGTTGATGATTTAAGTGATGTTTTGATCATGAAATTATTATTGATATGTTGATTTAATCTTGTATGTTGTTAAGTATAAGAAAAACGAATTACATGTGAAGTTTTAAAGAAAATAATTTATGATGATTTAGAAGATTTGATGATTTTGATGATATAATGTGTGTTAATGTGTTAGTTTGAATCATAGATGAAGATAGGAATTTTTGTGATAAAAGGTTAAAGTTTTAAAAGCTTTAAAAATGTTAAGAGTTGAAAAATGCATAAAAAAAAGATATATCTAGTAAGTGTTTAAATGTTCTCAGTGTTCTTGAAATAAAACTTGAAGATTTAAGTTTTGTTTAATTTAAATCAAAAAGAAAGTTTGCAATCAAATTAATAAGATAAACTAGTTTTTATTAAAATAGAAAATAATTGAAGAATAAAATGTGTTAATTAAGAAATTAGTCTTAATTTAATAAAAAAAGAAAGGAAAGGTTTTAATTAGATAAATAAGATTCGAAAGAATCGAGTTAAAAAGAAAAGAGAATAAAATAGCAAGAAAATGAAAAGAAGATTTAATCGAGTCGAAAAAAAGATGTTAGACGAGTTAAGTTAAATACTCGTATAATTGTAATCAAGAAGATAATAGAATAAAATTCGAGTAATAATTTTGAAAGAAACTAATTAAAGTTAATTAATTAAGTTAATTTTCAAACCATGTAGATTGAGAATGAACCGAGGAGAATTGACGAGATAATAATTAGAAAAATAATAGTTGAGTTAAGAAATGAGGATCGAGTTAGAAATGGAAAGGAAATTCCTATTTCGTAAAGAGTTTATTAAAAATTTAAAAGAATTTTTTAATTGAATAAAGTATATAATATGTTTTCATAAGACAACGAATTTGGAAAAAAACGTTGTTTATAAGCCGAGAAAGATAATTGATATTGTTTGAGTTGTATAAAAGGAATTCTTATTTAAGTTAAGTTCTAAAATAAAAATTGAGAAACTGTTAATGTGTCTTGAAATGTGATTGAATTTGAAACAATGTGTTTGATTTATTTGGAATTATTATGCAACTGCAATAAATGTTTGAGTAAATAATATTATTTGATGACATGAAGAATTACTGAGTTGTTTTATATGCAAAATAACTGAGCTATTGAATTGTTAATTAAATCGAGAATTGATTAAGCTCTTAAAAGAAAGCTCGAGTAATGGAATGTAGATAAACGACGTTTCATAATTAAAGTGAGAAGTGCTAAGACATTGATTAGTAGTATTAACCAATCATCGAGTAGAGTTAATAGTTTAAAGACGAGAATGCGAGATCTTTTAGAAAAGATAAAGCGTAAAGAGAAACGACTCAAGTAGAAGTCCTTCAATCGAGACCAACGCCTTTTATCCGTCTTGCGTAGTATCTTATTTTCTTATCGATGTCAAACTGTGAAGGATCAAGCCGGACGGATCGATAAGCGAGGACAATAGCCCTTAAACCACCTAGCTAGAATCCTCGGAAGTCAGGTGGGCTTTTCTGAACCAAAACTAGCGAAGAAAGTTATTATTCTGTTGAGTATGATTATATGATTTTTAATGCGATTGACTTGCCGTTTTTATTGAGTTTAGTATGTGTTGTCATCTGTTTATCTGAGATATTATCATCCTGTGAAAGGCAGGAAACCCACGTGTGGTATGTTGAATGTTGATGCGATTGACTTGCCGTTTTTATTGAGTTTCGAATGCTGCTGCGTTTTATTGATGTTTTCCCCGAGCATGTTCCCGTATTCGAGTTGATTGTTAGTTGTGTTGTTGTTTCGTAAGTCGCACCTCGGGAGTCGGGGTATGACAATCATCGCTATCACTATCGTCATCACTGGAATCATTATCTTGGCAGGTACATCTTAGACCACACATGGATGGATCACAGTCCCAAATAAAATGTCCATCAATCCTATCTGTATAAACTTCCCTCCCATCTTCCATAAATAAAGCAATAGGGAGAGGAAACCCATCAGATAGGGTCTGTATGACATTTTGAACGGGGAAGATCATTAGTTGAAACATTGGATTAGATGGCCCGTCTTCTTTGATTGGCGTGAAGATGGTCTTGGTCTTCCCATCTTTTATTTTTTTTTTAGAATTTGAACTTTGTGGCTTGTACTGGCTCTACCGTCTGATGAAATGACTCATATTGTGGTTGGAACAATTTTTTTGAGATCTTCTCTATTGATCTGCCTCGGGACTTAAAACAATTATTGGGACTTCATTACCAGCTTTGGCCAAGATCATTAAAGCGTCAGGTGTACCTTGATTTTTAAGCCTATAGACAATTTGGTAATGAAAGGTCGCCATAAAGCTATTAAGAGATTGATCTGCACCTGATATCTGAATTTGGACCTTGAAGGTGGATTCCAAGGAAGCATCTCGGAGGAACAACGCGAAATTAGGGAAGAAAGTGATGACTACACTTCTCAAATTAAGAGTTGTAAGAACTGTTCTGATTACAGCATGCTCATAGTGCAGATATCGAGTATCTAATAGAGTAATTCTTGCTGTAACAGGAAGTCCCTTCCTTCCATTTAATGAAAGGACTAAATGAACAACACCAAGATGAAGATGTGTGTATCCATCTTTTCGCCATACTTCGATATATTCTGAAGGAATCGCCAAAATTACATACTACTCTTCTGAAGTTGCTGGCAAACCGCATTGATCCATCATAGAAGATTGAACATAATCTCGAAGGGAAGGATCTTTGGAGAAAACAAGGGATTTTATGCTTTTGGTAAGGCTTCCACATTTACGGTAGATATTGTAAGGCCTAACAAGAGGGGGAACTGTTTTTTCTACTATAACGTCACTAGAAATTGTGGTATATTCTACAAGGTGTTCTATACTGGAAGTAAATGTTTGGGTAGTGAGAGTGCTGAGGATTGGGTGAGTGTATGTTGGGTTAAGGACGAGGATGAATCCATTGATTGTGAGTTCGCCTCCCTACTCATCACTCAAAGCCCTGTAATCATGTACCCTCTAGGCAAAACACGGTATAGATAAAACATGATTAGTTGTCTAAAACGGATAACTTGGCATCAACACCTCAATACTTAGACCAACATATCATGATAAAATCTTTACCAAAAACCACCGTACATAATACAGGGACCATAGCTAACAATATTCTGATGTACAAGATCCTTTTGATAAAGGCAAGTATAGAGCATACTTTGTGTATATATAAATCTGGGGAGATCATAAATATCTATGAGTTATCTTGAGGACTTTCGGGAGAAGGAAATTAGGTGGAATTCATAAGGAAAGAGATAGGTTTTATTTAGTTTCAGTGTGTGTTAAGTTCAACATATGCCAAGCCTATATATAGGGCTGTGGCTACAACATACATCTCTATCTCTATTACAACATGGAAGACACGTACTTACAACCGGAAGGACACGTATATAAGATGAACGACACGTATCTATGGCTGCATGCATGAAGAAGTGGCATGATGATGAAGGCCAAGGATCGTCGTTGATGCAAGATTCGGTGTGTGTTCCTGTGGGTCTAGTTACAAGAGCTCGAGCCAAGAAGTTTAAGGAGGACTTGGCAGGCTTGGTTCAAGAAGTCTGGGATCAAGAGTTGTTGAAGAAGCCCATTGGAGACGTTGGACTTGGTGAATTGGACAGCCCAAGTTATGTTAATCTTATCATGTGCGAGTGGGCTCAAGTTTGAAGACTTGTATTTAATTAGTTAAATGACTTTTAGTATTTAATTGTTATTTCTATGGGTTTGTTTTGGGTGACCGAATTTGGGCCTTAGTTGAGACCGTTTTATATTTTTAAGCCTTGTTTAGACTTGGGCTTTGTTTCCTTATTGGGTTAGGAGTTATTTTCCATGTTTAGTTTCCTAGTAGGGTTAGGATTTGCACTCTATATATAAGGGCCTTTGTCATGAACGAAATTTACCTTTGATTAATATTATAATTTTGAGTTTTAATTTTCTCTTGAGAGTTTTCGAGTTCTTCTTGTTCGAATCAAGTTGCATTCAATTATCGGCGAATCAGCAAGCAAACCATATCTCAATGTGTGTCATTCATCGTCCCCAAGTTGTTGTGTCGTATTATCATTGGGTTTTAGGAAACACTCGTACGCCTAATTCACATCGAGAAACTGATTCAGAGGTTTTGGGATCTCTATCGTTTGTTTATTGAATTCAAGTCTTCCGTTAGCGTCGAGGTTCATATCATTTTGGCATCAGGAGCCACTTTTCGTATCCAGGTTTCTTTGTTTCTTTCTTCGTGTCAAGGGTAGAGTTTTAGGTTTCATTTTTATAATTCATATCATGTCAGTTTGCGTCTTCGTATTTTTTTCAGATATACCTTACCATTTATTAGTCCATATCTTTCCTTATTTACCATATCCTATATAGCATCTATATCTTATTACCATATAGATCATCCATATCTTATTTGACCATATATATATACCACCCTTATCTTCTTACCCTGTATATAGATATCATCTATATCCTTTCCATATCTTTCTACACACTTATCATATATACACTTATATCATCCATATCTTACAATATCTTCCATAGTTACTCCAAATTTCCATCCGACCCATATTAGTGTCATAACATACGCCTTAAGAGATAATAATACGTCTCTTACACGCTCTATAATACCAAATTCTAATTTTACCTAAAAGTGGTCGCCAAAGGCGCATCGTTTAAAATTTCGTTCTGTTCTTTACGTTTTGAAATCCTCATTCTGAGAGGGTTAAAAAAAATTGATTCCGAATTTTGCTGTGGGCAAATTTTCCTTTTGATTCTTTGGGTCGTGTAGTGTCGTTTAGAGCAGTTTCTGCGTGCACTTTTTCTAACTTTTCAGTTGAGTCTCGTAGTGATTTTCGGGTTCCTTGGGTCATGTAGAGTTGTTTTGGGTAGTTCCTTGGTTCAATACTAACTTAGTCTCTTTTGATTTTGGTGGGCCGAGACCCTATATACTAGTTTATGATTATGCATGACGGCTGTAACCAAACCTTCATATATTTTGCTTATCTTGTGTGCAATTTCAGAATATGCCCCAAATAGATTGATTATATTTTTGTACGTACTTGGCCCTTGATATTTATATTGATATAATACTTTGATGTGGTTATTATCAGGTGAAAGTTGTGCAAGATTGAAAATCACCGAAGATAGTTCATGAAATCCGTAGTTTCCTCGGTTTAGCAGGTTACTATTGGAGATTCATAGAAGGATTTTCCAAGATTGCGAAACCGATGATGAGTTTGTTGAAGAAAGAATCAAAATTTGAATGGACGGAGGAATGTGAGAGAAGTTTCCAAGAGCTCAAAACAAGATTAACTTTAACTCCAATATTAGCTCTTCCCGAACTAGGAAAAGACTACACCATTTATGATATCAAAGTTAACGTCTTTTCCAAAACTAGAGTCGAGCAATGTCGAGTAATTGCTAATTGAATTTGGAGTGTGAATCACGTTTGACATAATATGTTTGAATAAATTCTATATGTAATTTATTATGCTTGATTGAATCTAAGTGTTTACATGAATTGTTTGTATTTCGTTTATGATGAAATGACTTGTTCAAATTGTTGAGAATATTTATATATGCAGCATAATTGATTGAGAAGATATTAGTTGAATCGAGAATTCACGAGAAAAAAATTGAGTAATGTAGTCGAGACAAGTAATATTTCCTTAACTAGTGAGAAATTCTAAGTAGAAGTAATTTAGAAACGAGAATGTGAGATGAAGTAATTAGTAACCGAGTAGAGTCGACGAGTCGAGAACGAGAAAGTCGAGAAAGGATATTGATTTTTGAAAAGATAAAAATAGAGAGAGACGAGTCAAGTAGAAGTCCTTCAGTCAAAGCCAAAATCTACTTTACGTCTTATGCATCGGAAGTCTTAATCTTTATTTCGATGTCAAATTGTGAAGGATCGAGTGGGACGGGAAAGTAGCAAGGACGTTCAAAAGAGTAAGCCGCCTAGCTAGAATCTTCGGAAGTCATGTGGGCTTTTCTAAAACCAAAATCTCTGATAAATGCTATTATTGTTATTGAGTATTATTATTATGTGAGTTTTTGAAGTTCAATTGACTTGCGGTTTTTACATGAGTTTTGGTATGCTTTATCATCTGCTTGAGATATGAATGCCCTGTGAAAGACAGGAACCCACGTGTGGTATTTGAATGGTTTGAGGTGACTGTGAGCTTTACTTTGGTTTAGCCGATCACAGTGTTTGAGAATGAGGCCTACTTCTCGGCACAGAGTTAATGTGGTAGATGATACATGTCTTGGTTGAGTATATATTTTGTTTTGACTGTGCAGTCTATTCAGAAAGAAAATGTTTTTGCATACACAAGTAAACGATTTTTAATTGCATTAATACTTGTGATGCTTCGGTAAGGCAACTTCAGTTGTATAGCTCTAAGAGCAAGTTTTCAAATGTTTTTGGCACGTGTTCACTGAGTACGAAGTACTCTGCCCTGCATGTATTTCTAAACGTGCAGGTTAGTGGGATGTGGATGGCGTGGACGGCTTGGTGGTGTGTTTGTTTTGATCGAGTAGAAAGTTGACTGGCAATTGCATGTCTTCATACATGTAGTTGTTGGGATTGAGTCGAGATTTCCGCTGTAATGCTATGATATGATAATTGAAGTCTTTTATTATGTTTGAACTATACTCTGATACATGTTCTAATTCACAAGCGATGTGCTCGATAAAATTTACCGCTTATCCTTTATTCTCATTTCTTGTGAACTTGATATACTTATTCCGATTTGGACTTGACATATAAATTATCCATGCTCGTTAGTAGTTTCGTTTAAATTTGGAAGCATGCCTTGTTTGTTATCGCTTTCAGTTGAGATTTCCCCATGTTTTCCGAGCATGATTCCCTTATGTGAGTTGAGTTATTAGATGGTTTAGTAGTGTTAGTATCGTTAGTCGCACCTCGGGAGTTAGGGTGTGACACCATGTGTACCGGACTTACCCACTTGCTATCCGGAACTGAGTAGATAATGCCCAAGTCCAATAGCTTGAGTAACTCCTTCATAATAACTTCCTTCATGGTTGGGTTTAACTTTCTTTGTGGATCTCTAGTTGGTTTAGCATTATCTTCCATCAAGATATGGTGAGTGGAAAGAGATGGACTAATGCCTTTGATGTCGGCAAGGGTCCAACCAATTGCATCTTTATAGCGCATAAGGATATCTTGAACTCCATCTTCTTCTTTCTTGCTCAACTCTGAGCTTACAATCACTGGCAATGTATCATTCTCTCCCAAAAATATGTACTTCAAATAAGTAGGGAGAGATTTAAGTTCCAACTTGGTTGCTCGGACAAGTAAAGGCACCAATCTATCTTCCTGTCTGATGTTGGGCAAGGCAAATGGGGACATTCAGGGTCCTTCCATTTCCTCTGCTCCTAAGTACTCCAAAGCTCGACTAAACTGGAAAGAATTATCTGAACTCTATTCATCTTCTCCTCGAATGACTGTATCCAATGGATCCTGACTTCCAAGAAGAGAGACTGTCTCTTCTACTGCTTGATCAACATAGTCAATGTACTCGACCATCTCCGTATCTTGGCGGTGCTCCATAGCTTTGAATATGTTGAAAGTAATTGACTCCCCATCACATTCACATGTAAGTTGCCCTGAGTTGCAATCAATCCTAGTCTTGGCAGTCTTCATGACTGGCTTTCCCAACAGCATGATCGATGCTTTAGCTCCTGTCTTGCCCATGTCAAGAACATAGAAAATCTGCTGGGAAATTTAAATCCTCCACCTTGACTAGTACATCTTCTAGTATGCCCTCAGGATACACTTTAGATCTATCCGCCAATTGGATAACCACCCTAGTAGGCTTGAGTGGCCCCATAATATCTTCATCGTACATGGACAACAACATCACATTGATTGACGCGCCTAAGTCAAGCATGGCACGCTCAATCTTCAAATCTCCAATTACGCAGAGAATGGCAAACATCCCTGGATCTCCACACATCTTGGGCAAGTCTCGCTTCAAGACTGCTGAAACACTCTCTCCTAAGAGAACCTTAGACTCGTCCACGCTTTTCACCTTCTTGGAGCAACGCTCTTCCAAAAATCTTGCACACTTGGGCATGTTACGAAGTGCTACGAGGAGGGGTAGGTTGATTTCCACCTTTTGAATGATCTTGAACATCTCAGACAACTCGTCATCTTTTTTTATTCCTTCTCAACCTGGTAGAAAAGGAGCACGAACAACAGGGTTGGGTTTAACATAAATAGATTTTAGAGCTTCTTTCTCTTCACTCATCACCCTTCTCTTCATCTACTTCCTTATCCTTGCCCTCTGCCTCTGTTTCTTTTTGCTTGGGCAACACAGTGTCAGAATCCGGCATCTGCTCTCTATTGGGCAACGTCTTTCCTCCTCTCAGTGTAACTGCATTGACTTGGGCCTTAGAGGGCACTTCAGGTTGGGCAGGCAGTTCACCTTGCCTCTTCTCAAATCTGGACATAGCATTGACCAAGTTAGAGAGTTGGTTGGTCATGCTTTGAATAACTCCCTTTGTTTCCATTTTAAACTTATCAAGCTCCTTCTGAACTCTGATATTATCCTTGGCCAAGGAAGTCACTTGGTCCGCTAGGCTTGGCCTATTCTGATCTCTAGGTGGATATTGCTGCTGTGGTTGTGGTTGTGCTTGTTGTTGTTGCCCAAGTAGTTATTATTTTCATACCTCAAGTTCTCATGATTCCTCCACCCTGGGTTATAGAATTGTGAGTTCGGATCATATGGCCTCCCTTGGTTGTTATTGTTGAACCTAATTGCATTGACCTCCTCTTCCAAGATTGGGTATTGATCTGTTGCATGTGTGATCGCCATACAAATTCCACAAGCCCTCACCGTCTTCTTATTGTTTCCTGATAAAACAGTTACCAGGGTATCCATCTTGTTGAACATCTGGTTAAGCTTATCTTCTATATCGGTCGAAGTCGGTGGTGCTTTGGTTGCAGTTGTTGTTAGCTTGGGCAATTCTTCCCCATTGTCCCTCAGTTCCTCCGCAATCTCAGCAATCATCTTGAACACGACACTTGGTTGTTTCCTCATAACTGACCCTCTACAAGTTGTAATACCCCGAACCTTAATAACCCTAAATATTTGTCTTAAGTGTGATTATGCATGCCTAAGTGCTTCTTAAATATTATTATATGTGATTATGTGTAATTTGGTGTGATAAAAATTTCTGGGAATAAATTTTATAGTGAAGTTACCAAAATGGCCCTGAAGGGCAAAATTATAATTTTATCATTTCGGCAACTTGAAACGAATATGCAAAGAGTTATATGAGTTTAAGAATGTGAGATTTAGTATGAGTTTGAATTTTGAATAATTTTGAGACAGTCGACTTTTAATGAATAGTAACTTTGATCGAAAAAGTCAATCGTAGGTCAACGAACCCCGAATTTAGTTTAGTCAGTGTCATTGGAATCTAGAATTTATTTTAGGACCAATGATACAAGTTTGAGAATTTTCCGAGATCATTCGAGTCAAGTTTGAATTTATTTTTAAAGACGCAACTAATATGAATAGTAATTCGTCACGACTTTTTACGACTTTTTCGTTAGTCGGAAATTATCTATGAAAATTAGGTGTTTTCGAATCTAAATTTCATTTCGTGACTAATGATGCAAGTTAGAGAGAAATCTGATATCTATAAATCGAGTTTTGAACCATATTTAAATTATTTTGTGAGTGATGGTGCGCACTAGAATGAAATCTGAAGTCGAGAGAGTGCCAAAAAGAGGGATTAAAGTTTAACATTTTGAGAGGGATATATTGTACGGATAAAATCTTTTCTTCCGGGGATTTTTATCTGCTTAAAATTGGATTTATTCCTCCCCAAACCAGCCGACCTCTCCCTCTCTCCCTACTTATTCCACTCACACCTTGGCATGTGAAGTATACTCTCCATTTATCTCATAATTCCTACGCTACACCTCTCTCTCTCTCTCATTACCATTCTCTCTCTTTTACTCATCACTACCATCTCTCTCCTTCATCTCCTCCCATGGCAGCCATCACCACCTCCATAGCTGCTAGTTTTTGAAGCTCCAAAGCTTCCATTTCTTCATCAATAAATTGCAAGAAAGGAGATAGAAAACGTTGAGAATCGAGCTTTCACCTAATTTCTTCAAAAATCAAAGTAAGAGCAATATTTTTTCTTACATTTTCTTCCATGGACAGCTGCTTCTTTTCACCTCCCTAATCACCATGTTTTTCCTTGATTCAAGCTTTTAAAGAATCAAGAAGTATCGAAGAGTCAAGCTCTAATCTTTGTTTCTTCCAACTACAAAGTAAGAACAATGATTTCCTCCCTTTTTCTTCCTTGAAAACTGCCGAGTTCTTCATACCAACATAAACTTCAATTTTTCTTCAAGGAAATAATGGAGGGAAAGTTAGAATCGCAAGGAGTGAAGTGGTGATTACCGATTAAGAAAGAAATAGTAAGAACCAATCTTTTACACTTAAGAACTTCAAAATTTTCTTCCTTGCCATATCCGAAAATTTTGAGTATATTAGGAGATGAATTGATCCTTGTGTTCTTGAGCATGAAACCTTGAGCATGAAGTATATGCATATGTGTATGCTGTGTGTTTGAGCAATAAAATAAGAAATTTGTGCCTTAATTTATATCATGGTTTGATGATCACTATGTGTTTTAGAAGTTATTTTAATTATGCTTGAGTGATTAAAATGAAGAAATGAGCATGTTATTAAGAAAAGTTAAGTTGGAGAAGAATATGAATAGTGAAAAAATAAAATTATGGATATATATGTTCTATGATGAATTTGAAGATGGATTTAATCAATTCAAGAGTTGAGAAACATGATTATATGATTAAAAGAGAAGCATGAAATTAGTTGATTAATATATATATATGACCGTGTATATATAAATAAAGATGATTTTGTGTTTTTATGATTTATTTGGAAGAATTGGTGGTTTAGAAATAAAACTCAATAATATTTATGGATAAAAATACCACCCAAGAAAAGAAATGAGTTTATATAAAAATATATATATTTTTCGCAATATATATATAAATAAGAAAATGGGAATTTTAATTCCTATAAGTATATAAAAGAATTGATGATATAAAAATGAAATTAGAGATGAAGTGAGTATAAGATTAAGAGGAATTGGAGAAATAAAATCTAAATCTAAAGATATAAGAATTTCGAACCAAAACAAATAAAAAGAAATTGTGATTTTGAGTTCCTATGCACAAATTAACAAGTTAAATGAGAAATAATTAAATTACAATTATTTGGAGCATAATAAAGCATTAAAATGTAAGAAATAAAATTCTACAATGAAACTCCCAAATTAGTAGAAAGAAATAAGACATAAAGTATAAATTTTGATTGATTAAGGTTAAACGATGAAATCGATGGAAGAAACGAGCAATTAGAATTTTTATAAGTTTTATAGAACTTTGAATTAGTGAATTCGAGTAAGAATTTAAATAATTCCCAAAAATCAAAAGTATATAAGAAAATAAATTTGGGAATTTTTGATTTTGAGTTTATATAGGTCAATTGATGTTATAAGTTATCAATTAGAGTAATTTTGAGCATAATAGAACTTAAAATTATTGAAAAAGAACATGTGTAAAAGAAATTCACTAGTGCAGAAAATTTCAATAAGAAATTGAGGAGAATTTGTTGAGTAAAAGATGTAATTGATGTTATTAAAATGAAATTGAGAGAAAAACAAGTATATTAGCCACTGGAATCGCTAAATTTAGATTTCGTATAAGAAAGTTATGAAAAAGTCAATAATTTTCTAACTAAAAGTTGACTTATGAGAATTGAAGTGAAAGTAAATAAACTAAAGAGTATACGAGCTAAACTAAATAAATAACGAGTAATAGAACTTGAATCGAGCAAAAATAAATCCTAAAAGATGGAAAATGGTAAGTGTCGATGTAAACACAAAATATGTATTTATTCAATAAACACAAGATTGTATACAAATATAATAATTTCAAATATATGCGGGTTCAATCTCTATTTGATCCTCTTATTCTTCTCTTCACTTTGACCCTCGAACAGTCTTCAAGCAGCCCTTAAGATTTGTTGCAGAAGTATGTCTCCTATATCTCCTTGGACTTAATCTTCAGGCTTTATAACATTGACGTGGATGATTTTTGCCTTGCTTCCGAAGTAAACGTTGAGTTTTGATCTTTGTGCTTGATGATGTTGACTTGAGCTTGGAGGTTGATGGCGTTGACTTGAGCTTTGGGGTCGATGGTCTTGATGCGGAGGACGTTCGCCTTGTTTCCGAAATAACGTTGAGCGTCGAGCTTTATAACGTTGACGTGGAGGGCTTTTGTCTTGTTTCCGGATCAAACGTGACTTCAGATATTTACGCCGAAAAACGCATTGCTTCCCACGAAGAATGTCTTGAATCTCGCCGGGACACCTTAAATACTGAGAGAGAAATCTTAGAGAGATTATCTCTTCAATTCTTGAGCTCTTGAAGATGATTTTTAGGTGTGATTTGAAGTTGTATGGAGACCCCTATTTATAGGGAAAAATATAGTGGACTTGGTGAGCTTTTGGGCTCCATCATGGGCTTAAGGGATGAGGTGGCACGATCTCATTGGCTCTTAAATATTGATGCATATCCTTTGCTTGTTGCCAAAGAAATAGATATCTATTACCATATAAAGACATATTTATCAATTAAATATCTTACTTTAATATGGATATGATAAGATTTCATAATAAAATAAAATATTAAAATTAATAAAAATCTCTATAAAATTTCGATATCTACAAATGCCCCCTCGAGACTTGTTCATGGACGACTTGTCGTGAAAATGAATGAGTCTTGATAAATATGAATTTATTAGATAGTTTATACTCATATTAAAGAGTTCTTGAACTTCAACGTGTGAATAGTTTATACTCATATTCAAGAGTTCTTGAATTTGTTAGAAAGTTTAAACTCATTTCAAGGAGTTCTTTGAATTTGAAATAAAGTTTATACTCGTTTTAAGGAGTCTTGAATTTGATAGAAAGTTTATACCCGTTTCAACAAGTTTATGGATATGATAGAAAGTTTAAACTCATTTGAAGGAGTTTTGAATATGTTAGAAAGTTTATACTTGTCACAGCCCCAAATCCAGAAGGACGGCAGAAGCCGGGGTGCGACTGGATTGGATTAAAGAAGCGGGGAAGAAAGGGGAATGAAACAATAACATACATACAAGACAACATTATTTCTATAATCAAGACCTCACTATAAATATATATATATAAGAAAGAAGAGTTTGATCGGGAAGATCACACGACAAGGTTTTACAATAGAAACCTAAGTTATAACAGAACAGGAACTGAACCGAAAGTGGTATTCAATATATACATCATCAAAACATCTAGAGTTCTGCAGCGGAAGAAATAAGCTATCCTATTAAGCTCTCTTTGACTCAAAACAATCTCAGCTCCTAACTCAACTCATAGCTCAACTCATAACTCAACTCATAGCTCAAGTCATAGCTCAACTCATAACTCAACTCCTAACTCAACCTTCCACCGCTGCCGTCGCTTCAACCTGCACATTTAGAAATATATGCAGGGCTAAGTACGAGAGTACTTAGTGGGCACAATACCGAAAGCATAATCATAGGTATTGATAAACAGGTAGCTCACTTTATAGCGCATCGGGATTTTCATTTAAAAGAGCCTGTGCCTATTAATCATTTTCGTACATAATACTTTGGCCAAAGATTTTTCATAGATGTTACGTTCAATCTTGACCAGTCATTATCACCGTGGCTGGTTACCCCTCAACAGGATACCACATACACCACAGGCTACAGTGCACTAACTCTGGAAAGCACCTATTGACTAACTCAGAGCCGATCGTTAAGTTAACACCTAATGGTTAACATATAATTCTGGAAAGCACGACGGCTAACTCAGAAGTGGTACAAGAGAACTCACATAAACATAAAACATTTCATTTATGCCTGATATCACTTTGAAAACACAGTTATCAAAGCTCATAAAGCTCACTTTCGAGTTGTGGAAAAGCCCACATTTTATTTGTTATAGATAAAAGCCCACCTCGAAGATTACAGAACTAATTAAACGAGCAATCCGTTCCTCAGTCTTCCGTCCTTTCCTTAAGCTGACTTCCTCCTTCATCGTTCATAAAACATATAATCTCGATGAGTTGTCGAAGCGATAAAAGAAAATGGAAATCGAAATTGAATTCGATTTAGTCTTTTATGTTTTTCAAGTTTTTTAGGCATTTGCACGCTTAACTAACTCTTTTACTTAATCGGAAACTAGATTCAAAATCATCTCGTTTAGCATTCATAAGCTCTTTACTCGACACTGAGGTCAGGTGGAAAGCATCCGTTAACTCATAACGACTCTAAAAATCGAAAGAAACTAAGTTGAGAAGGATTCAACTTAAGAAACTAAGTTTTAAAGAATCATTGTTCAGATCAGTAACCTTGTACAGAACAGATGATTTTGAAACAGGGGACGTGGCTTGTAACAAATGAAAGCCACGGATGTCTAGTTTACTCTCCAATTTACGGATCTCGATTTCGTTAAGTGAGCTAGGAGATATGATAGTTTCCGTGAAACGTCGCGAAACAGTCCGAGTTTAACCCTAATGGCCGATAACTCGACGCACGACTTCCTAGGTTCGATTTATGATAATCCTCTATTTTTCACACGAAATTACTGACTTAAGACAGTCAACACGTAACCTCATTCGCGATGAACTCCTTTTCCTTTCTCGGTTATTAATACGACGTTAAAAATCTCGTCGTTTCAAACTAAACAATTACTATACCAAATCAAGTTAACATTTCTCGTCCTAACTTCTCGATTATAATTAAAACTCAACCTTTCATAACTCGGATTAACACGTTGTCAACTACGAACTTGATCACTTATCGATAACATTCATTAATCTCCAATAACTTTCCTTATTCGACATTTCTATCAACAATTATCCTCATTCATTCGTCTCTTACATTTCCCATATTATTTTTAGAATAATTCCAAATAATTCCTATCATCATCTAGCATCATTAGGGACATTAATCCATCATCATATCATCAATTAAATCAAACTACAACCAAACCCCTAATTCCTACTAATTTTCGGTTTCAACTAATAATTAGGGGAAGTGGATTTCTTCATCAATTAGCTCCATTAATCCATTAATCATCCTACTATAACATGAATTATACAAAGATTAACAATACTGCATCATTAAATCAAAATCCCACTTTAGAACCCTAAGCCCTAAATCGGCATTCATCATTTCCTTAGGGAATTTCATTTCCTTTTTCACCAATCCTCAATTAAGCATCTCCTAAGCTCAATTATCCATCCAATTTAAGAATTAAATCATCCTAACATATAGCCCTAAAAATCGGTCCTAGTAGAATATTAGGGTTCTTGATTTTTCCTTTCAATTTAACCATAGATTCAACTACTAATACCTTTATTGCATGAATTAAACTTAAATCATCTATTTCACCATCATCATCAATTCGGTCCCTACTAGAAAATTAAAGGATCAAGAATCTAAATGGATAGATTAAAGGAGGGAGTGATTACCATGATTATTAATGAAAGAAGAAGTAGAATTTGATGGATGGTTGATGACTTGTGGGAATTTATTTGCCAAGAACTTCAAGATCCATTAATGGAGGAAAGGAAAAATGAAAGAGAGGAATTGAAGGGTGGCTGGCGGTGGAGAGTTGGGAGGAATAAGGGTGGAATTTTTAATTTTAACTAAGTATAAACTAGCAACAATTAGGTGTCACCTTATTAGTAGTTTAGAGGTCTGAGTCATAAAGTAGAAACTATATAACAAAAGAAATATCTCATGTATATTAAAGCATAAAGTCGGTCATAGAGAAAAAAAAAATCCAAACACGCGTTTTTCTGGCTCGTTACGACGTTATGAAAATCGAGAAATAAAAAAAAAACGTATTTAGCACGTTTTCATCAAATTTCGACTCGACCATAAATTCCGATATATTTGAAATACTTAAAAAGTATATTTCAAACTTAAAAATCTAAAAAGATTTTTGGGACATCATAGTCCGGAATTTAGTTTTCGTACGCGAAAACCCTATTACGGTAGTCATTTAACTGACTTCCGTAATTTATTTTTAGAAACGGTTTTCACCGTTGGTCTTAGAATTTTATTTTATGAACTTAGGTGGGCAAAGCCATAATTATTAATTACTTTTATTTTTGAAGACAGTAACGATTTTCTGGGGTATTACAATACTCGTTTCAAGGAGTCTTGATTTTGGACTTGATTTTAGATAGTTTATGCTTGCATCAATGAGCTTAATGGATTTGTAAACTTTTTATACTCGTGCTTAGGAGTTTATAGACCTTTTATACTCGTGTCAATGAGTCTTCACTTGATTTGAATTTGTAGACATTTTATACTCGTGTCAATAAGTCTTTGACTTGGTTTGGATTATAGACCTTTTATACTCGTGTCAATGAGTCTCCATTTGATTTGAATTGTAGACCTTTTATACTTGTGTCAATGAGTCTTCAGTTGGGCAATTCTTCAAAGAGTTTGATTATAGTTTTAAGCAGGGGCGCCTACACAGTTTATACTCATACGGGCCAGGAGTGACTATTTATTTAACCACTATATCGACAAAGTAGAGTATATGATAGTTTAACCACATAGATTTACCTTTTAGTGGAAAAGTTAGTAGTTTAACCACGTGCACTTTCGTTGGTGGGTGTCTTTCACATTTTATACTCATGCGAGCTAGGAGTAACATGCAGTTTAAGCTCGTGCGTCATGGAGCGTTGTAGACAGTTTAGGCTCTTATCAAGGAGCGTTTGAAGTTCTTTGTTTGAAGTGTTTAGATAGTTTTTACTCGCATCTAGGGGCATTTTAGACAGTTTAGGCTCTTATCAAGGAGCACTTGAAGTTCTTTGATTGAAAAGTTTAGATGACTTTTACTCGCATCTAATAGCTATGTACATAGTTTAGGCTCTTATCAAGGAGCGTTGTAGACACTTTAAGCTCTTATCAAGGAGAACTTGAAGTTATTTGTTCGAAAAGTTTAGATGGTTTTTGCTCGCATCTAGGAGCTATGTAGATAGTTTAGGCTCTTATCAAGGAGCATTGACTTCATGGATTTTACCAAGTATCAGAAGATTGATTTGTAGCATCTTCTTCGTCTTCACTTGTAGCATCTTGATTACTTGAACTTTCTTTAGGAGATTTGCCCCCATGGGTTGCTTCTTGATTTTCTTCAAAGTTGTGATCTACTTCAATCGAAAGATCTTCAACTCCATTTGCGATTATGCTTAACTCCATGTCATGAGCTCTTGTAGCCAATTCTTCGAAGGTCTTTGACTGAATTCCTTTTAAGATGAATTGAAGACTCCAATGCATGCCTTGAGTGCACATCTCAATTGCAGGAGTTTCAGACGATCGATCTTTGAAATTTAAGCTGAAGTCCCTCCAACGATTGATGTAGTCGATGACGGGCTCTTCTTTCCATTGACTTGACTTTGTAGGCTCCATCATGCTCACCGTCCTTCGAGTGCTATAGAAGCGGTTGGAAAATTCTTGCTCCAATTGCCCCCAACTATCAATTGAATTTGGCTGCAAGTCAGCATACCAATCAAAAGCATTGTCCTTCGAAGAACGCACGAACTGCTTCACCATGTGATCTCCATAAGTTTCAGCATCATTGCAAGTCTCCACGAAGTGAGCTATATGTTGCTTTGGATTTCCTTTGCTATCAAATTGTTGAAACTTTGGTGGTTGATATCCATCCGGCATCTTCAAGCTTTCAATCCTTGAAGTATATGGCTTGCAATAAGTCCATGAGGATTTGGAGGTCTCTTCGAACTTGTCCTTGATTGTCTTCTTGATGAATGCTTTGAGTTGATTGGCATGCATCGATCCATCGGAAGAGACTTCAAGCTCCTTCGTCGGAGATTTGTCACTAGCTTTTGACTCCATGAAAAGCTCGGCTTCTTGATCGTCCTTTGCTTGTTGACTTCTTGTATCCAATGTATTTGCCTTTTCCAGCTTTGCGAGATGAACTTCTCATTCTTCTAAACGTTTGACAAGTCCTTCAACAAGCTTTGTCAACTTTGCGATTTGCTCTCAAGAGTTGTAGACATCTTCTTTGGATTTGGCGAAGAGAAGAGATGAGAGGTAGAGATTGTCCCACTGGGCATGCCAAAATCTGTAAACACAAAATATGTATTTATTCAATAAACACAAGATTGTATACAAATATAATAATTTCAAATATATGCAGGTTCAATCTCTATTTGATCCTCTGATTCTTCTCTTCACTTTGACCCTCGAACAGTCTTCAAGCAGCCCTTGAGATTTGTTGTAGAAGTATGCCTCCTATATCTCCTTGGACTTGATCTTCAGGCTTCATAACGTTGACGTAGATGACTTTCGCCTTGCTTCTGAAGTAAACATTGAGCTTTGATCTTTGTGCTTGATAACGTTGACTTGAGCGTTGAGCTTTATAACATTAAAGTGGAGGGCTTTTGTCTTATTTCCGGATCAAACGCGACTTGAGATATTTCCGCCGAAGAACGCATTGCTTCCCACGAAGATGATTATCTCTTCAGTTTTTGGGTGTGATTTGAAGTTGTATGGAGACCCCTATTTATAGGGAAAAATATAGTGGACTTGGTGGGCTTTTGGGCTCCATCATGGGCTTAAGGGATGAGGTGGCACGATCTCATTTGCTCTTAAATATTGATGTATATCCTTTACTTATTGCCAAAGAAATAGATATTTATCACCATATAAAGACATATTTATCAATTAAATAACTTACTTTAATATTGATATGATAAGATTCCATAATAAAATAAAATATTAAAATTAATAAAAATTTCTATAAAATTTCGATATCTACAGTCGAAATTTAAGAGAATAAGAAAAAGAGTTTTTCTCGATTACAAATATAAGAAGATAAGAATTTTCCGACCAAATCAAATTATTTTCTTGAGAAACAAGCCAAAAAGTAACTCGAGAAATTTTATATGAAAAGTCGGGATAAGAAACTGAATTTAAATTTGAATTCTTTAAATTTTTCTAAGGAAAATAAAGTTAAATTTTATGAAAACCGAGAAATATTATTTAAGTTGAAAAACGAGCAGTATGATATATCTGAGATAATTATCTGTAAATACTGGATGTGACAATGTGATAGTTCAGTCATGATTTGAGTGTGAAATATGCGAGATAAATCTCGTATTGATTTGAAATTATTTGAAGAAGAAAAATTGAGAATATATGAATTTAAAGAATAGTAAATTCTTAATACTATAAATATTTTAATGCTTGATTATATGTATAAGTGACGAAAATATATGCCGATGAGTTTGATTGGTATAGTACATGGGTAGAAATTAGAATCAAGAGTTTAAGGAGTCAAATCGAGAATTTAGAAACCCAAGTCAAGTAGAAGTCCGTCTAACGGTTTAAGATTTCGCTATTTACCAAATACGTAAAACTCGTCCTCATATAATATAAATTTTGAAGGCGCGAGTGGAGTGAAAAATAGGACAGCGAGCAGGAAAAGGGTAGTCGAGCTAAGCCACTTTCCAGGTGGGCTTTCTGAACCGAAACTCAATAATAAATGCGCGATTTATTTTATATATATGCGATTTTCATTAAAATTGATTGACTTGCCTAAGTTTGATGTTTTGGTATGTAATCCTCTACTTTATATTAGGTGAGTATGTCCTATGGACGCACGGGATTAAGTCTTGCACAAGACGGGACGATGCATGCATTAGATTAGGTGACCATGAGCCTTGTTACAGCCTAGCCGGTCGATAAGTAACTGTGAACCTTGCCTCGGTTGGGCTGGTTATGTAAAGGCTGTGAGCTCTGCTTGATTGGGCCGATCACGGTGCTCAAGGAGGAGGCCTACTTCTCGACACCACCAGAAGATAAAACGCATAGATGGATTCGTACCCGTATAAATGGTTGCAACCAATTTCAAAAAATACAAAAAAGTTTTTAGTTGCCACTAGTCGTAAATTCTTTTAGATAATTTATCTAACACTTGTGATGTAGCAAAAGAGGCAAGTTCAATGATATAGCTCTATCGAGCGAGTTTTCAAAATATTTTGGCATGTGTTCACTGAGTACGAAGTACTCACGCCCTGCATGTTATTTCTAAAACGTGTAGGTTAGCTCAGATGATGAAGGATGTGGTGTGCTTGGGTGGATCGTTGTTAATGAAATCCTAAATTAATGTCTAAGCTTGAGGTTATGTGTCTTCACACATATAACCTTAAGATTTTAAGTTGATGTCTATATTCCGCTGCAACATCGTTATTTAGAAATATCCTCGCCTTGCATGTTCAGTCCTTAAGATAAAGAGCCCGTGAGCTCAAACAATATCTTAAATTCTTTCTGAATTCCTTCAAAACGTTTGAGGATTAAATTATGACTCATCGTATTTCCTTAACCACCAGTTGATAATTGAAAATCAAAGATGGCCCACTTTTGAATGCAACATTTATTAATAACCAAACCTAATTCCTTGATTGGATCGATATCCAAAATCTTGAAAAACATTCATTTCGCATAAATTATTGAATAATAACCCTCATTATTGTGAGCACTTTTTGGTTGTTGATGTTATTCTTCAATTATCGAGCATGTTTCTTGAGTAAAAGTCAGTTGTTCCACCTCACTATCCCTTGCATTCTAGTCGTTTTAATACACTAGAAGTCGGGCTGTGACACAGGTTGTGTTGACCAATGCCCTTTTACTCATTCTTAGTCCAGCCACTAAACATTGGATCAAGTCATATTCCGCAATTTGATGATGTGGACACTTTGCTAACATCTGCTTGAATTTGTAGAAGTATGAGTAAAAGTCCTCTCCAGTGCCCATCTTTATACTTGTAATCATTTTTCTCATCTTCTGAATTCGGGCGGCTAGAAATTATTTTTCTAAGAATTTCTGCTGCAGCTCTTGCCAAGTGGTAACACATCCCATAGGCAATGAATAAAGCCACTCCCTTGCGTTGTTTTGCAAAGAGAATGGGAAGGCAATGAGCCTTACTTATTCACTTAGATTTCCATCTGTATGGATGGTTCCACAAGCCATCTCAAAATCTTGTAAGTGTCTTTGAGGGTCTTCGCCTGGATGATCGTTGAACTTGGGCAGGATCTGAATAAAGTGGGACTTCAATTCCTATCCTCGCGTGGGTGTAGGCAAAGTTATGCCTGAAGGCCTCATGTTCATGGCGTTGGGGAACACCATTTCCCTTAAGGTTTTTTCCTCCTCCACTGGGTTCTGCATTGACACTTCGCTTTGATTATCTCCTTCTGCTTCGCTTGATAAGGAAAGTTCTTCCTTGTCGAAGGTTTCTTCGGGAATTACTTCCAATGCCTCTTTCTTCCTCTTCTTCTCTGCTCGAATCTTCCTTAAGGTCAGGTTGATATTATTGTTGTACCACGTTTCTCCTTCCTTTCCTATAAGGTTAGTTTCTTGCATTAAATAGGAATAAAGAAATTAGCACAACAATAATTACCACTGTAATCAACTCCCCGACAACGGCGCCAATTTTGACGCAACCGTAGTTTTAGCTACGACATAATAAAATTTGTATTTCACTCCTATGTCTACCCCTAGGAACAGCTAGTTGGCAAGTACATGGTCGATCCCACAAAAAGTTGCTCGCGATAATCTCTGGTTGGGGCACAAAAAAGTTGTGTGAAGTATCTATCTACTATATCCTTAGGCAATTGTCACTATCACCTTTGGCAAGCTGCTGAAAGTAAATAACTGTAACTTGACAAGCAAAAAGATTAGTAATAAAAACAATCCAGATTTAGGTTTCGAATCAATAACTTTAACTCGATCATTGGTTCAAAGATATTTGTTGCGTAAGTGTAACAGTGGTTATAGGCTAAAACTATGCAGGGTCCTCATTGTCACATCGCCACGTACGCTACATAGCTCGTCCAGCTCCCTCATTATGTTTAAGTCTTGACAGGGACACCCTAGCCAATCCTCTTGCTTTCCCAAAAGTTCCTGACATAACACCTTATAGAGTGCATGTTGGTCAAACAGCATTTGATTCTAAAGGGGCCCAGTCCGGCGCAGGTGAGATAACGTGGATCTATGTCTGATATTCACCAGCATTGACACATCTTTGCAACCCGTTCTTGCCACTCTCAAGGAACATAAGGTAAGCACAACCAGCACTTGATAACCCTCCTGCGATGTAGAAATCCGTATGTGCCCAGGGCTCGTTGGCCTTCCGAGTTACCTGTGACCACCAAACTTCTTTGGAATCATTGCCCAATGCCTCGGGAACACACTTATATACAACTATTAAGAACACTTAGACCTCATGAGATTTACAAGTTATACATCATATCATCTATCCTAAACCTAGATTTAAAAGCTTAGACATAAAGTAAATATTGAAAGCAAAAAGAGATAAAGAAAAACATACTTGAATTAATACGATAAGAATAAGTTGTTTGCCGTAGATGGGACTTAACAATGAACATAAATTGTATCTAAGATTGTAAATATAAATTGCAGAAAATAAAAGTGTATTGAATTGTAGAAAGTAAAGAGTGCGGAAAAAGTGTGAAAAGTTGTCTCTTGCGCTTTGCATGCATGGATGTATTTATAGAGTACAAAAACTAAGGCAAACCCACAAACGGGCCTTCTAGAGAACGGGCCGACAGCATCCATGTTCAAAATAATGGATAAGGTTGGAAAGATCTCCTTCCTTATTGCTAAAAACGTGTTGCTGTTGTAGTAGGAAACCTCGATCCAATTCTTGTACTGCAAGGAATTTGTTTCCTTGTTGGACTCTACCAGTTGCATCTTCACGCGCCAGTGTCATTGCCCAAGCCCTGCACTCTGCTTTCCCTGTCTCTCTGCCATCTCCTGCCAACGATCAGCTCGCACCTTACCTTCTGGAGCGAAACGCATAACATCCAGATTGACCATACCACTGAAAGTGGAGCAGATCTTCATCTTGATTTTGACTTATGCCCTCGGTAGCTTGAGCCACGAGCACAGCTACTATGGTCATTGTATAGTATCACCAGTTCTCACTCTTTTTGCATGTTTTGGCTCCAGACTTGCCCAATTCCTGCCTTTCCTTGCCCTGCTAACTCAAGTGTCCTCCCAGACACAAAACAAACACAAAAGACTCTAAAATAGACTCGATCTAGACCTAAAACACGCATGTCAAGAGCACAAAATATGGGCTCGTCACCCGCCTCTTCAAAATGAAAGGCGAATTGAAGAACTTTTTCTTCGTCAAAACCCACCGACCTTCGATGGTATAGGCTGTCCGGCAGTAGCTGAGGACTGGATTCGTTCTCTTGAATGAATTTTTAGGTTTCTTTGATGTGGAGACCACGAACGAATCGAATGTATGACGTATCAGCTCAAAGGATCCGTCGATTACTGGTAGGAAGCCCGACAAAGAACGTATTCACCAGAGGAACAAGAGAATCTTACTTGGGAGCAATTCAAGGAAGCTTGTTTGAGAAGTACGTACCCAGGAGTTATCATAAGCCGAAAGCAAACGAATTCATGAACTTGAGGCAAGGAAAGAAGACAGTAGCCGAGTACGACCGTGAGTTCTGTGAGTTAGCTCATTTTGCGCCCGATAAGGTGGATACAGACGAGAAGATGTGTGAGCTATTCTGAGTAGGTTTGAGGAAACACATTTGTGTAGTTCTTCCAAGTTAGAGCGGTCTGACTTACGCTGAAGCCCTTAATCGAGCCCTAGACATGTAGTTGGCTATGCACCCAGAAAGAAAAATGCATTCTTTATCGACCCCGTAATGTCAAAGTCAGATGACGGAAGCTATAACCCCGCAACCCTCTCAGCGCGGCCCAAGAACGAAAAGGAAAGTGGAGTGGTGGAAACCACCCGAGCAAGAAGTCGTGGCAAGGAAGGGGAAAACAGCACCAACAAGCTCAGAACGCGAAACCCAAGCATGGCAACCAGAGTAGCACATCTTTTGGACCCCAAGGACTGCCCCCGTGTTCGAAATATGGCAGGATGCATCAAGGCATCTGCAAGGCAGGAAGCAATGTCTGTTATACTTGTGGTCAACCTGGTCATTTCTCGAACCAGTGCCCAAGTAAATAGCAATGAACGAGTAGTGGAAGACCAAATCAATACCCGTCTTCGCAGATGAGAACCATGGAAGGAGCCCCGCAGCCAAAGTACCCCAGGGTTAGCGCAAACTGCAGCAGCACAGAAGGCTAGAGTCAAAGACCAGGGAAATCTCGCAGGTATGGGAAAGCTTAAAGGTGTGCCTGTTATCATTTTGTTTGATACCGGTGCATCACATTCATTTATAGCTAGTGTTTGCATAGAAACCCTTGGCCTAGATGTAGAAGAATCGAACCAAGAGCTTAGAGTGTCAACCCATTTAGGTAGATCTGCGTTAGTTTCGTGCGTTTGCTCAAATTTAGAATTTGAGTTTGGAAATCGTAAGTTATCCGCAAAATTCTTGAATCTAATCCAGATGTAGCATGTGGATATAATCTTGGTAATAGATTGGTTAACCGAAAAATTTGCGACGATTCGATGCGATCAAAGGCAGATTTCGTTTCAACCTCCTGGAGAAGAGCCAACTATAGTTCATGGAATCGAGAAGAGAAAGAAGAAGAGTCTGCCGATTATTTTTGCTATGAAAGCAGAAAAGCTGATGAGAAGAAAGGATATGAAAGTGTATCTGATTTATTTGAATAAAGACGAAGAGCAAGAGCTGAGCATTGATGATGTAGCAGTCGTGAAAGAGTACAAGGATGTGTTTCCAGAAGTTTTACCAGGTTTGCCCCCCGACAAGCAATTAGAGTTCACAATTGATCTGGAGACCGGATCAGCCCCAATTTCAAAAGCTCCGTACAGAATGGCCCTGAAAGAGCTTCAAGAATTGAAGATTCAGTTTTAAGAGTTGTTAGACTTAGGTTTTATTCGACCAAGTGTTTCTCCTTGGGGAGCACCGATTTTATTTGTGAATAAGAAGGACGGTAGCCTGAGAATGTGCATTGACTACCGAGAGCTCAATAAGATTACACTCAAGAACAAGTACCATGTGCCAAGGATAGATGATCTGTTTGACCAGTTGAAAGGATTCAGTGTTTTCTCCAAGATCGATTTGAGGTCTGGATACCATCGGTTGAAAATTAGATAAGAAGATATTCCAAGGACTGCTTTCAGAACGGGATACGACATACGGAAATTACGAGTTTTTTGTAATGTCATTTGGTTTGACAAATGCCCCAGCTATTTTCATGGATTTGATGAACCGAGTCTTTCATGTTGACGAAGAGAACACGAAAAACATCTTAGAATCGTGTTGGAAAGATTGAGATCAGAGAAGTTTTACGCTAAATTCATCAAGTGTGAATTTTGGCTAAAGGAAGTGAATTTCCTAGGACACGTTGGTTCGTCCGAAGGAATCAAAGTTGACTCAGCCAAAGTGCAAACAGTTCAAGAATGGAAATCGCCAACATCAGCTCATGAAGTCTGTAGTTTCCTTGGTTTGGTAGGTTACTACTGATGATGAAGGATTTTCCAAAATAGCAAAGCCGATGACAAGTTTGTTGAAGAAAGAATCAAAGTTTAGATGGACGGAGGAATGTGAGAAAAGTTTCCAAGAGCTTAAGTCGAGATTAACCTCAGCCCCAGTGTTAGCCCTACCTGAAGCGGGAAAGGACTACACCATTTTCACAAATGCATCATTAAAAGGTTTGGGATGTGTGTTAATACAACATGGAAGAGTGATATCATATGCTTCAAGACAGCATAAACCTCATGAGCAGAAGTATCCGACGCATGATTTGGAATTGGCAACAGTAGTGCACGCTTTGAAGATTTGGAGACATCATCTCTATGGAGCCAAGTACGAGATCTTTTCAGATCATAAGAGCCTGAAGTATTTCTTTGAGCAGAAGGAGTTAAACATGAGACAAAGAAGATGGCTTGAATTGGTAAAATATTATGATTGCAAGATTTCTTATCATCCCGAAAAAGCCAATGTTGTAGCCGATGCATTGAGTAGAAAAGGAAATTCGGAGTTAGGATTTCTCCTCTTGGATGAGGAAAAGTTGATTGAAGAATTTGGAAAAATGAGAATCGAAGTAGTTCAACTTCCGATGATAGTGGAACAAGTGATTGCATCCTTAGTAGTTGTGCCAGATTTGAGATCTCATATTATAGACGGCCAAAGAAAAGATGAGAAGTTGGAGAATTTAAGGCTCAGAGTTAGAAAAGAAGGAGTTGAAGATTTCCGAGTATCGAGTGACAACGCTTTGTTGTTTCGTAGCTGAATTTGTGTGCCAAGTGATGAAGATTTAAAGAATGAAATCATGAGTGAAGCTCATGATACCCCGTACACTGCTCATCTCAGCAGTACGATGAAGTACCAGGATTTGAAGCAACAATTCTGGTGGGAAGGAATGAAGAAAGATGTGGCCACATATGTAGAAAGGTGTTTAGCTTGTCAGCAAGTGTAGTCTTTGCATCAGAGACCTTATGGACATCTGCAACCGTTACTAGTCCCGAAGTGGAAATGGGATGATATTAACATGGATTTTGTGATGGGTTTGCCAAAGACAAAGAAAAAAAATACAGCCATTTGGGTGATTGTGGATAGATTGACGAAGTCCGCTCATTTCATACCTATTCCTATCACCTATGGATCAGATAACTTGGACCAGATTTATGTTAAGGAGATTATGCGTTTGCATGAAGTTCCGAGTACGATTACATCAGATCAATACTCCAAGTTCAGCGCATTTTTTTGGGAAAGTTTTCAGAAGGAATTGGGAATGCAGTTGCAATTAGACATTGCTTATCACTCTCAGATAGATGGTCAGTCGGAAAGGACTATCCAGATATTGGAAGATATGTTGAGACCCATTGTGTTAGATAAATGAGACAATTAGGAGAAAATCTTACCCCTTGTCGAATTTGCCTACAACAACACTTATCAGAATACAATTGGAATGATGCCTTACGAAGCCCTTTATAGAAAGAAGTGTAGATCTCCGCTCTGCTGGGAAGAAGTAGGCGAGAGGAAGGTAATAGGACCCAAGGCCATTGAGAAAATGATAGAATTTGTTCGTCAGATTCATGAGAAGATTAAGGAAGCTCAGAGTAGAAAAAAGTCGTATGCCGACAATCGAAGATTAGAGTTAGAGTTCAAAGTAGGGAGTAAAGTTTATTTGAAAGTATCCCCTTCGAGAGGAGTACACCGGTTCGGTGTCTAAGGGAAGTTAAAGCTTAGATTTGTAGGATCGTTAGAAATTCTAGAAAGGATTGGAGCCGTCTCGTATAGATTAGCTTTGCAACCCAGTTTTAGGAATTTGCATAACGTGTTTCACGTATCGCAGTCGCGTAAGTACGTTTTTTATCTGAAGCACGTAATTCGTCAAGAAGACGTAGCTCTAAAGCCATATTTGAGTTACGAGGAATGATCCAAGAAAATTCTAGATCGTATGATTCAGCAGCTTAGGATGAAATTGATTCCCTTAGTCAAGATCAGGTGGTGACACCATGATCTGGAAGAAGCAACGTGGGAGCTAGAAGATAAGATGACAGAGAAGTTCCCCGAGCTCTTTTCTCAAGGTTAGCAAATTTTAGGACAAAATTTCTTTTAAGGGGGTGAGGATGTAATACCCCGATCTTTTATAAGTCTTTAATTTCGTCATGATTGAGTTTATATGCCTTAATAATGTGCCTTTTGTGATAAAAATTTCTGAGGAAAGATCGATTTAGTCGAGTTGAGATAAGTTAAGATACCTGACTCAAATAGAAGTCCTTCAGCCGAGCATTAGAACTCTTTTCGTTTTTCGAGAAAGTAGACTCGTCCTTAAAAGATGTTTTTCTTGAAGGAACGAGCGGGACAAAGAAGTAACGCAAGAAGAAGAAGAAGTTTGCCTCGACTAACCCACGTCAGTTAGGTGGTCTTTATAAACCAAGAACTATTGAATGCTATTACTTATTGATTATTACGCGAGTTTTAAATTAATTGACTTGCCATTTATCTGAGTTTTGGTATGTTTGATAATCTACTTGAGTTATTATCCTGTGTGAGACAGGAACACACGTGTTGTTGATTGAATTGTTTGAGATGACTGTGAGCCTTGCTTCAGTTAGACCAGTCACAGTGTTTGAGAAGGAGGCCTACTTCTCGACACAAAGATGATATGGTAGATTAATTCATACCTTCTTCTACTATTATATATATGTTGACTGCATAGTCATTTCTAAAAGTAAAATGTTTTTGCATTCACAAGTAAAATGTTTTAACTGTACTAACACTTGTGATGCAGTGGCAAGGCAAGTTCAATTGTATAGCTCTATCGAGCAAGTTTTAAATTATTTTTGGCATGTGTTCACTGAGTACAAAGTACTCAGCCCTGCATGTGTTTTCTAAACATACAGGTTAGCTCAGATGTGGATGGCGCGGATTGCTCGTCAGTGTATGTTAATAAGTTGAGTCTTTTGTTTAAGCTTGGAATTGCATGTCTTTATACATGTAATTGTTGGGACTTGAGTATGTTATTCCGCTGCAACGACAATATTTTATTGTTTTCAAAACTTATACTCTGATGATGTGATGATACAATGAGCCTTGTGCTCGATACTATCTCCTATTTTCCTCGACTTCTATTTGATATATATTATGATGCTCGATTCTTGAGTTAGGATTTGAAAGCATGTTATTAATTGTTATCGCTTTCAAACTATATTCGCTAGTTTCCGAGCATGTTCCTTTGTTGAGTTGTGTTTATTTCTATTGTTTCACCATCACTATCCAATGGATTCTAGTTGTTCCTACACAGTTGAATTCGGGATGTGACAAGTTTGGTCTTAACCAAGGAATCCCATAAGCAAGACTAGTGCTAATGCAACCTCTAAGTTGGTGATTTTGGGGAACTCTTACCAACCTTTGCATGGAAATCAACTCACCAAAAGCTTGAATCTACAGAGCGGTGACCTATTCCCCAATGTGGGAACATGAAAATCCTCATATGTAATGTGAGGGGTTTGAACAAACCCTTCAAACAAAAGGAAATAAAGCAGTTATTGCTAAGTAATGAGGTAGACTTTGCTACCCTTCTAGAAACTAGAGTAAAGGTTAACAAGTTCCAGAAAATTTCAGGAAATTTAAATAGGAATTGGGAGTTTTAGAATTACTATGGCCATGCTAAAAATGGTAGGATTTGGTTAGGGTAGAATCCAAGAAGATTGAATGTGAAAATGATTGAGAAACACCCTCAAGGGATTCACTGCCATGTTCAGAATATGGTTGTTGGTATATCTTTTCATTTTATTGCAGTTTATGCTTTCAATATCATGGAGTTGAGAAAGGGTCTTTGGGAGTTCATTACTACAGTGAGCAGATCTACTCCTACACCTCTTTTAATAGGAGGTTATTTTAAGAATGTGTTACATGTGAGTGATAGATGGCTAGGAAATCCTATCTGTAATCTTGAAATCAAGGATTCTGTAAACTGCTTGCAAGATAATGATCTACATCCTGTCAAGTTTGTAGGGAGTTCCTTTTCATGGTGCAATAATCAAGAAGGTAGTGCTAGAATACACTCTCTTATTGATAGATGTATAGCAAATAGCCAATGGCATGATGATTTCACATCTGTCGTTGTTGAGCTGCTTGAGAAGAATGTCTCGGATCATAGTCCACAATTTATTAACTTGGAGATGGACAATAATGTAAGAGCCTCGACATTCAAGTTTTTAAATGTTCTTGGTAATCATCCATATTTTAAGAGTATAGTTTCTGAATGCTCGTCTCAGAGCTACCGCTCTATTAAGCTTCTCAACATCTGGTATAAGCTCAAACATCTAAAGAATTCGCTGAAGAAGTTAAATTGTTCACATTATAAGAACATCCCAGAGAAGTTAGAAACACACTAAGTCAACTAGGTGAAGTACAAAAAATCTGCATCAAGATAATATGAATGATATTTTGATCACTGAAGAAAGAAAGTATTTGTCTAAGATAGAGAAATGGAGTGGGAGAGTAGAGAATATTTGGCAACAAAAGTCAAGAGCCGATTGGATCAAACTTGGTGACTCTAACACCAAGTTTTTTCATGCTTACACTAAAAGCAAGACAAGGGAGTAATGCTATTAAACTCTTGCTGAAATCAGATGGTACTAGATGCACAACACAAAAATAGATTAAGGAAGAGGTCTTGGCTTTTTACTCTAGTCTTATAGGAACAACAACTGATTCTATTCTTGTGGTGGATAAGAATCTCATAAGACAAGGACGTGTGCTTACATTGGCTCAACAACAGCTGTTATGTAACTTTTTCTCCTCAAGAAATTAAAGTTGCCTTCTTTGAAATGAATCCTCAAAAAGCACCAGGTATTGATGGGTTTAATGCATATTTCTTTCAACATTCTTGTGTCTCTGCTCCCTAAGGCTGCTCAAGCTTGTACAATTAAGGAATTTAGACCCATTGCTTGTTGCTCTGTGCTGCATAAAATCATTTTCAAGTCTTTAGCTAACAGATTGTAACTGGCCTTGGATATTATTATTGGGGAATCCCAATCAGCTTTCATTAAAGGAAGAATCATCTTTGATAACATTCTCTTTAGTCATGAATTGATTAAAGGGTACAACAAAAAACATATTTCACCACGTTGTATGGTGAAAATAGATATACTAAATGCATACGACTCTGTGGAATGGCCTTATTTGAAACACTTGATGCTAGAGTTGGGCTTCCCCTTCAGATTTGTGCAATAGATAAAGACTTGTGTCTCTACAGTTTCTTATTCTGTACATATGAATGGGGAAATCACCAATTTTTTTTTAGCTAAAAAAGGATTGAGACAGGGAGACCCTATCTCCCCATATCTATTTGTCTTTAGTATGGAATTTCTTCATAGGTGTTTGTTGAAGTTGAAGCAGGACAAGAGATTTCAATTGCATCCAAGATGCAGAAGATTCAATCCCTTTCATGTTTGTTTTGCAGATGACTTGTTATTGTTTGCAAAGGGTGACAATAGCTCTGATGGTCCCGATACGAGTTCTGGTGTATGGAGGGGAGGAATACACCAGATAGGAAATTTTAAAACAACTCTCGAAATATCTCAACCGAGTAAAAAGACTCAGCTGGATTCACAACTGAGTACGAGAATTCAGTTGGAAGAGTGTGGTGCGGAATGTGGTGGAAAATAACAACTCGTATAAATATAACTCACGCTCAGATGCAATGGTCAGTCAATAACCAAGACAGTTGATATGGAAAGATGCAGTTTGTATGTTGGTTAGTTGGTCAGTTGAATAAGCAATAAATAACTGAATAATAAACACAAACACACAAGGATTTACGTGGTTCGGAGATAACTCCTACGTCCACGGGGAGTTGTGAGTCCACACAACTCAGTCCAAGTTATTCTGGACAAAAACCACAAAGCTTACCCGGGCTTTGGAACCGTTGAGATAAGTTTACGGGTACTTATTAACCTTACAGATAAGTTTACGGGTACTTATCAACCTATCTACTCAATTCCGGGAAGAGTAAGGTCCTAACAATCCTTTTGAGAGGATGTGTAAAAGGGTGGGGTTTCCAACTACTAGCTCGAACAAGAAAGTGAGCTAGGATCTAACACTCTATGAACTCTCAGCTAGTGATGTTCTCAAGGTTGGATCGAAAAACACCAAGACAAATTCTAACACTCTATGAACTCTCAACTAGTGATGTTCTTAGAGATTATTTTCAGTTTAGCTCGTTTGCGATATGAACTCTCAACTAGTGATGTTCGCTCGACTATCTCTTTGCTCTGTCTTCTCTTCTGTCTTCCCCGTCTTGGTGAGTGAATGAATGCCTCTATTTATAGGCGGAGAGAATCAACTAGCCGTTGGAAGAGCCATTGATCTTTGTTCTGTGAAAGCGATGGCTTGTCTCTCATCTCTGCAGACTTTCAGGATTTGGCAATTGTGTGCTTCTGCTTTCCATCTGAGACAGCCTTGTGTTGGGCCAAATGAGGTAATGACAGAGAGTCAAACCTTCACGTGACTTCCTTATTTGAATTTTAAATCTCAACATTAGTCTTTTAACATTGGATGGTAGGTTGAGAAGTTTGATCTTCATCTGATTTGTCTTCAGCTGATGTTCTATCTGAATGCTATCTCCAGTTGAACCCTCAGCTGACTTGAACTTCATTTTGTTGATCTTATATCTGATGTTCTGAATCTTTAATGCTCAGTTGTCTTTCTGATGTTCTGATCTGATCAGTTGGCTCGAACGCTCAGATGACTTTCTTCCATCTGATGTTCTCTTACAACTTCCCCCTTTTTAACTCTCGTCTGATGAACGCTCAGTTGTCTTTCTTACAACTGATGTTCTATCCGAGTGAAGCATTGTTGCCGTCTTCAGCTGGAGTCCTGTAAAGATAAAATTTCAACATTGCTCAAACAGCGAGCCTAAAAGCTAACATTAGGATCTGGCAACATCTACTCGGTTGGGGTCAGTTGGTTTTGGAATCAATCAAAACTTTAATAAATTTCCCAACAATCTCAATTAGACAGCTACCGAAGACATTTCAAATCTTTTTAGATGCATCAGGCCTCCAAGCCAATCCTTCAAAGATTAGTGTGTATTTTGGAGGGGTAAATGCATCCACTCAAGAGGTATATTTGTTGAATATGAACTTGTTAAAGGAGAGCACTCTTTTAAATACTTAGGAGTGTCACTCTCCACAAAGAAACTCATTGTTCTTCATTATCAACCTATGATTCACAAGATCCTCTCTATGATTGATTGATGGGCTTTGAAATTGCTAACTTATGCTGAAAGACTTCAACTCATCAAATCTGTGATTTTAGCATACAGACTTACTGGAGTCAAGTTTTTCTCCTGCCTAAGAAAGTGATCAAAGCTCTCCAAGCATCTTGTAGAAGTTTTTTGTGGACTGGTTGGGGGGTCACTAAGAAAGCTCTAATTGCAGGGGAATCTATCTCTCTCCCAAAGAATGTAGGTTGTTGGAATGTTACAAGTCTGCAAGAGTGGAACAAAGCAGCTCTTAGCAAACTCTATTGGAACATTGCTCATAAGAAATATAAACTTTGGGTAAAGTGGGTGCATGGGTACTATATCAAATCCCAACAACTTCATACTTTTCCTATACCCCACCAAGCTAGTTGGGTAATCAAGAAGATCTTGGGAGCTCGAGCATATTTTGATAGTATCTCTGATGGCCAAAAACTTCTTGAACATCATCAGTTTTTAGTGAAGAAAGTATATGAAGAGTTTAAAGGTCTTGTGTAGAAGGTAAATTGTCATAAAATAATATCACAAAATTGTGCAGCTCCTTGATGAGACCATATTTTATATGCTCATCATGTGTTTTTAGGTGTAGATCGAGTCTAGTTTTGTGTCTTTTTAGTCTGTTTTAGTGTCTGGAAGGACACTTTTGGTAGTAGGCAGGGAAGGACAGGAACTTGGGCATTTGGAGTGGATTTGCACGTGAAAGTTATCACATCGATACGATGCAATGGTCAAGGAGTTCTACTCGCAGCTAGAGATACCGAGGGCAGATGTCCAAACACAGAGAAGCTGCTCCGTACCAGTCGGCATGACCAATTCAGACCGCGCGCAGTCATTCCAAACAGGTCAAGATGGGAGGAGGACTTTGGGCAGGGCGAAGGAGAAGCAGAAGGAATGAAGAGTGCGAAGGATCTAGACGTGGAAGCTGGTATGACATCATCCGGAGGACCAACAAGGAAGGATTTTATGCCTTGGAGAAGAAGCAATCGTGAAGAAGAGTCCAACCCGGATTAAGAGACAAGAGGATAAGGATAGATTGTTTCCGATAAGGAAACAAAATCTATCCTGATCCTACTCGGCCAAGGAAAAAGGAGTTGCCAGCTGACGTTTGAAGGCCCGTCTGTTGGTTTTTAGGGTTCAAAGCCCATGATCCTTGTACTATATATATATATATATATATATATATATGTTCATGCATACAGTCTAGAACAACTTTTGCACACTTTATTTCTCGCACAATTTAGTTTCTTGCAAGATATAATTTACTTTTATGCTGTTAAGTCCCAGTTGGGCAGACTATCATCTTAAAGTATTAATTCAAGTATGATTTCTCTTATCTCTTTCGTTATTGTTATTTACTTTATGTCTAGCTAAACCTATAAATCTGGTTTAGGTAGAGGATATGTGATTTAAGTGTTTAATAACTCGTGAGGTCTAATTGGGCAAGATAGCTATATATATGTGTGTTCCCGAGACATTAGGCAATTATATCAAAGCAGTCTGTTGAGCCAAGAGACCATGCTGCAGAATGGGCAATTGGAGTGCGCAGATTCCTTAAAAAGGGGGTAGCTTAGACCAACAGGGACCGGGAGAGATTTGCCTCATGCTCCTTGAGGGCGGCAAATCTCAGGTTAAACTTGGGTGGAGCCGAACGAAGTACGCTGACGCTGGTGAAAAGTCAGAGCGGGATCCTCGTATCTCATAGGGCCGGAAAGGGCTCGTCTAGTGCCCAAAACTACTTGTTCCAGTCTATGCCCCTTGAGGAATGCTCGGGGGTGAATTGGGCAAGTTAGAAAGCCTGAGCTGTAGGCGTGACAACGTCACAGTAGGACTACGACGCGGTTTGCCTATAACCGTTGACATACATACGTAGCGAATATCTTTGCACCTATGATCGAATTATACTTATTCACATTGAATCAAACCTAAATTCAAATTACCTTTTATCACTGATAGTTTACTTGTTTTATTTCAGTCATTACTTTATTTTGTTTTGCCCAAGACGTTAGTAGGAAAAAACCAAACCAACATTGTGACAGGATACTTTCAAGAGAATATTGCATCAATTCCTCGTGGGATCGACCCTTACTTACTAATTAGCTGATCCTAGGAAGTGGGTAAGGAAAATACAAATTGTATTTTGCCGCGGCTAAACGACGGTCGCGTCACTCCCAAAGGTGTCTTTATAACTTGGCTTACCATTATAGGGAGGCTGGCGATTGTGGACTATTTGCAGAGGTTTGGGATTCATCATGATCAAACATGTGTACTTTACATTGTGGAGTGGTATTTTGAATTCAGTAAGGGACTGGGAAGCAGAAAAGATTTTCATGCAATATCAATGTCGATCAAAATCTAGAAAGCAACTAATGTATCAAGTTGTGCTAGCCACTGCCGTATACCACATTTGGAATGAAAGAAACTCAAGAAGATTTCAAGGAATTTCTAATGCAGTAGAGGTGGTGGTGAGAACGTGTCAAATTCTCATAGCTATAAGGTGTAGTAGGAACTCCAAATTGCTGCAGATGTTACAGTCGTATATAGTTGTGTTAGGAGTGAGCTTTTGTGGTGTTTTGTAACTGGTTTGTCTTGTTTGGTTAAATAAAATAAATCTTATTTACCAAAAAAATAAATAAATAATTTAAAATAAATAGAAACAATAAATAAAATGAATAACAGGTAGGAAACAACATAATGAAAAAGAAAAAAAAAATTAAAGAAATAAACGAAAAAATAAAAAGAAAAAACTAAAAATCAATGCTTTAAAAAATAAAAGACAAGTGTGTATATATAAATAGATCTACGTAATTGGTAAACAAAATAAGCACTAGCCCATTGGTTTCTTGCTTAAGCTTATAGCTCTCCTACACCAAGGAGGCCGTTGGTTCGAAACTTGCGAGGAGCGCGTCTTAAATATTTTTTTCTTAATAAATTGAAAAGGAAAAATGAAAAAAAAATGATTGAGAACTGCACCTGGGTCGCTGGCAGTTGAAGGAGATGTCGCCGCCACTAGGCTAGCGCTCTTGGACCTGTTATTTGCCTAACAAATATTTCTTATTTGTTACGCGGGCCGACCCGACCCAGTTATGTAATATACAATCGGCGCACCAAAACACACCTCTTAGCTAATATAACACATAATTATATTTTTCTATCAATACCTAGAGAACTAACTATACTTCATTTGGAAACTATGACATATTTTTTGTGGATTTTCATATGTTATCTCATGTTTGACTGCGCCACGGCATACATGTTAAATTGATGCGAAATACGAGATGAAATATAGTTTAGTACGAAGAATTTGGAAAATTTTACTGCACCATTTTGTATCTTGAATTTTTTTCCTTTAACTAATTAAGAACTTGAAATTTATTCGTTAGTTTTTATTATGTCATCTTTGTAATTTATTGCGGAGGATTAAAGATACAGTTGTCTAGTTTGAAGTTCCAGTAATACTGTACGTAATGTGTTTGTGAATTTTCATTTTAGTTGGTGGAGTAACGAATCTACGAATACGGAAGATTATGGTTGGCGTGATAGCTGGATAGGATTGTTAAAATGTTATTTACATGACTTATTTAGAGTGAGAACGAAGTAAATTTATTTTTATTTTATTTTTTTTAAGAGAATATCGAGTCATTCTATTAAATAGCCAAATCGGGGTGAACAATGTCTAAGAGCCAAGACAGAAAATCCAACTCCCAAACCATTACACCAAAATGATCAACAACATACATAGCTAAACTATGAGTTGCTCTATTAGCAGCTCTTTGAACGTGAAAAAAATCCACCACCACACCTCGCTTAGCAGCCACTATCGCTTTAAACCATTCATCGAATAAGGCTTCAGTACCATTGTTTGTCTCACTGATGACATGTATAGCCAGTAAGGAATCGGTAAAAACAAATACGAGCCAAATATCTTTCTACATACAATAAACAATTCCCACAAACAAAGCATGTAACTCTCCTACGAGAACAGTTGGTAGAAACCCCACTTGTCGAGCCACCGCTGCTACAGTTTTCCTATGTGATCTCGAATAATAAAAGCAATATGAAACTTGTGCCACTCCACATGATATTAAACATCGACATCCAAAATCTTTACCAAAAACCACCGTACATAATACAGGGACCATAGCTAACACTTTTCTGATGCACAGGATCCTTTTGATAAAGGCAAGTACAAACCATACTTTGTGTATATATAAATGTGGGGAGATCATAAATTTCTATGAATTATCTAGAGGACATTGGGGAGAAGGAAATTAGGTGGAATTCATAAGCAAAGAGATAGGTTTTATTTATTTTCAGTGTGTGTTACATTCAACATATGCCAGGCCTATATATAGGGTTGTGGCAGCAACATACATCTCTATCTCTATTACAACATGGAAGACACGTACTTACAACATGAAAGACACGTATCTAAGATGAAAGACACGTATCTATGGCTGCATGCACGAAGAAGTGGCATGAGGTGGCAAGATCTTGTCATGTTTGTCCATATCCATTGGATTGTCTTAGTTGTCCTCATTCCCTATGTGATTGTCTTGGTTGTCTTCATCTACCGAGGACCATGGTACCTACAATTTGATGAAGTATTCCAAGATGATTTTGTCATCTTCTTCAATGATGTATTGCATTCTTGCTTCTTTGTTTGCATTAGGCTTGATATCTTTATTAGACGTCTTGGTACTTGTTTCATTGTTTGCATTAAACTTCTTATATTCGGCTATGGGAACACAAAAAGTTGTTTTGTATCGATCTTTTGGATCAATACCCACAAAAGCCAGATTTAAGGTCGAATTTGGCGAATATGCGGGCTTCGGATAATTGGGCAAAAAGAATTTGGGTTCTTGGTAAAGGAAATTTATCATCAAGAAGAAAAAGGTTCAAAAATTTGTAGTCAATGACTAACCTCTTTTTCCCTCTTTCCTGTTCTGCCCGATTATTGACATAGAATGTTGGACATGCCCAATTTGAATTGGTTGGTTCGATGAGCCCAAGGGATAATAGTTGTTGACACTGTTGTCTCGCCAAAGCTAATTTTTTAGGATTCATTCCGGGATGAGTAGCTTTAGTGGCATTGATATCCTCGTTCTTTTTGAACTATAGCTGGACAAGAATTGTTCAATCTTCCAGAGAGGATAGGGATGCTGGAGTTTGGCATGGGAGTCAGATCAACATCCTTTCAGCTATTTTGAGAAGTGACCATAATCATTTGGAGTCTATTGTAAGGAAAATAACTTCTGGACAATTGTATAGGCCTGAAATCTTCTTTTGTATTTTACGCCCTGTGGAATTATTTGAAGATGTTGTGCTTTGAATAATAGATCAAAGCCCATCAGGAGATCATGACCATGCAGTTAGCTTCCAATAACATTTATCCAGATGATACAGTGTGGAAAAAGTTGAATTACAATTGGTTGCTTGGAGATTAATGATGTATGAAAGGTCTGACCGTCAACTACATAGAAATATTGATGATGTGTTTCCCATGCTTCTTTCGGAAGGATATCCAGATTCAACATGGTTCTTCTGGCTCCGGTATCCAACACTCCAATCACCTTAATTGACCTATCATATTTGGTTTGTAGAATCCGGACTTCAAGATGGGGAGATGGAATGCATTCTTGGACCATCATGTTGGACTAAGATGTTATTGTTTGCAACATAAAGATCGGAATATTATCTTCGGGATCTTTCGTCTCTGACTGTTCATCTTTGGTAGCAGATTCATGCAAAATAAATGCAGTATCTATATCATGTTCTTCTTATTCTGAGAAAAGGGACTCGATATCAGCGTCTTCGAGATTGGCTTCATGAGATAAGAAGGCCTGCGAAGCGAGTTTGGAAGTTGTGCCTGCTTTATTAGGACAGCTCTTGGCAAAATTTCCTTCTTTATCGCAAAGAAAACTCCTTTTAGATCTCTTCTGTTGGAAAGGCTTTCGCCGGAAAAATCTGTACTTCTTCTTGTTCTCCTTCTTCCGGAATTCGCTTTTATTTCCCTTTTTCTTTGATGATGAACACTTGCAATAGTGCTATTTGCATTTGATTTCCATATAGGATTTGTCGCACATGGACTTGGAAATCTTTCTTCGTTCCATCATTTCTTTGAAAAGATTTTGTTGTTCGCAAAGCTTGTCAAGTGCAGTTAGACAAATTTGATGGATTTGTCCCATATTGGAACTTGTGACAACCTTTTTGGTGGCCACCATCATTCGGGTTATTTCTGGTTGCAATTCCTTGAAAAGAGAAGCCAGATAGACATTTTTCAAATTCGGATCATTAAATCCATTCAGGCAGCAGAACCTTTTTGACATTCTATTAAAATGCCAGTCTAGATCCTTTTTTGAAAGAGAGCAGCATCTCATAGAAAAATATTCTTGAGATATTGCTTTGGGGTAGAGAGACAGATCACCACTAAATTCACGATGAATTTCTCCTAGAGCTTCTCCTGGAGTTGGAGCACCAAGAATTTGACGTTGTCGATATTGTCCAAGGATAGGAAACCACTCTTTCAAAGTCCCTAGGAATCTAGAAATAAAATCCTTAGGGACTAACCTGAGATCAGCATCATCTCTATTGAGCTGATTGTCTATCTAAGCAGCAAAGGTGTGCTTGCAATCTCTTCGTTTGTGGATTGGTACATCATCAAAGGTGAACCACGGACCTGGTTCTAGTTTTGGAGTCCGTCCTTCATTCGGTTGGCAGATATACAGACCTTCAGTGGTCTCAGGTTCCGAATCTTCCGAGACAGGTTCGGTAAATGGCTGGCCATATCCTGGGTTTGATCGATCTGCCATGAGAATAACAGAAAGATTTGTCATTCCTGTATCTTCATCATCCATGCTATTAAGAGAATAGCTAGATGATTTTGATGACTCTGCTTCAAGTTCTTCTCTCCGTCGGGGTTCTTTCTTCTTACTCGTTTTTGGAACATCCAAAGGAATACTTGAAACTATCCCAAAATATTTAGAATATTTTGTTGAATCTGGTGGAGAATGAATGAAGCTTAGTTGAGGAATGAAAAGAGACTTAGCTCGATTCATGGCATCCTTGATCTTTTGCAACTCCTTTTTGAGCGATCTTATTTCTGCTTCTTTTTGCGAGAATTCAATTCCAAATTGACGGCTTGCAATTAGGGTCTGAATTTGTGCATCAATAAGTCGAAGAGATTTGCTTTAAGCACTAGAATTACAAGTATGCCATTTCAAAACCTCTGCTCCTTGATTTAAAGGTTTTTGTTGGCCACCAGACTCCAGAATTGTACTCTGAATATACGGTTTGGAAATGATATTATTGATGGAATCTTCATGTCGGGACAAAGGTGGAAAATCAACATCATAACCTTCTAACATGTGGCATGGTTTGGGTGGATGTATGTATTAATTATCATCAAACCCAAACGAATAGTAGCCATCTTCATCATCATCGCCATCACTATCGTCATCGCTGGAATCATCATCTTGGCAGGTACATATTGGACCATACATGGATGGATCACAGTCTCAAATAAAATGTCCATGAATCCTATCTATATAAACTTCCCTTCCATCTATCATAAATGAAGCAATAGGGAAAGAAAACCCATCAGATAGGGTCTGTATGACATTTTGAACGGGGAAGATCATTAGTTGAACATTGCATTAGATGGCCCATCTTCTTTGATTGGTGTGAAGATGGTCTTGGTCTTCCCATCTTTTTTTTTGTTAGAATTTGAACTCTGTGGCTTGTACTGGTTCCACCGTCTGATGAAATTACTCATAATTGGTAATCCATTCGAATGGAACAATTTTTTTGAGATCTTCTCTATTGATCTGCCTTGGGACTTGAACAATTATTGGGACTTCATTGCCAGCTTTGGCCAAGATCATTAAAGCGTCAGGTGTACCTTGACTTTTAAGCCTATAGACAATTTGGTAATGAAAGGTCGCCATAAAGCTATTAGGAGATTGATCTACACCTGATATCTGAATTTGGACCTTGAAGATGGATTCCAAGGAAGCATCTCGGAGGAACAACGTGAAATTAGGGAAGAAAGTGATGACTACACTTCCCGAATTAAGAGTTGTAAGAATTGTTCCGATTACAGCATGCTAATAGTGCAAATATCGAGTATCTAATAGAGTAATTCTTGCTATAACAGGAAGTCCCTTCCTTCCATTATATGAAAGGACTAAACGAACAATACCAAGATGAAGATGTGTTTATCCATCTTTTCGCCATGCTTCGAAATATTCTAAAGGAATCACCAAATGTACATATTGCTCTTGTGAAGTTGCTGGCAAACTGTAATGATCCATCTTAGAAGATTGAACATATTCTCGAAGGGAAGGATCTTTGGAGGAAACAAGGGATTTTATGCTTTTGGTAAGGCTTCCACATTTACGGTAGATATTGTAAAGCCTAACAAAAGGGGGAACTGTTTTTTCTACTATAGCGTCACTAGAAATTGTGGTTTATTCTATAAGGTGTTCTATACTATATGTAAACTGTTTGGTAGTGAGAGTGCTGAGGATTGGGTGAGTGTATGTTGGGTTAAGGACGAGGATGAATCCATTGATTGTGAGTCCGCCTCCCTACTCATCACTCAAAGCCCTGTAATGATGTACTCCCTAGGCTAAACGTGGTATAGATAACATCATGACTAGTTGTCTAATACGGATAACTTGGCATCAACACCTCAATACTTAGACCAACATATCATGATAAAATCTTTACCAAAAACCACCGTACATAATACAGCGACCATAGCTAACACTTTTCTGATGTACAAGATCCTTTTGATAAAGGCAAGTACAAAGCATACTTTGTGTATATATAAATCTGGGGAGATCATAAATATCTATGAATTATCTAGAGGACTTTCGGAGGAAGGAAATTAGGTGGAATTCATAAGGAAAGAGATAGGTTTTATTTATTTTCAGTGTGTGTTACATTCAACATATGCCAAGCCTATATATAGGGCCGTGCCTGCAACATATATCTTTATCTCTATTACAACATGGAAGACACGTACTTACAACATGAAGGACACGTATCTAAGATGAACGACATGTATCTATGGCTGTATGCATGAAGAAGTGGCATGATGATGAAGGCCGAGGATCGTCGTTGGTGCAAGATCCGGTGCGTGTTCTCCTGGGTCCAGTTATACGAGCTCTAGCCAAGAAGTTTAAGGAGGACTTGGCAAGCTTGGTTCAAGAAGTCTGGGATCAAGAGTTGTTGAAGAAGCCCATTGGAGACGTTGGACTTGGTGAATTGGACAGCCCAAGTTATGTTAATCTTATCATGTGCGAGTGGGCTCAAGTTTGAAGACTTGTATTTAATTAGTTAAATGACTTTTAGTATTTGATTGTTATTTTCATGGGTTTGTTTTGGGTGGCCGAATTTGGGCCTAAATTGAGTCCTTTTTTTTGTTTTTAAGCCATGTTTAGACTAGGGCTTTGTTTCCTTATTGGGTTAGGAGTTATTTTCCATGTTTAGTTTCCTAGCAGGGTTAGGATTTGCACCCTATATATAGGGGCCTTTGTCATGAACGAAATTTACCTATGATTAATATTATAAACGTGAGTTTTAATTTTCTCTTGAGAGTTTTCGAGTTCTTCTTGTTTGAATCAAGTTGAATTTAATTATCGGCGAATCAGCGAGCAAACCATATCTCGTTGTGTGTCATTCATCGTCCCCGAGTTGTTGTGTGGTCTTATCGTTGGGTTTTAGGAAACAGCCGTACGCCTAATTCACATCGAGAAACTGATTCAGAGGTTTTGGGATCTCCATCGTTTATTTATTGAATTCAAGTCTTCCGTTAGCGTCGAGGTTCATATCATTTTGGCATCAGGAGCCACGTTTCGTATCCAGGTTTCTTTGTTTCTTTCTTCGTGTCAAGGGTAGAGTTTTAGGTTTCATTTTTATAATTCATATCGTGTCAGTTTGCGTCTTCGTATTTTTTCAGATATACCTTACCATATATTACTCCATATCTTTCCTTATTTACCATATCCTGTATAGTATCTATATCTTATTACCATATATATCATCTATATCTTATCTGACCATATATATATATATATATATATACCACCCTTATCTTCTTACCATATATATAGATATCATCTATATCCTTTCCATATCTTTCTACACACTTATCATATATACACTTATATCATCCATATCTTACAATATCTTCCATAATTACTCCAAATTTCCATCCGACCCATATTAGTGCCATAATAAACGCCTTAAGAGATAATAATACGTCTCTTACACACCCTATAATACCAAATTCTTATTTTACCTAAAAGTGGTCGTCAAAGGCGCATCGTTTAGAATTTCGTTCTGTTCTTTACGTTTTTAAATCCCCATTCAGAGTGTGTTAAAAAAAATTGATTACGAATTTTGCTGGGGGGCAAATTTTTCCTTTTGATTCTTTGGGTCGTGTAGAGTCGTTTGGAGCAGTTTCTGCGTGCACTTTTTCCAACTTTTCAGTTGAGTCTCGTAGTGATTTTTGGGTTCCTTGGGTCGTGTAGAGTTGTTTTGGGTAGTTCCTTGGTTCAATACTAACTTAGTCTCTTTTGATTTTGGTGGGCCGAGACCCTATATACTAGTTTATGATTATGCATGACGGCTGTGACCAAACCTTCATATATTTTGCTTATGTTGTGTGCAATTTCAGAATATGCCCCCGAATAGATTGATTGTATTTTTGTACGTACTTGGCCCTTGATATTTATATTGATATAATACTTTGATGTTGTTATTATCAGGTGAAAGTTGTGCAAGATTGGAAATCACCGAAGACAGTTCATGAAATCCGTAGTTTCCTCGGTTTAGCAGGTTACTATCGGAGATTCATAGAAGGATTTTCCAAGATAGCAAAACCGATGACGAGTATATTGAAGAAAGAATCAAAGTTTGAATGGACGGAGGAATGTGAGAGAAGTTTCCAAGAGCTCAAAACAAGATTAACTTCAGCTTCAGTATTAGCTCTTCCCAAACCAGGAAAAGACTACACCATTTATACCGATGCATCAGCTCAAGGATTAGGATGTGTCCTAATGCAAGATGGAAGAGTCATAGCATATGCTTCAAGACAACTTAAACCCCATGAAGAGAAGTATCCAACTCATGATTTGGAATTAGCAGCCGTAGTGCATGCTTTGAAAATTTGGAGACATTATGTTTATGGAGCTAAGTGTGAAATCTTTTCGGATCATAAGAGTTTGAAGTATTTCTTTGAGTAGAAGGAGTTGAACATGAGACAGAGGAGATGGCTCGAGTTGGTGAAAGATTATGATTGCAAGATATCTTATCATCCCGGTAAAGCTAATGTTGTAGCCGACGCGTTGAGCCGAAAAAGAAGGATGGAGAATTCAGAGGAAACCGAGGTAGGATTTTTGCTAAGTGAAGAAGCAAGATTGATCGAGGAGTTTGGGAAAATGAGGATCAAAGTAATTATACCTCCAGCAGTAGTAGAGCAAGTGATTGCTACCTTAGTAGTAATGCCAGACTTGAGGTCTCGTATCATAGAAGGTCAAAGAAAAGACGAAGAATTGGAGAAGTTGAGGTTAAAGATTAGAAAAGAAGGAGTTAAAGGTTTTTGAGAGTTGAGAGATAATATTTTATTGTTTCAAGGAAGGATTTGTGTGCCCAACGATGGAAATGAGATAATGAGTGAAGCTCATGAGACCCCGTATACAGCCCATCTCGGCAGTACGAAGATGTACCAAGACTTAAAGCAACAATTTTGGTGGGAAGGATTGAAAAAGGACGTGGCCATGTATGTTGAAGATATTTAGCTTGTCAACAAGTGAAGTCTCTATACCAAAGATCGTATGGACCCTTACAACCGCTACCAGTACCAGAATGGAAGTGGGATGGTATCACGATGGATTTCGTGACGGGTTTACCAAGATCGAGAAAAGGAAATATAGTTGTATGGGTAATTGTGGATAGATTGACGAAGTCCACTCATTTCATACCCATTCCACATACCTATGGATCAGATAAGTTGGCTAATATTTATGTCAAAGAGATTGTGAGATTGCACGGAGTGCCGTGTACGATTACCTCCGACCAAGATTAAAAGTTCACAGTCCGTTTTTGTGAAAGTTTCCACAAAGAATTGGGAACACAGTTGTAGTTTAATACTGCTTATCATCCTCAGACGGATGGTCAGCTAGAAAGGACGATTCAAATTCTCGAGGATATGTTAAGAGCTGTTTTATTAGACAAAAGAGACGAGTGGGAGAAATTTTTACCTCTTATCGAATTCGCTTATAATAATAGCTATCAGAATACAATTGGAATGGCCCCTTACGAAGCTCTTTACGGAAAGAAGTGTAGATAACCGCTCTATCATTTGTTTGTCAGATTCGCGAGAACTCGAGGAAGCTACGTGGGAACTCGAGGAAAAGATGAGAGCGAAATATCCCGAGCTGTCTTCTTAAGGTTAGTAAATTTCAAGACGAAATTTTTCTTAAGGGGGTGAGGATGTAATACCCCGGGCTTTTATAAGTCCTTAAGTGCGTTCTAAATGCGTTTATATGCTTAAATAATATGCCTTGAGTAATAAGATTTTTCCAAGAAAAGGAATTTGCTTAAAATGACCAAATTGTCCTTATGTGCTTTGACGTGAATTTTTCTCTTTTTGAATATCCGAATCGAGTCTGTGATGCATTAATTGAGTTTATTTATATGAGTTTGAGTATTAGTATGAATTTCTGAAAATTCCGAGAACTTTTACTTTTCAGTGAATAGTAACGAGAACCGAGAAAACACTATTCACCGACGAACTCAGAATTTAACCTAATTAGTGTCTTTTGAATCTTGATTTAATTCAAAGACCTTTTAAATACATTAGAAGCTCATCCGAGATCACATGAGAGAATTCTAAGAGTTTAGTTCTTAACGAATAAATTAGCCGAGCAATTTTGGGTTATTCTTCGTTACTTGGAATTTTAACCTAAAAATTGGATATTCGGAATCCTTAATTTATTTCATGGGACATGAGATAGAGTTGAGGTGTTTTCGATATCGGAAATAAGACGAGGAGAGTTTAGATTCGTTTTCAGTATAAATGAAATAACACGGACATATTCTACCGAAAAAGTTTTTCATCCAGGTAAAATTATATCAGTAAGATAAAAAGAGAATCTCTCTCTCATCTCTCTCCCTCTCCCACCGACCTCATCTCTCTCTCTCTCCCTAATATCTCTCTCTTAGACACCTATTTTCTAATCTAGAGGGAATATCATGATTATATTCATTAATTTCCCTCATTTCCTTATTGAAGAAGCTAAAGTCATTCATCATCTCTCATCTCCCTCAAACTCTCTCTCTCTCCATCGTGTATCATCACCAAAAAGAAGAAAATATTCTCTCATCCCTCTCTCCGTCTCATTGCCGAGAAAAACACACACATATACATAGTTAGAGAAATCTCCATTGATGCTCTAGAGATCAAGCTTCCAAGCTTTCACCTTCAAGAAGATCATCATCATCCTCTCTAATCCTTCAAACCCAAATTGAGAGGTAATAATCCTTCAAATCTTGAGCTTAATTCCAAGAAAAATCATCTCTCTTTTTCCTCTAATTTTCGGCATACATGCCCTAGAAGAGATGGTTGATTATTGTCTTATTTTTCTTGAGGTTCAAGGTGAAATCCACCATGGAAATTCCAAGCTAAAGATTGAGCTCCCAAATCCCTCCATTTTCGGTCCAACCAAGATCAAGAGGAGAGCTTTCATTTAATCTTTTAAAGTAGGTTATTCATTTGATTAATTGTATATATGTAATCTCTAATCCCTAAAAGAAAGAAAGATGCATACTTTAAATTATGATTGGGCAAACTAGGGTTTCGATGTGAGAATCGATGTGAGGAAATCATTAGGAAAATCAAGCCCTCGAAATTGATCTAAGAGTTAAAAGAGAAAAGAGAAATAAAAACCCCTACAAATGGATGAAAACCGAGAAATAGGAGAAAAGAGGAAGAAAATCAAATTGCATGATTTCTTGATGATTTAATGATTTATATGTGTTTATGAGCATGTTTGGAATGAGATTCATGCATGAGAAATTTGAGAAAAATCCATGCCCTAATTCTATGACGAAAACCGTGAGATTTGAGCTTGAGGAGGAAAATTTGATTTGATTATTTGTTTGATGATTTAATGATGTTATAAGCATAAGATAAGTATGAAGTTATGATGAATTGAATTATTATGTTGTTTATGTGAGAAAATCAAAATATATGCATGATTATGGAAGAAATGATATTTTGATTATTTTAGTAATTTTGATGATTCGATGTTATAGATGTGTTTGTATGTAATTTGAAGTAATAGATGTTCAATAAGAATTTTTAAGATGAAGAAAATGAGATTTTTAGTACAAAAACATGAAAAAAATCGAAGAAAAGGGAGTTTGAATGCCTAGTGTGTGTTCTAGGTATTCTTGGTGTATTTTTGATGATTTGAATGAGTGTTCTTGGTGTTCTAGGTGTTCTTAGTGTTTTTATGAAGATTTAAAGAAAACTAAAATTAATCATAAAATAAATTAAATTAATAAAATAATTAGAAATTTTGAGAATAAAATTAAATAGAAAATAAAAAGAGAAAATTATTAAATTAATTATGAGACATGAAATTGAGTAAAAACAAAGAAAAATAATTCTTTGTTAAGTAATTAGAAATTAAAAGAAATAATAATTGAAAAATAAAAAGAAGAGTTCGAGATAAGAAAATAGAGTTAAGAGTTGAGTATAAAATTTGAAACGAATTAGTCGAGGTTGCGTCGTTTAACCGAATGAGAAATAATAAGAAATTAATTTTAATTCTCCTTTAAAGTGAAAAATATTTGAAGAGTCAAGCATAAGAAATTTAGTGAGAAGTTTAATCGAGTCTGAGTTCGTTTACTAGTTTAATAACGAGATTAATAAAAGAGTTTTGAAATAAAAATAATAGAATTAAATTTTATTAAATAATTTCTTAATAAAATAAGAAATAATAGAATATGAGAATAACGAGTTAAAAATGAGCTTAGATAATCTATGAAGAAATAAGTCGAGTAAGAGAAGCTCGTGAGTATAGAGTCGAGTAAGAGTTATTCATTAAATTAGCAAAAATGAATTGAGTAAGTTTTTTTAATACCCCGATATGTTCTCCGTCGCTTAAAATAAAAATATTATAAGAAATTAAGGCTTTGCACGCCTAAGCTCCCGATTTTCAATTCTAAGACTAACGGTGAAATCCGTTATTAAAAATAATTTCCGGAAGTCAGTGAAACGAATACTGTATTGAGGTTTTCGCGGACGAAAACTTTTTAGTACGAGAACTCAGATCGGGAAACCGTCTGATTTTTACATTCACGAAATTTTGATACGAGTTCGCCCGAGAAAGTTCATTTTTATGATTTTTCCGGACGAATTTTGGACTGTGACGTCCCGACTTTTTCTCGGATTTTAAAAAAACGAATTAGGTTTTCTGAGTACGTAAATTATTTCCAATCTAACGGACGAATTAGATTTCGTCAATTCCGTAACTAACTAGGAAAGTATTTCTCGACTTTTAAAACGGCGTTTAAGAGCCGGAAACGAGTGATTTTGTTAATTTTTCCCTCGCCAAACATGACCCTAACGACTCACATCTACTTTATGGATATTTCCTCTTACTTATGACTCACCATAGGTGAGTCATCACCTTCTCCTTCATCCTCTCCATACCGCCATCTCCCTCCTCATTTTCACTCTCATTTCTTCTTCATCATCCTCCATTGAAGCAATCTCAAGCTCCTTCCAAGATCGATAACTCTTCCATTTACCGATCAAATCCAAATCCGAGTTCATATATCGAAAGGTAAGAGCTTCGTCTCTAGTTTGATCCGAACAAATCTCCTTTCCCCTCTCTTTTATTTTTTCGAAAATTAGGGAATGGATTAGCATGTGATTTCTTTGATCGATACATGTTATAGGATGCTTAGAATCGAGTTCTACGGATCAAATCATGAAGGAAAAATCAAGAACCCTAACCTCTTTCATTACCGAAAATTTTTCAGTTTTGGGGCTTTTCATTTGTGTTCGATTTCTTTGTCGAATTGATGATAGATTAATTTTTCTTATGTTGTTAATTGATCGTATGAATTGTTTTAGATTTTTCTATAAATAAAATCCAAAACCTAAGAGACGAACAAGGCTCGATTTAGGTTAGTAAATGTTATGATATGCTCGATTGTTTGATGGAAATGAGTTATACGATGCATGAGGACGAATATACATTAATTTGAGAATTTTCTAAAAATAAAACGAAAAGTGTAAGAGACGAAGATGTGGTGATAAGTCGAGGCTCGATAACATTTTTGATAATATGATTTGCATGTTAGTAATGCTTGATAGATGATAATCGTTGTCGTAAAATTTGAATGAAAACGGAGAATGTAGAATTTTACGTAAGAGACGAACGACGGTCGATAAGTCGGGAATAAATGATGATACGAGGTTATGATTTGCGTAATAATGATTCTCGATAGATAATGAACGATAGTGTAAAATTTGATCAAGTTCTAATGACGTTGGAATTTTCATTAGAGACGAAGACACGAGCATAAGTATTGATAGAAAAATCGAACCAAGGAAATAATTGGATATTAATGACTCTTAACCTTATGAGAACAAGTTTGTAGTTGACGGCACTTTCATTCGAGTTTTGGAATGATAATTATAAGTTGAAATCGAGAAGTTAGGATTTGAAATGGGAACTTGATTTGGTATAGTAATTGACTAGTTTTGAATGACGAGGTTTTAAACGTCGTTTTAGTAATCGAGAAATGAAATGGAGTTCATCGCGTATGAGGTTAAGTGTTGACTGCTTTGAGACAGTAATTTCGTGTGAAAAAAACAGAGGATTAACATAAGTCAAACCTAGGAAGCCGTGCGCCGAGTTATCGAGCCCTAGGGTTACACTCGGACTGTTTTGCGACGTTTCACGGAAACTGTCATATCTCCTAGCTCGCTTAACGAAATCGAGATCCGTAAATTGGAGAGTAAACTAGACATCCGAGGCTTTCTTTTGATACAGGGCATGTTCCCTGTTTCGAAATCCCCTGTTCTGTATGATGGCTACTGACCTGTACAGTAATTTTCAAAACTCGTTTTCTTAAGTTGAATTCTTTTCAACCTAATCTCTTATGATCCTTTAAGTCGATATAAGCTATCGACTATCATTAATGACTGACCCCAGTGTCGAGTAATAACCCGGGCAAGTTTTAAACAAGAAGTGTTCGAGTCTCGTTCTAGATTAACTAAAAGAATCTAGTTAAGCGTGCAAATGCCTAAAGCTTAAGAACTTAAATGATTAATTCGATTTCAGTTTCGAATTCCATTTTCTTCTATCGACTTGACAACTTATTGTTGTTTTATTACTTGCATTTAAAGGAGGAGATCGAGAATAGAAGACAGGACGGAAGACGGAAGTACGTGTTATAGTTCTGTAAACGTTCGAGGTGGGCTTTCTAAAACCAAAAACTCCGATGAATGCCATTACTTATGAAGTAATATTATGTGAGCGTTGCTCGAAAGTGTTTACGTATTGTTGATAAGTGTGTATTAAATTATCTATCAGAGCATGATAAATTGTTTAAGTGAATTCTCTTATGCTTCTCTAAGTTAGCCCTCAGAGTGCTAACCAGATATTCCAACTAAACGATCAGATTCTGAGATAGCCCACAGAGTGCTATCCAGAGGGACAGATTCTGAGTTAGCCCATAGAGTGCTTTCCAGATGATCGGATGTGAGTTAAAACTCACAGCGTGTTATCCAGTATTAAATGAACAGCATTATAAGTTATACACGTGTTTATGGAAAGATGCATGATTAATTTATAATAAAACTCTTGTGAGTTGTTTTCGGCAATGTGCCCACTAAGTACTTTTGTACTTAGCCCTGCATGTTTGTTTTTGAATGTGCAGGTTGAGTGACGAAGGAGGAGGAGGTTGAGTAAAGGTCGTCTTTAAAAAAGTAAAGTTAATTGAGCCTCGATTTCACATTCGATATGTGTTATCATTTTCTACGTTTTTCCGCTGCCAAACTGCAAACTAGTTTCAGTTTATTATAACTTTAGATCTAAGTTTCTTTCTTTGAACTTAGTCTCTTTTAAGAACAGCTATGTTGAGTGATCCTTCGTGATCGACTCTTTCTTTCATTAAATAAAGTCGGTTCTTCTATTATTGTAAATTCTTTCAGTTTAAGTTGTTATTACTTTAAACCTAGTTTTCTCTGATCACAACTTTGTTAACAACTTTGTCGAGCGATCTTTTGTGATTGACTCTCTCTTTTATCCAATGAAGTCAAGTTCTTAGTAGTTCAGTTATATTTGTCTGTTTATTCATACATATCCCCCTTCTTTCCCGCTTCTTTAATCCAATCTCTATTCGCACCCCGGCTTGGCCTTCCCTCGGGATTTGGGGCTGTGATAGTTTTAATGTTTAATTATTAAATTAAATAAGAAGTGTTAGAAAAACGAGAGAAGAAAATTTAATAAGAATTGTTTTTGATATGAGAATCGAGTTTATTAAATGATAACTGTTTAAAAGCTCGTTTATTGATAGTATGTAGAGTATTGAATAATTGATGACGTGTAATAACCCGAACTTTCATAAGTTCTTAAGTGCGTTCTAAATGAGTTGATATGCTTAAATTATCAAGTTTTGAGTGATAAAATTTTTCTAAGGAAAAAGAAAATTTTGAAAAGACTAAAATGCTCCTATGTGCTTTAACGTGAACTTATGTGTTTTAAATTACTCGAGTTGAGGATGATGCATTGATTGAGTTTATTTATATGAGTTTGAGCATGAGTATAAATTTCAGAGAATTCTGAGAATTTTTACTTTTGAGTGAATAGTAACGATAACCGAGAAAACGCTATTCGCCGACGAACTTAGAATTTGACCTAATTAGAGTCTTTTGAATCTAGAATTAATTCTAAGACCCCTGAGATATGTTAGAAGCTTATCCGAGATCACATGAGAGAGTTATAACACTTTAGTCCTTAACGGATTAATTAGCCGATTAATTTTTAGGTTTTTTTCGTTACTTGGAATTTTGACCTTAAAATTTGATAATCGGAATCCTTGATTTATTTAATGGATATGAGATAGGTTTGAGATGTTTCTAGTGTCGGAAGCGAGACGAGGAGAGATTATAGCCGTTTTCAGTATAAATGAAATAATACGGACTTGTTATCCGGAAAACTTTCTCAACCGGGTGAATTTATATCTGTAAAGAGAATCTCTCTCTCCCTCTCTCCCTCCCAACCGACATCATCCCTCTCTCTCTCCCTAATCTCTCTAGCTAACCTATTTTTCAACACTTACAAGAGAATATCATGATGTTATTCTTATTCTTATTCTTATTTCTTAACTTAACATCATTTTTATTCATCATATCAATCTCTCTCTCAAACTCTACTCTCTCTTTCTAGTTCTCTCTCTCTCTTTCGAAAACTCTCAAGGAGAGGAGAAGGAAAATTTTCTCTCCCTCTCTTCCCCCTTTGCCGAGACACACACACACAACACACACATGGAGATTTCTCCATTAAAGTCCTAAGATTCAAGCTCAAATTCCATGAAGAACAAGTGAAGATCATTTTTATCCATCTAGTTCATGCATATCTTAAAGATAAAGGTATTTATCCTTCAAATTCTTGAGTTTGAAATCCAACAATAATCCCTCTAATTTTTCTATAAAATTCGGCACTTATGCCCTAGTATGGAGAATTAATTTTGTTTCATTTTCTTGAGGGATTCAAGATGAGATCTTCCATGGAAATCGAAGCTAGGATTTGAGCCCTTCAAGCCCTCCATTTCGGCCAAGGAGATTCAAGAGAGAAGCTTCGATTTAAATTTCTAAAGTAGGTTAAATCATTTGATTAATTGTATTTATGTAATCTCCCTAATCCCTAAAGAAAAAAAATGCATGGTTTAATTTATGCTTAGGCAAAAACTAGGGATTCGATATGAGATTCGATGTGAGGTTCGAGTGAGGAAATCGATAGGAAATCGAGCCTAGGAATAAATCCTTGATTAAAAGAGAAAGAAAAATTAATTCCTTAATTTTTTCATAAAAACCGAAAAATATGAGGAAAATAGGAGAAATTGATTTTCTTGAGTATTTGATAAATTGATGTTTGATATGTGTTTATGAGTATATTTTGATTGAAATTTATGCATGAAAAATTGAAGGAAATAATTTGTTTAAATTATATACTCAATGCCGTAAGTTTGGCATTTTTGGAGAAAAAGTTGATTTGATTATTTTGTTGATGATTTGATGATGTTACAAGCATGTTATAATTATGAGTTATATGATGATTTAATCTTCTATGATGTTGTTATAAGAAAAAAAATTAAAATATATATATGCATGTTTAGAAGAAAAATAATTGTTGTAATGTTTATGATGTTGTGATGATTTTTGATGAATTGATGATTTTGATGTTAATAGGATTAATGAGATAAAAAGAATGAAATTTCAAGCATAAAAAGAGGTAGAAATCGAAAGAAATGAGAAAGAATACCTAGTGTGTGTTCTAGGTGTTCTTGGAGAAAAATATGAGTTTTTGAATATGCTTTCTTGGTGTTCTAGGTGTTCTTGGTGTTTTATTTGAAGATTTAAAGATCATTAAAATTAATCAATTATTAAAAATAATAAAATATTAAAGTTATTTGTTAGAATAAAATTAAAGAGAAATTAAAAAGAAAAATAACTAATTTGAGAAATGAGTTATAAATTAGAAATAAATAAAAAGTAGTCTCTTTATTAAAAAAAATTAAAGATGAAGAGAAAAGTTAATTGAGTTAAATAAATCGAGACTAGAGAAGTTGATAATCGAGAAATAAATAACGAAGAATTAGAAGTCGTAATAAATGAGAAATAGAAGATGAAATAGAATTAAAAGAAAGGAGTTATACATTGAGTATAAAATTTGAGACGAGAAATTGAGAATTTAGTCGTTTGAATAAACGAGAAATAATGAGAATAAATAATAATAATAGAGTTGAGTATAAGTAATTAATCGAGAAGTTTAAAGTTTAAAAATAAGTTAGAGAAAAATAACTAAAATAAGAAATAATAGAATAAGAGAATAATAAGTTGAGTCGAGCTTAGAAAATAAATAAAGAGATAAGTCGAGTAAAAGAAACTATGAGATTAAGAGTCGAGTAAGAATTTATTTGAGCAAATTAAAGTAATTAATTGAAAAAGGTTATAAAAAGAAATAAGATTTAATAAGAGTTATTTTGAGAATCAAGTTTATGAATGTTAATTGTTTGAGTAATTATTCATATTATGTCGAGTAATGATTATTTCGTAATAATCGAGTTTGGTTTTCAAATCGTTTAATAAAAAAAAGAGTCGAGAAAATTGTCGAGTTTTGAATAAAGAAATAAAAAGTTAGCGAGTAATAGTTTAAGAATCGAGTTTTGAGTCGGAGATAAGAGTCGAGCCATAAACAGAAAATGAATTTTTATTTCAATAAGTGTTTAAATAAAAGAAAAAGAGAAATAATAATAGAAGCATAAGTAATAGTACGTATGAGAATACGAATAAGTAATTGAGAAAAGACGACGTCTTTGGAAATAAGCGTCGTATATTAAGTTAAGAGATAATGAATGAATATTTGTGTTTAATCTAAGAAAACTTTTATTATTTAAATTAATGTCTTTTCCAAAATTAGAGTCGAGAAATGATGAGTAATTGTTAATGTGACTTGAAGTGTGAATCGAGTTTGAGATAATATGCTTATTTAGATTTCAACTTGAGTTATAGTGATTGATTGAAATTCTATGTTGAATTAAATTCGTTTGAGTAGACTTATGTGATTAAACGTGTTAAATATGCTTAATTGAATTTATATGCTTGAGTGAAACATTAATGCTTGGAAAGATCGTTCAAATTATTGAGAATGCATGCTCATAACGTGAATGATGCTCGTATAATCAAGTATTGTAATGCCTCGATTATTTCTACTGTCTTTAAAAATGAAAGTTAATAATAATTATGGCTTTGCACGCCTAAGATCATGAAATTAACTTCTAAGATTTACGGTGAAATCCGTATCCGAAAATAATTTACAGAAATCGGACGAACGACTACTGTATTAGGGTTTTCGCGTCCGGTAAATTTTTCGTCCGAAAACTCAGAATCAAAATCATTCAGAATTTACATTCACTTTTTCTTCGATACGAGTTCACCGGAGAAAGTTATTTTTATGATTTTCCGGGCGAATTTTAGACTGTGAAGTCCCGACTTTTTCTCGAATTTTGAAAAATGAATTAGGTTTTCCGAGTATGTAAATTATTTCCAATCTAACGGACGAATTAGATTTCGTCGAATTCGTAACTATCTAGGAAAGTTTTTCTCGACTTTTTAATCGTCCTTTAAGAGCCGGAAACGAGATATTTCGTCTAACAATTCCTCGCCAAACGCTCCCTAGCGAGTCACTACACTTTATTAGATATTTATCCTTCACTTTATGCTTATATACTTAGTCATCCATCTCTCTCCTTCCTCCCTCTCTACCGCCACCATACACCCTCCCTCTCTCTCTCAATTTCTTCATTCCTCCATTGAAGAACCTCAAGCTTTTGCAAGGATCCAAGTTCATAGTTCATCAATCATCCATCCGATTCCACTTCTACTTTCGTAATATTTAAGGTAATTGCATGAGCTCTATTCCTATCCAATTCAAAATTCCATTTTTTTTTTTTTTTATTTGGACCGATTTTGATGATGATGATGTAGTAGATGATTTGAATCTTAATTCATGATATTAGAGGTATGGGAGATGATTCTATGAATGAATTAGAGAAAGAAATCAAGGACCCTAATTCTATATAGTGGCCAAAAATTAGGGGTTTTAAGTAAGATGTTTTTATCTTAAAATTGATTGGATAATTAGACATAGACATGGTTTAATTGTTGATTGATGTAAGAAAAATTGGAATCCCCTAACAATGATGATGATCGAATTTTTAGGGCTAGGGTTTCAACTTTGGATTTCAATTAATGTTGTAGTAGTGTTGATCCTTCATTAATACTTGATGTAGTAAGCTTAGAAATGATATAATGGATTGAATTAATGAAGAAAATCACTCTCCCTAGTTATTTGTAATTACCGAAATTTTTTTAAGGATTTAGGGGTTTTGTATAGTTTGATTCTATTTAGTATTTGATGATGGATTAGTGCTCTAACTAATGATAGGTGATCACTTGAATTTATATAGAATTTTCTAAAAATAATAATGAAAATATAAGAGACAAAAGTTTGTTAATAAGTCAAGATGAGCTAATAGTTTGAGGTTATGATTTATGCAATTATGATTCTTGATAGATGATGAATAAGATTGTAGAATTTGATTGAATTCTAATGAATTTGGAATTTTGGTAAGAAATGAAACAACGATCCTAAGTAACGATAGAAAAGACGAGTAAGAAAAGTAATTAGATAATAGTGATTGTTATGAATAAGAGAATAAGTTTGTAGTTGACGGCATTTGCATTTGAGTTATGAAATGACGAATTATAGTTATGAACGAGAAGTTAGAAACTGCTTTGGTTTAGTAACTGTGTAGATTGCAAGACGAGGTTTTAAACGTCGTGCTTATAGACGAGAAATGAAAAGGGGTTCTTCACGTATTATAGTACGTATTGACTGCCTTGATATGTAAATTTCGTGGGAATTTAGGTTCGATAACATAGAACGAACCTAGGAAATCATACGTTGAATTTTATTGAGCATTAGGGTTTCACTCGGCAGTTTTGCGACCCTTCCCGGAAACTGCAATATCTCCTAGCTCATTTATTGGAATTGAGATCCGTAAATTGGAGAGTAAACTAGACATCCAAGGCTTTCTCAAGGTATAGGGAACTTCCTCTGTTTCCAAATGTTGTGTTCTGGTCAGTCTCCAGAACATCTGTATTGCGCAGTAAATTTCCAAAATCTATTTTCTTAAGTTGAATTCTTCTCAACTTGAACTCTTTCGATCTTTTAAGTCGTTTCAAGTCATCGACTACTTTCTTTCTTTTGACCTAAGTGTCAAGTACAGAACCGAATGGGTGTCAAACGAGATGTGTTCGTATCTCATTTCTTGTTTAATTAAAAGAATTTAGTTTAGCGTGCAAATGCCTAAAAAGTCTAAAGGACTAAAACTTAACTCGACTTTTCGTATTCGTTTATCATTTGTGACCGAGTTTTAAAGTATGATTATTTACGATGAAGGAGGAAGTCGACACCAAGGATAGGACGGAAGATCTGAAGATGGAAGCACGTGTCTTAGTTCTGTATTTTATCAAGGTGGGCTTTTATATATGAAACAAAACGAGAAATGCTCGAAAACCTTTTCTTTATCGCTTTGATAATTGTGTTTTCAAAATGATAATCATGGCATGAACTATTTGTTTTATGTGAGTTCTCTTGTACCTTATGAGTTAGCCAAAAGGGGATAACTAAACGATCGGCTTTGAGTTAGTCAAAAGGGACTTTCCAAAGTTTAGTGTACACTGTAGCCTGTGGTATATGTGGTATCCTGTTGAGGGGTAACCAGCCACGGTGAATTATGAATGGTCAAGATTGAACGTAACATCTATGAAAAATGCTTGCAAGCTAAGTTATTAAAATGAGAAAGAAAATGTTTAGTAGACACGGGAATTTGTTGAAAAACCCCGATGTGCTACAGAAATGAAATGCCTGATTATCTATACTTATGATTATGTTTTCGGCAATGTGTCCACTAAGTACTTTTGTACTTAGCTCTGCATATGTTTTCTACATGTGCAGGTTGAAGCGATTGGAGCGGTGACGGTTGAGTTAAGAGTTGTGGATAGGGAAGACTTTAGTATGTAGTTACAATTCCTGCTGCCGAAATCTAGACTCACTTATGTAATTATGAATATCCCTTTTGGTTTAAGATCTGTACTTATAACTTAGAATCTTTTGAGATCTTGTTCGAGTGATCCTTCGAGGTCAACTCTGTCTTTTGTTAATGAAGTCTCGTTCATAGAATTTCTGTCTTTAATGTATGTTTATTCTTTCATCCCCTTTCTTCCCTGCTTCTTTAATCCAATCCCAGTCGCACCCCAGCTTCTGCCATCCCTCGGGATTTGGGACTGTGACAAGTATCTTATTGAGAACGTGAGTAAGGATTCAAGAATTAAAGTTTAGTTAATTAACGTTTCTTTAACTAATGAGAAATGACAAAGCATTAGCGAGTAGCGAACATGAATTAGACACCAGAGTGCGAGATGAAGTAATTAGTAACTGAGTAGAGTAAGAATTGAGGACGAGAAAGTCGAGAATCGAGATTGTCTTAGAAAAGATAAAATTAGAAAGAGACGAGTGAAGTAGAATCCTTCGGTCGAAAAAAACGTCTACTTTACGTCTTAAGCTTCGTGTCATACTTCTTTTATCGATGTCAAAATATAAAGGACCAAGCGGGACGGAGAAGTAGCGAGGACGAAGAAAGAGTAAGCCGCCTAGCTAATCGACAGAAGTAAGGTGGGCTTTTCTGAAACCAAAACTATCGATGAATGCTATTATGATAATTGAGTATTATTATGTGAGTTTTTATAAGTTCAAATTGACTTGCCGTTTTACTTGAGTTTTTAGTATGTGTTATCATCTGCTTGTTGAGATATTATTGTCCTGTGAAAGGCAGGAAACCCACGCGTGGAATATAAATTATTTGAGGTGACTGTGAGCCTTGCTTCGGTTGGGCCGGTCACAATGTTCGAGAATGAGGCCTACTTCTCGGCACAATTAGAGTGAAATGTGGTAGATGATACATACTGCTTGAGTATATATAATGTTTGACTGCGCAGTCTATTCGAAAAGAAAATATTTTTGCATTCACAAGTAAAACTGTTTTCACTGCACTAATACTTGTGATGCTACGGCAAGGCAAGTCCAATTAATATAGCTCTAAGAGCAAAGTTTTAAAAGTTTTGGCATGTGTTCACTGAGTACGAAGTACTCAGCCTTGCATGTATTTCTAAACGTGCAGGTTAGCGGGATGCGGATGGAGAGGACAGCTTGGTGGTGTGGTGTGATGTGGTGTTATATATTTTGTTGATCAAGTCGAAAGTTAGACTGGCAATTGCATGTCTCCATACATGTAGTTGTTGGGATTGAGTCGAGGATTCCGCTGCAATTCAATGCTTTTGATTATTGAAGTCTTTCGGATATTATACTCTGAACATGTTCTAATTCCGAGCGATGTGCTCGATACTAATTTTTATTTTTGCTGAATCTCGTACTCGTTGACTTGAAATACTTATTCCTATTCGAACTTGATATGTAAATAAATTGTGCTCGTTGGTTGAGAATAAGGAAAAGAGAAATTATAATAATAGAATAAGTAGAAAAAGAATAATCATACGTATGCGAGTACGTATACTTAGTTGAGAAAAGACGACGTATTTTGAAATAATGTCGTATATTGAGTCGAGAAATATTAAATGATTATTTGAGTTTTAAATTCTTATTACCTGAACTTTTATTCGCTTTATTGAAAAGACATGAAATTATTTTATGAGATCAAAGTTAACGTCTTTTCCAAAACTAGAGTCGAGCAATGTCGAGTAATTGCTAATTGAATTTGGAGTGTGAATCATGTTTGAGATAATATGTTTAAATAAATTCTATATTGAATTTGTTATGCTTGATTGAATCTAAGTGTTTACGTGAATTGTTTGTATTTCGTTTATGATGAAATGACTTGTTCAAATTGTTGAGAATGTTTATATATGCAGCATGATTGATTGAGAAGATGTTAGTTGAATCGAGAATTAACGGGAAAAATTTGAGTAATGTAGTCGAGACAAGTAATATTTCCTTAACTATTGAGAAATTCTAAGTAGAAGTAATTTAGAAACAAGAATGTGAGACGAAGTAATTAGTAACCGAGTAGAGTCGACGAGTCAAGAACGAGAAAGGATATTGATTTAGAAAAGATAAAAATAGAGAGAGACGAGTCAAGTAGAAGTCCTTCAGTCGAAGCCAAAATCTACATTACGTCTTACGCATCGAGAGTCTTAATCTTTATTTCGATGTCAAATTGTGAAGGACCGAGCGGGACGGGAAAGTAGCAAGGACGTTCAAAAGAGTAAGCCGCCTAGCTAGAATCTTCGGAAGTCAGGTGGGCTTTTCTAAAACCAAAATCTCCGATAAATGCTATTATTGTTATTGAGTATTATTATTATGTGAGTTTTTGAAGTTCAATTGACTTGTTGTTTTTACATGAGTTTTGGTATGCTTTATCATCTGCTTGAGAGATGAATTCCCTGTGAAAGACAAGAACCCACGTGTGGTATTTGAATGGTTTGAGGCGACTGCGAGCTTTACTTTGGTTTAGCCGATCACAATGTTTGATAAGGAGGCCTACTTCTTGGCACAAAGTTAATGTGGTAGATGATACATGCCTTGGTTGACTATATATTATGTTTTGACTGTGCAGTCTATTAAAAAAGAAAATGTTTTTGCATTCACAAGTAAACGATTTTTAATTGCATTAATACATGTGATGCTTCGGCAAGGCAAGTTCAGTTGTATAGCTCTAAGAGCAAGTTTTCAAATGTTTTTAGCACGTGTTCACTGAGCTCTAAGAGCAAGTTTTCCCGAGCATGATTCCCTTATGTGAGTTGAGTTAGTAGATGGTTTAGTAGTGTTAGTGCCGTTAGTCGCACCTCGGGAGTCGGGGTGTGACACCATGTGTACCGAACTTACCCACTTGCTATCTGGAATTGAGTAGATAATGCCCAAGTTCAATAGCTTGAGTAACTCTTTCATAATAACTTCCTTCATGGTTGGGTTTAACTTTCTTTGTGGATCGCTAGTTGGTTTAGCATCATCTTCCATCAAGATATGGTGAGTGGAAAGAGATGGACTAATGCCTTTGATGTCGGCAAGGGTCCAACCAATTGCATCTTTATAGCGCATAAGGATATCTTGAACTCCATCTTTTTCTTTCTTGCTCAACTCTGAGCTTACAATCACTGGCAATGTATCATTCTCTCCCAAAAATATGTACTTCAAATGAGCAGGGAGAGATTTAAGTTCCAACTTGGGTGCTCGGACAAGTGAAGGCACCAATCTATCTTCCTGTCTGATGTAGGGCAAGGCAAATGGGGACAGTCGGGGTCCTTCCATTTCCTCTGCTCCTAAGTACTCCAAAGCTCGACTAAACTGGAAAGAATTATCTGAACTCTATTCATCTTCTCCTTGAATGACTGCATCTAATGGATCTTGACTTCCAAGAAGAGGGACTACCTCTTCTACTGCTTGATCAACATAGTCAATGTACTCGACCATCTCCGTATCTTGGGGGTGCTCCATAGCTATGAATATGTTGAAAGTAACTGACTCCCCATCAAATTCACATGTAAGTTGCCCTGAGTTGCAATCAATCCTAGTCTTGGCAGTCTTCATGACTGGCCTTCCCAATAGCATGATCGATGTTTTAGCTCCTGTCTTGCCCATGTCAAGAACATAGAAAATCTGCTGGGAAATTTAAATCCTCCACCTTGACTAGTACATCTTCTAGTATGCCCTCAGGATACAATTTAGATCTATCCGCCAATTGGATAACCACCCTAGTAGGCTTGAGTGGCCCAATAATATCTTCATCGTACATGGAAAATAGCATCACATTGATCGACGCGCCTAAGTCAAGCATGGCATGCTCAATCTTCAAATCTCCAATTACGCAGGGAATGGCAAACATCCCTGGATCTCCACGCATCTTGGGCAAGTCTCGCTTCAAGACTGCTGAAACACTCTCTCCTAAGAGAACCTTAGACTCGTCCACGCTTTTCACCTTCTTGGAGCAAAGCTCTTTCAAAAATCTTGCACACTTGGGCATGTTACGAAGTGCTACGAGGAAGGGTAGGTTGATTTCCACCTTTTGAATGATCTTGAACATCTCAAACAACTCTTCATCTTTTTTATTCCTTCTCAACCTGGTAGGAAAAGGAGCACGAACAACAGGGTTAGGTTTAACATAAATAGATTTTAGAGCTTCTTTCCCTTCACTCGTCATCCTTCTCTTCATCTACTTCTTTATCTTTGCCCTCTGCCTCTGTTTCTTTTTCCTTAGGCAACATAGTGTCAGAATCCGGCATCTGCTCTCTATCAGGCAACGTCTTTCCTCCTCTCAGCGTAACTGCATTGACTTGGGCCTTAGAGGGCACTTCAGGTTGGACAGGCAGTTCACTTTGCCTCTTCTCAAATCTGGACATAGCATTGACCAAGTTAGAGAGTTGGTTGGTCATGCTTTGAATAAATCCCCTTGTTTCCGTTCTAAACTTCTCAAGCTCCTTCTGAACTCTGATATTATCCTTGGCCAATGAAGTCACTTGGTCTGCTAGGCTTGGCCTATTCTAATCTCTAGGAGGATATTGCTGCTGTGGTTGTGGTTGTGGTTGTGTTTGTTCTTTTTGCCCAAATCCTTGGTAGTTATTATTTTCATACCTCAAGTTCTCATGATTCCTCCACCCTGGGTTATAGAATTGTGAGTTCGGATCATATGGCCTCCCTTGGTTATTATTGTTGAACCTAATTGCGTTGACCTCCTCTTCCAAGATTGGGCATTGATCCGTTGCATGCGTGATCGCCATACAAATTCCACAAGCCCTCACCGTCTTCTTATTGTTTCCTGATAAAACAGTTACCAGGGCATCCATCTTGTTGAACATCTGGTTAAGCTTATCCTCCATACCGGTCGAAGTCGGTGGTGCTTTTGCTGCAGTTGTTGTTAGCTTGGGCAATTCTTCCCTATTGTCTCTCAGTTCCTCCGCAATCTCAGCAATCATCTTGAACACGACACTTGGTTGCTTCCTCATAACTGACCCTCCACAGGTTGTAATACCCTGAACCTTAATAACCCTAAATATTTGTCTTAAGTGTGATTATGCATGCCTAAGTGCTTCTTAAATGTTATTATATGTGATTATGTGTAATTTGGTGTGATAAAAATTTCCGGGAATAAATTTTCTAGTGAAGTTACCAAATGCCCCTGAAGGGCAAAATTGTAATTTTCTCATTTCGGCAACTCGAAACGAATTTATGAAGAGTTATATGAGTTTGAGAATGTGAGATTTAGTATGAGTTCGAATTTTGGATAATTTCGAGACAGTCGACTTTTAATGAATAGTAACTTTGATCGAAAAAGTCAACCGTCGGTCAACGAACCCCGCAATTTAGTTTAGTTAGTGTCATTGGAATCTAGAATTCATTTTAGGACCAATAATACAAGTTTGAGAATTTTTCGAGATCATTCGAGTCAAGTTTGAATTTATTTTTAAAGACGCAACTAATGTGAATAGTAATTCGTCACGACTTTTTACGACTTTTTCGTTAGTCGAAAATTATCTATGAAAATTAGGTGTTTCCGAATCTAAATTTTATTTTGTAACTAACCACGCAAGTTAGAGAGAAATCTGATATCTATAAATCGAGTTTTGAACCATATTTAAATCGGAGACGAAGACGCATAGTAGAGATTTCCGACTTTCTTTGTTACTTAGAATTTTTATATGGAAGTTGGGTGTTTTAGAATCTATAAATTATTTTGTGAGTGATGGTGCGCATTAGAATGAAATCTGAAGTCGAGAGAGTGCCGAAAAGAGGGATTAAAGTTTAACATTATGAGAGGAATATATTGTACGGTTAAAATCTTTTCTTCCGAGGATTTTTATCTGCTTAAAATTGGATTTATTCCTCCCCAAACCAGCCGACCTCTCCCTCTCTCCCTACTTATTCCACTCTCACCTTGGCATGTGAGGTATACTCTCCATTTATCTCATAATTCCTACGCTACACCTCTCTCTCTCTCTTTCTCACTACCATTCTCTCTCTTTTACTCATCACTACCATCTCTCTCCTTCATCTCCTCCCATGACAGTCATCACCACCTCCATAGCTGCTGGTTTTTGAAGCTCCAAAGCTTCCATTCCTTCATCAATAAATTGCAAGAAAGGAGATAGAAAACGTTGAGAATCGAGCTTTCACCTTATTTCTTCAAAAATCAAAGTAAGAGCAATATTTTTTTCTTACATTTTCTTCCATGGACAGTTGCTGCTTTTCACCTCCCTAATCACCATGTTTTTCCTTGATTCAAGCTTTTAAAGGATCAAGAAGTATCGAGGAGTCAAGCTCTAATCTTTGTTTCTTCCAACTACAAAGTAAGAACAATGATTTTCTCCCTTTATCTTCCTTCAAAACTGTCGACTTCTTCATACCAACATAAACTTCAATTTTTCTTCAAGGAAATCATGGAGGGAAAGTTAGAATTGCAAGGAGTGAAGTGGTGATTACCGATTAAGAAAGAAATAGTAAGAACCAATCTTTTACACTTAAGCTTCAAAATTTTCTTCCTTGCCATGTCCGAAAATTTTGAGTATATTAGGAGATGAATTGATCCTTGTGTTCTTGAGCATGAAACCTTGAGCATGAAGTATATGCATGTGTGTATGCCGTGTGTTTGAGCAATAAAATAAGAAATTTGTGCCTTAATTTATATCATGGTTTGATGATCACTATGAGTTTTAGAAGTTATTTTAATTATGCTTGAGTGATTAAAATGAAGAAATGAGCATGTTATCAAGAAAAGTTAAGTTGGAGAAGATGATGAAAAGCGAAAAAATAAAATTATGGATATATATGTTCTATGATGAATTTGAAGATGGATTTAATCAATTTAAGAGTTGAGAAGCATGATTATATGATTAAAAGAGAATCATGAAATTATTTGATGAATATATATATATATATATATATATATATATATATATATATGACCGTGTATATATATATAAAGATGATTTTGTGTTTTTATGATTTATTTGGAAGAATTGGTGGTTTAGAAATAAAACTCAATAATATTTATGGATAAAAATACCACCCAAGAAAAGAAACGAGTTTATATAAAAATATATATATTTTTCGCAATATATATATAAATAAGAAAATGGAAATTTTAATTCCTATAAGTATATAAAAGAATTGATGATATAAAAATGAAATTAGAGATGAAGTGAGTATAAGATTAAGAGGAATTGGAGAAATAAAACCTAAAATGCACAAATTAACAAGTTAAATGAGAAATAATAAAATTAGAATTGTTTGGAGCATAATAAAGCATTAAAATGCAAGAAATAAAATTCTACAATGAAACTCCCAAATTAGTAGAAAGAAATAAGGCATAAAGTATAATTTTGATTGATTAAGGTTAAACGATGAAATCAATGGAAGAAACGAGCAATTAGAATTTTTATAAGTTCAATAGAACTTTGAATTAGTGAATTCAAGTAAGAATTTAAATAATTCCCAAAAATCCAAAGTATATAAGAAAATAAATTTGGGAATTTTGATTTTGAGTTTATATAGGTCAATTGATGTTATAAGTTATCAATTAGAGTAATTTTGAGCATAATAGAACTTAAAATTATTGAAAAAGAACGAGTGTAAAAGAAATTCACTAGTGCAGAAAATTTAAAGAAGAAATTGAGGAGAATTTGTTGAGTAAAAGATGTAATTGATGTTATTAAAATGAAATTGAGAGAAAAACAAGTATATTAGCCACTGGAATCACTAAATTTAGATTTCGTATAAGAAAGTTATGAAAAAGTCAATAATTTTCTAACTAAAAGTTGACTTACGAGAATTTAAGTGAAAGTAAATAAACTAAAGAGTATACGAGGTAAACGAAATAAATAACGAGTAATAGAACTTGAATCGAGCAAAAATAAATCCTAAAAGATGGAAAATGGTAAGTGTCGATGTAAACACAAAATATGTATTTATTCAATAAACACAAGATTGTATACAAATATAATAATTTCAAATATATGCGGGTTCAATCTCTATTTGATCCTCTTATTCTTCTATTCACTTTGACCCTCGAACAGTCTTCAAGCAGCCCTTGAGATTTGTTGTAGAAGTATGCCTCTTATATCTCCTTGGACTTGATCTTTAGGCTTTATAACATTGACGTGGATGATTTTTGCCTTGCTTCCAAAGTAAACGTTGAGCTTTGATCTTTGTGCTTGATGACGTTGATTTGAGCTTTGAGGTTGATGGCGTTGACTTGAGGTTTGGGGTTGATGCTGTTGATGCGGAGGACGTTCGCCTTGTTTCCGAAGTAACGTTGAGCGTCGAGCTTTATAACGTTGACGTGGAGGGCTTTTGTCTTGTTTCCAGATCAAGTGCGACTTGAGATATTTCTGCCGAAGAACGCATTGCTTCCCACGAAGAACGTCTTGAATCTCAGCGGGACACCTTAAATATTGAGAGAGAAATCTTAGAGAGATTATCTCTTCAATTCTTGAGCTCTTGAAGATGATTTTTAGGTGTGATTTGAAGATGTATGGAGACCCCTATTTATAGGGAAAAATATAGTGGACTTGGTGGGCTTTTGGGTTCCATCATGGGCTTAATAGATGAGGTGGCACGATCTCATTGGCTCTTAAATATTGATGTATATCCTTTACTTGTTGCCAAAGAAATAGATATCTATCACCGTATAAAGACATATTTATCAATTAAATAACTTACTTTAATATGGATATGATAAGATTCCATAATAAAATAAAATATTAAAATTAATAAAAATCTCTATAAAATTTCGATATCTACAAATGCCTCCTCGAGACTTGTTCATGGACGACTTGCCGTGAAAATGAATGAGTCTCGATAAATATGAATTTATTAGATAGTTTATACTCATATTAAAGAGTTCTTGAACTTCAATGTGTGAATAGTTTATACTCATATTCAAGAGTTGTTGAATTTGCTAGAAAGTTTAAACTCATTTCAAGGAGTTCTTTGAATTTGAAAGAAAGTTTATACTTGTTTTAAGGAGTCTTGAATTCGATAGAAAGTTTATACTCGTTTTAAGGAGTCTTGAATTTGATATAAAGTTTATACTCGTTCCAAGGAGTTCATGGATATCATAGAAAGTTTAAACTCATTTGAAGGAGTTTTGAATATGTTAGAAAGTTTATACTCATTTCAAGGAGTCTTGATTTTGGGCTTGATTTTAGATAGTTTATGCTTGTATCAAGGAGCTTAATGGACTTGTAAACTTTTTATACTCGTGTTTAGGAGTTTATAGACCTTTTATACTCGTGTCAATGAGTCTTCACTTGATTTGAATTTGTAGACATTTTATACTCGTGTCAAGGAGTCTTTGACTTGGTTTGGATTATAGACATTTTATACTCGTGTCAATAAGTCTCCGTTTGATTTGAATTGTAGACCTTTTATACTTGTGTCAATGAGTCTTCAGTTGGGCAATTCTTCAAAGAGTTTGATTATAGTTTTAAGGAGGGGCGCCGTACACAGTTTGTACTCATACGGGCCAGGAATGACTATTTATTTAACCACTATATAGACAAAGTAGAGTATATGATAGTTTAACCACAAAGATTTACCTTTTATTGGAAAAGTTAGTAGTTTAACCACGTGCACTTTCGTTGGTGGGTGTCTTTCACAGCTTATACTCATGCGAGCCAGGAGTAACTTGCAGTTTAAGCTCGTGCGTCATGGAGCGTTGTAGACAGTTTAGGCTCTTATCAAGGAGCGTTTGAAGTTCTTTGTTTGAAGTGTTTAGATGATTTTTACTCGCATCTAGGAACATTTTAGAAAGTTTAGGCTCTTATCAAGGAGCACTTGAAGTTCTTTGATTGAAAAGTTTAGATGGCTTTTATTCGCATCTAGGAGCTATGTACATAGTTTAGGCTCTTATCAAGGAGCGTTGTAGACACTTTAAGCTCTTATCGAGGAGCACTTGAAGTTATTTGTTCGAAAAGTTTAGATGATTTTTGCTTGCATCTAGGAGCTATGTAGATAGTTTAGGCTCTTATCAAGGAGCATTGACTTCATGGATTTTACCAAGTATCAGAAGATTGATTTGTAGCATCTTCTTCATCTTCACTTGTAGCATCTTCATCACTTGAACTTTCTTTAGGAGATTTGCCCCCATGGGTTGCTTCTTGATTTTCTTCAAAGTTGTGATCCTCTTCAATCGAAAGATCTTCAACTCCATTTTCGATTATGCTTAACTCCATGTCATGAGCTCTTGTAGCCAATTCTTCGAAGGTCTTTGACTGAATTTCTTTTAAGATGTATTAAAGACTCCAATGCATGCTTTGAGTGCACATCTCAATTGCAGAAGTTTCAGACAATCGATCTTTGCAATTTAAGTTGAAGTCCCTCCAACAATTGATGTAGTCAATGACGGGCTTTTTTTTTGTCACACCCCGACTCCCGAGGTGCGACGTATGACACTAACACTACTAAACCATCCATCAACTCAACTCAAATAAGAGAATCATGCTTGGGGAAACAAGGGAATATCCAATGAAAGCGGTAACATTCAAGGCATGCTTTCAAAGTTAAAACTTTAAACAACTAACGAGCATGGGTATTATACATTTCAAATTCGAGACGGGACAAGTATATCAAATTTAACAAAAAATGAGATTCGACAAAAAGCTGTAAATTGTAACGAGCACATCGCTCAGAATTTAGAACATGTATCAGAGTATAATTCAAAAAACTTCAATTATCAAAATATAGCATCGGATATCTCGACTCAATCCCAACAACTACATGTATGACGATATGCAATTGCCAGTCTAATACTGACTCGATCAAAAGAACACACCACCAAGCCGTCCTTGCCATCATCATCCTGCTAACCTGCACGTTTAGAAATATATGCAGGGCTGAGTACTTCGTACTCAGTGAACACATGCCAAAAACATTTGAAAACTTGCTCTTAGAGCTATACAATTGAACTTGCCTTGCCGAAGCATCACAAGTATTAATGCATATGAAAATAGTTTTACTTGTGAATGCAAAATCATTTTACTTTTCTTGAAACGACAGTGCTGTCAAATATATTATATACTCAAACAGTATGTATCATCTACCACATTCTCAATCTATGTGTGGAGAAGTAGGCCTCCTTCTCGAACACTGTGACCTGCAAAATCGAAGTAAAGCTCACAGTCACCTCAAACAAATTATATACCACATGACGTGGGTTCCTGTCTTTCGGATGAAAAAACATACTAAAACTCATGACAGGGCATACATATCTTAAGCAGATGAAAAAACATACTAAAACTCATAAAACGGCAAGTCAATCGGATTTAATACTCAATAATATTCATCGATAGTTTTGGTTTTAGAAAAGCCCACCTGACTTCCGAAGTTTTAGCTAGGCGGCTTACTCTTTCTTTGTCCTCGCTATTTCTCCGCTCCGCTCGGTCCTTCATATTTTGACACCGATAAAAGAAATAAGACTCAATGCATAAGACGTAAAGTAGATGTTTGTCTCAGCTGAAGGACTTCTACATGACTCGGGTTTCTTTATTTCTATTTCCTCTAAGTCGATCTCTTTTCTCGTCTTTCTCATTCTCAGCTCTCGACTCTACTCGGTTGCTAAATACTCGATCTCGTATTCTCCTTTCTAAATCATTAATGCTAAGCATTAATTGGTTATCGGCAATATTAATGCATTTCTTAACAATTAATAACATATCAATTATCTTAACTTATTTTCTCGAATTCTTACTCGCATTATCTATTAAATACTCGATTCGACTAACATCACTTTAATTCAATCACATCTTCACGTATGCATGCTCAATCAATTCTTACAAGGTATTATCATAATCGAAATATAAACATTTCACTCAAGCATATCATAATTCAATATGGAATTAAATCCAACATGTTGTCTCAAACTTGATTCACACTTCAAGTCACATTAACAATTATTTAACTTCTTACTTTTGAAGCGATGTTAATTTCAATCTTATAATTAGATTCTCGTTTTGCTAACATAATTTCATATAATCAAGAATTAGAAACTCAAATATTCATTTAATACTTCTCGACTCAATATAAGACATTATTTCCAAGATACGTCGTCTTTACTCGATTAAGTATGCGCATACGAGTACGTATTATTATTTGCTTTAGTATTTTTATTCCTCTTTTTCTTTTAATTAAACCCTTATTCTAATAGAAATTTCGTTTCCATTTTAACTCGACTTTTAATCTTCGACTCGAACTCGATTCTTAAACTATTATTAGATAACTTCCTCGACTCTTTTCAAATTAAAATGATTTGAAAATCTAACTTGATTAACTTGTTCGAGCATCATTAATAAATCAATACTCAACATAACATTCATAAAGAAACATTTAAACACATATTATTTTATAGACTCGATTCTCAAAAAAACTCTTATTAAATTTTATTCCCGTTCTATAACATTCCTCGATTACTTTAATAATTAATTATTTAACTTATTCAAACAACTCTTGCTTGATTCTAAACTCATAGTTTCTCTTACTCGACTTATTCCTTTATTTATTTTCTAAACTCGACTCACTTTATTATTCTCATACTTTATCATTTCTTATTTAATTAAGAAATTCTTTTTTTTAGTTTATTAACTCTAACTTTATTATTATTAAACTTTAAACTTCTCGACTATTTTGATATTATTCGGTTATGATGGTCCGATACGAGTTCTGGTGTATGGGGGGGGGGGAATACACTAGTTAAGAATTTTAAAAACAACCCCCTGAAAATATCACAACCGAGTAAGAAGACTCAGTTGGAATCACAACTGAATAGGAACACTCAGCTGTGAGAGTGGTGCTGTGCGGAATGTGGTGGAAAATAACAACTCGTAAAATATAACTCACGCTCAGATATGCGAGGTCGGTCAATAACCAAATCAGTTGAGAATGTAAGAATGCAGTTTGAGTGTTGGTTAGTTGGTCAGTTGAATATGCAATAAATAACTGAATAATAAACAGAAACACACAAAGATTTACGTGGTTCGGAGAGAACTCCTACGTCCACGGGGAGTTTTGAGTCCACACAACTCAGTCCAAGTTCTTCTGGACAAAAACCACAAAGCTTACGCGGGCTTTGCAACCGTTAAGATAAGTTTACGGGTACTTATCAACCTTACAGATAAGTTTACGGGTACTTATCAACCTATCTACTCAATTCTGGGAAGAGTAGGGTCCTAACAATCCTTTTGAGAGGATGTGTAAAAGGGTGGGTTTCCAACTAATAGCTCGAACAAGAAGTGAGCTAGGATCTAAGCTATGAACTCTCAGCTAGTGATTTTCTCAGGATAGATCAAAAACACCAAGACAGAATCTAACACTCTATGAACTCTCAACTAGTGATGTTCTTAGAGATTGAATTCAGTTTTGCTCGTTTGCGATATGAACTCTCAACTGGTGATGTTCGCTCGTCTAACTCTTTGCACTTGTTTGTCTCGTCATTCTTGTTAATCTTGGTGAATGACTGAAGGCCTCTATTTATAGGCGGAGAGAATCAACTAGCCGTTGGAGGAGCTGTTGATCTCTGTTCTGTGAAAGCGATGGCTTGTCTCTCATCTCTGCAGACTTTCCGGATTTGGCAACTGTGAACTTCTGCTTTCCATCTGAGATAGCCTTGTGTTGGGCCAAATGAGGTAATGACAGATAGTCAAACCTTCACGTGACTTTCTTTTTGAAATTCAAATCTTCAACCTTTGACTTCCAACCTTGTTTAGTTGGTTGAGAAGTTTTGGTCTTCATCTGAGTGGTCTTCAGCTGATGTTTCATCTGATCGATATCTTCATCTGACCTTCTGTCTGAATAGGAACAGTTGAACTCTCAGCTGCCTTGAATTTCATGTTGTCGATCTTATCAGTTCAAGTCCTTCAACTGATGTTCTGTATCTTGAACGCTCAGTTGTCTTTCACATCTGATGTTCTATCTCTTGAACACTCAGTTGTCTTTCTTGAACGCTCAGTTGTCTTTCTTGAAACTGATGTTCTATCTCTTGAACGCTCAGTTGTCTTTCTTGTAACTGATGTTCTGTTACATCTTCTCCTTTGAACGCTCAGTTGTCTTTCTTACAACTGATGTTCTATCCGAGTGAAGCCTTGTTGCCTTCTTCAGCTGGAGACCTGTAAAGATAAAATCTTAACATTACTCAAACAGCGAGCCTAACTACTAACATTAGGATCTGACAACATCTACTCAGTTGGGGTCAGTTGGTTTTGGAATCAATCAAAACTTTACTTAAATTTCCCAACAATTTCCCCCTTTTTGATGATGCCAAAACCCTTACTGATCAAACTAATCTAAACCCTACTAACCTATCTAAAATCTCAGCTGAAATTCTAGACAATCTATAAGATTAAAACATCAAAGGTTTAGCACAGTTTTAACATGGTATTGAAATAACTTTGCGATTCAGAGCTTGGACAACGAGATATTGTACGTCAAGTTGAGTCATATTACTGAAGAAAGTTTTCATTACAACTGATGGTTACAACAAAATGCACAAAAATCAAAATTACATCAGTTGCTCAAAAACTTTAACTTGGCTAAAATTTTAGCCCATACTTCCCAAAAATTCTAACAAAAATTTCTCTTTTCGCCTCTGACTCCTTTGAGATGTCAACCCCATGCTCTCGACAAACTTGTCTTGCCTCAGTTGCCATCTTCTGACGGTTGGGGTTTCTTGAGTCCGGAAGGAATGGAGGGAGATAAGTGACCTTCTGAGGGACCGGGACTGTGTTCATATCCAATTTTGCATCTATCATTGCTCGCCTGAACTGGCTGAACATGCCCGGGTCCCCAGAGTGTAGCTCGGTCAGCGCTTCCTTGAAGGTTTTCCTCGGATCCTCAGTAGTGAACACCTTTCTGTAATAGAAATCATTCACAAACTCTTGTTTGAATGATTCCCAGTCTTCATTCCATTCGGCTGGCATCCACTTATCCACATGCCTGAATCGACTTTGAATTTTGATTTTCCCTGGCAATCTCTATTGCTTCAACCTTACCTCAGCCTTCATTTGGTGTTTCTCTATGCGGCGTCGGCTGCGGGATGCAACATTCCTGTCCAGGTTCTTAGTGACCTTGTCAAGCTCCTCTTCAAATTTGTTGATTCTTTTAGCCTGGCTTGCAGCAAATTTCTTCACCCATTCCGGGTTCATGTAGTCTTTCTTAGCAACATCCATAGCCTTGGCAGCAGCAATACACTCTTCGGTTGTGATACCGTCGAGTTCCGCATCAAGCTCGGCTGCGATCTCGGCTATGGAGTTGTAAGATACTCCATACTCCTCTGCTCGTTCCAGGTCCTTCACCATTTTAGCTCCGCCGACGTCGGTTGGCTTAGGAGTGGACTTCTTCTTCTGGGTCTTCTTCTTCGGCTGAGATTTTTCGGCTTCAGCTCCTTGGTTCTCATCTTCCCGCTGCACATCTTCACCAGTCTCAACTTCCTGCTGCAACTCACCTTCCCCCTTTTTGGCATCAGCAACAAGGCTTGCAACTGAGCCATCCAGAGAAGTGAGCTTCTGTTCAACTTGTTGGACTCGGTTGAAGAGTTTTTCAATAGCGCACTCCATCTCAACCTTCTTTGCCAATTCAGAGTCAAGGCGTTCTTGCTCGACTTTCTTCAATGCAGCGAAGTTTTCATTGACTTCGGTCTGGAAAGCGACGAACTCAGCCCATCTTGACTCGAAACACGACTCCTATTCTTGGTCTTGAGTTTGTTGAGATTTGGCCAGGTTGGAGTCGGATATGGATTTGAAGACGTTCAGATCTGATTTGAGTCCATGAACGGTTGTCTTCAGGGCATTGAGGTCTTGGCTGGTAGATGTTGAGAATTCATCCAGCTTTATCTTCAGCTCCTCATTCTTTTCCTGCAGCTTCTTATGTTTCTCCGCCTGTGCTTCCATCATCCTCAGCTGATCTTCTTTGTTGTGCTGGATGTTGGCAAGCATCTCCTTCCTGAGCTGATTAACCCTCTCCATGATCAGCTCACATATTTCATCAGTTGAGGGTGCTGGCTGATCAGCTGGAGCGGGTTGTTCAATGAGAGCTGGCTGTTCAACAGTAACCATGGCTTGGCGATTGGCCATGTACTGTTGAAGCTTTGCTTCTTCTTCCTTTGCTGAGGCGGCGGCTGCATCCAGATCATTAACAAAATCAGCAGACTTGACGAGCATGTTATCGAGGAAGGCAATGCAGACTTGCTCGGCTGTTTCCCTGGTGTCTCTTCCTTCAGCCTTGCTGAAGTCCAGACGACGCGTCAGCAGCGCAACCTTGTTGTTGTAGGCAACCTCAAGGTTTGTGTAGTTAAAGTAGTCTCTGATGCGCGATTCATCTGCCTTCAGCTGGTTCCAGCTGTGTACCCTTATGGTATCTTCCCTCACATACCAGTGGCTGAAGATTAAATTGAACTAGTACAGTAGCTCGGTTCCAAGTGTGGCAAAGATCGGCATGTCGCGCGGTTCAGGGAACATCCCGATCAGCTTCTAGAAGCAGTAGGCCACCTTGCCTTCATGCTCCAACGCGACGGCTTGACGATCAGCTTCTTCATCGATGGGGGAGGGAGATAGATTTTCATATGGTATTGGTTAAAGAGTTTCATCAACGTTGGCCAAAGAAGTGGTCTTAACGTTGGCATCGAGCTGGGAGCTCGGAATTTCTGATTAAGTGAGGATGTTGGTATCAAGGGGTTCATCAACATTGGCCGAAGAGATGGTCTCAATGTTAGCATCGAGCGAAGAGCTCGGAATATTTGGCTGTGAGTCGGTTGGGATAACCTGTTCGGACTGTACGGTATCAGCTCCTGTCGTGGGGGAGGTTGGAATATCTTCGATTTCCTCAGATGAAGAAGATGTATCTGAGGAGAGATCCGTTTCCATGCCATCCATCTCATCTGTTCCACCTGCGCGAGGAACGATCACGAACGCATCCTTGTCAACTGAGTGACTCGACTCAGATGGCTCCTCAGCTGGTACCTCCACAGCTGGAGTCTCCTCAGTTGTTGTCTCCTCAGCTGGTATCTTCTCAGCTGGTACATCCTCAGCTGGAACCATCTCAGCTGGTACATCTTCAGCTGGTACATCCTCAGCTGGAACCTCCTCAGCTGGTTTGGCAACTGACTTCTTCTTGATACGCAGCCTCATCTTCTTTTTAGCTGGTTCTTCCTCCTTCTCCTTCTCCGACTCAGCTTTGTGTCGGCGTCCAGCTGTGGATTTTGATGGGCAGGTGGTAGCTGGAGGTGGCTCCTCAGTTGTATCTTTTACAACTTCCTTCTTGTCCTTCGGAGTGTAAACGCTCTTGATCACATCCTGAGCCTTCTTAGCTGTTGGGAACAGCATCAGTCTCTTCACAGGGGTCTCCTCACAGTCGTCCCAGACCATGTTCTGATCCTTTGTCGCGAAAAGGATTAGAGCAGAAATTTTGCAACCAAAGTTGAGAGTTCCTTTGACACTCAACAACTTCTCTCCGGATTCGGTTGTGGATTCGGAGATCTTCTGCTTCTCCAGAGTCAACTGGTGTTCAAAATACTGGGACCAGTTGATGTCATATTTGTGTTTGTGCTCCAAAGCAATCAATTGCTTGAGCTTCGGTCGGCTGATGTCTCCAAAGGCCCCGCTGTAGCCGAAGACAACTTTGGACACAACATCGAACAGAAGTCGATGTTCCGGCTTCAACTTTGTAAGCTGCATATTGCTCCTTAATTTTTCTGGAGTGATGAGAGCACTCTCAAGAAATTCATCGGCTTCCGCATCGGTGATGTTGTCGATGTTGTCTGTGGCGGACTGATTTGGAGGAATGACTTGGCGTAGAAAGTCAGAAACGGGAATGGGGACGGTGACACGGCGGATGGTTCTGGCAGGGACATCCCGTTGTCGACAAGAAACTTCTGTGACAAGGTCATCTCGGCTGTCGATGGGTGATCGCAAGTTCAGGTAGAACTCCCTAACCTGTCGCCTGAGAAGGTGGGACGGGAATAGCGTCGCCCAGTCCAGAAGGCCGTTCTCCCTGAGAATTTCGGCGAGGGGAGACAATACCGGCGATTCCAGTTCATCCTCTGATAAGATCTGCTCGAAGTGGATCTTGGAGAGCATCATCTCAAAGGACTCATCATATGAAGAAGGGACCAGAGAAGGTCCTGAAGAAGCCATCTTCTTTCCTTTTGGTGCCATTTAATAATTCTGTGAAGATATATATAGAGAGAAAAAAACTTGCAGAAAATGGTGAGACAAATCGGAGACGAAAATGAACAGTTACTGCAGATAAACACAAATGTAGAAGGTAAGAGATCACTTCCTGATTTACCACCTTTTATAGGTTAGTGGCTCGGTTGAAATCGACAGCTAGGGTTGGATGGCGCGAATCCATCAACGGCTGAGATCTTGCGACTGTTGACTAGCTTTGACTTGACGTCATAATCCGAGTTCCAACCAGCGCGTGAGAAGGTGAACTGTTTTTCATGTCAGCCCAGTCGCACTATAAAGTAGGGCTATTGTTGTTCAGCCGTACTTTACATTAAATGCGCTATGATGGCTATTTTAGTCTAACTGACATGCTCAGGAATGTTTGAATTTATTTCAAACATTCTCATTTAAGACATAAACACCTTCAGCCATAAATGTTACCTGCCAGCTGATGTCGGAATCAGCTATGTAATACCTCCCAGCTGATGTCGGAATCAGCTGTGTTCCAATAATGCGGCATACCATCAGCTGACTCGAGTTCTTCTGTTCAGCTGACGTCTAATCCAATGTTGCAGCATACCATCAGCTGACTCGAGTTCGTCTGTTCAGCTGACGTCTGATATCTTCAGTTGGCGATCCGCATCTGAGATTTCCCCTTCATCTGAGCTTCCCCCTCAGATGGATATCTATCTCTTCACCTCAGCTGGTTCCTCATCTGATGGATCCAACAATCCAAGGAGATCACATAACATCTTGAACCGCACTTCGGCTAGAGGTTTGGTGAATATATCAGCTCTCTGAATCTCAGTTGGAATTTTCTCCATGGATACATCCTTCTTCTCAATATGATCTCGGATAAAATGATGTCGGATGTCAATGTGCTTCGTCCGAGAATGATGAACAGGATTCAAGGAGATAGCAATGGCACTAGAGCTATCACAATGAATGGGGACCTGTCCAGTTGCTACTTCATAATCTCTCAGCTATTGCTTGAGCCACAACACTTGTATGCAACAACTACCGGCAACCATGTACTCTAACTCGGTTGTAGAAGTGGCAACACGTGCTTGTTTCTTTGAAAACCATGAGACTAACTTGCTTCCCATGAACTGACAGTGTCCAGATATGGACTTCCTATCCAACCGATCTCCGGCTAGATCCGCATCTGAGTATCCGGACAGTTGGATATTGTCATCAGTTAGATACCACAACCCAACATTAACAGTGCCCTTCAGATACTTAATGATGTTCTTTGCTGCCAACATGTGTGCTTCCTTCGGTTAAACTTGGAACCGAGCACACACTCCAACCGCATAAGATATGTCTGGCCGACTGGCAGTTAGATATAGCAAAGAACCGATAATCCCTCTATACTTACTGGCATCCACGAGTTTTCCATTAGATCTGGGTTCAATCTTCCAGTTAGTATTCATCGGGATCCTAGTGGTTTTACTTGACTGCAAACCAAACTTTGTGATGAGCTCCTTTGTATATTTGGACTGATTGATAAAAATCCCTTTTGGTGACTGCTTCACCTGTAGCCCAATAAAATAATTCATCTCGCTCATCATCGACATCTCGAATTTCTCCTTCATGAGAGTTGAGAATTTCTCGCACAGCTCCTCCGACTTGGAACCGAATATGATGTCGTCAACATAGATTTGCACAACAAGTATCTCTTCTCCAACTTTTATGGTGAACAGTGTTTTGTCAACTGACCCTCGTTTGAACCCCGAGGTCAGAAGAAAACCACATAGAGTGTCATGCCAAGCCCTAGGTGCTTGCTTCAATCCATAGATTGCTTTCTTCAACTTATACACTCTTCTATCTCCAGTCTCAAAACCTGGAGGTTGTTCAACATAAACGTCTTCCTTAATGTCACCGTTGAGGAAGGCACACTTCACATCCATCTGATAGACCTTGAATTTGTGAAATGCGGCATAGGCTAGAAAAATTCGGATGGCTTCCAACCTTGCAACAGGCGCGAAGGAATCCTCGAAATCAATTCTTTCTTGTTGGCAATATCCCTGAGCTACCAACCTTGCCTTATTCCTCACGATGAATCCAATGACGTCTCTCTTGTTCTTGAAAATCCACTTTAATCCAATGACTTTGACACCATTTGGTCTTTCTACCAACTCCCATACACAGTTGCGTAGAAATTCATTCAGCTCTTCTTACATAGTTGTTGTCCAATGAACACAGTTGAGAGCTTCCACAACATTCTTCGGTTCTGGCACATCAGCTACGAAACATGAAATCATGGCAACATCTCCAGCTTGTTCGAACTCCTCAAGAACTGCCAACTCCTCAGCAAATTGAGCATAAGTGTTGGAATTTTCCTCGGTTGAATCTGGATTTGCAACTCTGCTCCTTGTACGCACACCTTCTGTTGGATCTCCAATGATGTTGTCCTTGGAATGATCTTCATACCATCTCTTGTTACGTCTTCCTTCTTCTTTCAACAGTGGCTATTCCGTGATTTCAACTGATGGAATAATCTGAGCTGTAGGAGATGCTGGGATCTTCTGAGCTGGTGATTTATCAGTTGTGAAGTCTGGATCCTCAACATGGACAATATTTTGAACCGGGCTTGGTTGGGCTTCGGATGCTGATGCAGTTGGAGTGACATTAGCTGAAGTTCCCCCTTGAGATGAGCCGGGGTCCTCACATTCATCTTCAGAGGAACAAGGATCATCATCCTCGGTTGCCCATACCAATGGTTCAGCTAGATTCTTTTGCCTTAGAACCTGTGATCTGGTGAGAACTGGTGGAACATGTGGATCAGCTTGTTGTCCTTTAGCCTGTTCCCTTCACTCAAAAGTAGCTTCATCAAAACTAACATGAGGTGTTATCTCCACAACACGAGAGCTGTTGTTGAAAACTCTATAAGCCTTGATCCGAGCGGCATATCCGAGAAATATGCCCTTCGAAGCCTTGGCATCAAACGTTTTCAACTGAATCTTCCCATTGTTGTGAATATAACACTTAGAACCAAAAACGTGAAAATATGAAATATCAGGCTTCCTGCTTCTCCATAGCTCATATGGAGTCTTTCCCAACCACTTGGTTAGAAGAGACCGGTTCTGGGTGTAGCAGGCTGTGTTGATTGCCTCAGCCCAAAATCTCTTTGACAGAGCTGAGCTTGTCAACATGGATGTAGCCGCATCCTTCAGCGTTCGGTTCCTTCGCTCGGCTACTCCATTCTGTTGTGGAGTACGTGCGGCCGATGTTTGATGAGTGATTCCATGCTTCTCGTAGTACTCGATGATGGTTTCATTGAGGAACTCGGTTCCACGGTCTGATCAGATGGAAATAATTTTTATCTCTTGTTGGTTCGATATCCGATCCATCAGCTTGGGTAGCTCATCTCGGGTTTCACTCTTGTGACGCATGAAAATGGTCCATGTGTACCTAGAATAATCATCAGTAACAACAAGCGTATACTCGTTACCATTCATGCTCTTTGGTGTAACTGGCCCGAAGAGATCCATATGGATCAGCTGTAGTACTCGGTCGGTTGAAGGAGTTGTTTTCAACCGAAAGGAGGATCTAGCGAGCTTTCCCAACTGACATGCACTGCAGATATGTGTTGTTGAAAACACTCGGTTTGGAATGCCCTTTGCGTGTTCCTGTCTTGCAAGTCGGTTCATAGTCTTGAAATTCAGATGGTTGAGCCTTTTGTGCCACAACCAGCTTACATCTGAACTGCTCTTTGATAACAGACGGGTTTCAGGAGGACTACTGTTCCAATCTGCATAGTAGACATTCCCGGTTGAGGATCGATTTCCCAACAATATGACCTGCTTTGTTTCAACATGTTTAACCCTGCAGCCCTGTGCATCAAACTTGACAGAGAAACCATTATCACAGAATTGGCTGATGGAGAGCAAGTTATGCTTCAATCCATCAACATATGAAACATTAGAAATAGATACATGATTGGTTTCAAGGGTACTGTAGCCTTTGGTGTGACCTTTTGAGTTGTCACCAAAGATAACTGATGGTCCTTCCTTCTCCACGAAACTTCCAAGCAAATCCTTCAGATTTGTCATGTGTTTCGAGCATCCACTATCCATCACCCACCTGGTGTATGATGCTTTATTCTTCCTCAGCTGTTCCTCCTTCTCCTGCACAGAGAAATTCCCTTAGGTCCCTAATTTTAGTTGGGTCCTAGAGGGTTAGAACCAGTTCCCCCTTGAACTGTGAGTCATTTTTCCCTGTATACTCGGATAGATTTATCATTCCAAATCACTTTTCCTTCTCCATCAACTATAATAACACCTCGGTTATCCTTAAGCTTGTTGTTAGTAGTGATGTTCTGTTTTTTGGGAGGAGATGGATTTCTTCCATTGTGGACTTTCGGAGGAGAGGCTTTCCCCCTGTTTTGATGGCGATTCTTATCCTGTTGGTTTTGTCGATGAGGTCGGACGCCATGTTGGAATCTTTGTGGCTGAGTCAGATTCCATCTTCCTGACTGTTGATGACAGCTGTTCATGCCCTGTTGTTGATTCACGTTCTGGCATGAATATCTCCAGCTGTTGGAGTTGTTCCACATGGGTTGACTCTGATGGAACCTCTGGTTGTTCTGATGATGGAACCGATGTTGATTCTGATGGTTGAATCCCTATTGATTCGGTTGATTCCATCTCTTCTGAGGTCGGTTCTGAGGTCGGTTCAGAGGTCGGTTCTGAGGTCGGTTCTGATTGTATCTTTGACGTCTCTGATTCCTCTTCTGAGTCTTGGAACATTCCCCCTCGGTTGTAGTCCCAACTGATGAATTCTTCAGTTCTCCAACCACAGCTCCTTTTCCTTTGTCAGCTGCAGTTCCCTTAGCTGGTTGTCCTTTATCAATCTCTTCCATTTGACTTTTAATCAGATCGTCCTTTTCGGTTAAGGATTCTTCAAGTCTGGAAAACTGTTCTTGAAGATTCTTAAACTCAACCGATTGCTGATGCAATTCCTCACTGAGTTCCAAGAAGTCACCCCAAGAGGGTTCCAACTCTTCCTCTACTGTTTCCTGCATGTTAGTAGCAATAGAAGAAATTAAATTAGCAGGACTAGAATGTACCTCAACGTCATCCTGGTTGGTTCCAAATGCCATGAGGCATTGATCCTGACCGATAGCGTTGTTGGTGGAAGTCAGCTCATCCTCATCTTCAGTGTCGGTGAAGATGTCCATGTTGTCAGCTGCTGCTTCTGCAACCATGGCCTTGTTCTTTGCACTTTGCTTGGCCCTCAACGCTTCTCTTTCTTTCTTGGACAGATCTGGACAGTCAGCTTTAAAGTGTCCTCTTTGCCGCATTCAAAGCAACTGTTGGCCACAGGCTTTGAGTTATCTCGAGTTCGGTTGGATTTATAGAACCATTTGTATTTTCCGAACCGAGTATCCATGTCAGCTAGCTTCTTTGACAGGGCGGCTATACTCTGTTGCAGTTCTTCTTTGCTAGGCTCCTTCGTAGCTGTGTCCGCAGATCGTGTTGGCCTTGATGTTCGCGGCTTGGAATAATCAGCTCGAAGTGCTACTGTCTTTGTTGTTGAACCAACATCCTCATGTCGACTCGACTGCCCCGAGGACTGAGTTGATCTTCGTCGACTCACCTTGTACTCATTTCCTTTCAGGATTGAGAACAGCCTGTCTGTTCCCATCTCTCCTAGATCAGCTCGGCTCTCATGGATGTTGGTGAAGGTGTCCCACTCAGCCGGTAGAGCTTGTAATACTTTGAGGTTGATTTCTCTCAAAGTATATTTCCCTCATCGGATAGATTGAATCCTTCTGATAATATCCATGAACCGAAGCTCTAGCTGATCAATGGTTTCATCAGCTCTTAGACAGAAGTTGTCAAAATCTTGACAAGCATGGGAGAATTTGTTCTCCTTGGTTTCGTCACTCCCTTCGCTAAGAGATGCCAAAATATCCCACATCTCCTTAGCGGTGTCGCACTCTTCTATCCAAGGAAGATAGTCTTGTTCAACTGTAGACATGATAGTGCTCTGAGCCCAGATATCCAATTGGCTCACTTTAGCTTCCTCTGGAGTGAAGTCTTCGGGCTTTTTCTCAACCATCACCTCAGTTGCATCCCCATCATTGGGATTTGTAGGAGTGCGAGTGACTTTCTCCATGATGGTGATCGGTCCGGATGTGATCACTTGTTGCATTCGATGATGCTTTGACAGTAGAATCTTCTTCATCCGAGTTCTCCAAGATGGACAGTTTACAACCGAGAACGTGACAACGATCTTGTCTTTAACATCCATCTGCACACACAAACAAAAGACAGATGCAAGCAGATATGCACTAGCGTGAAAAAGATCTGTTCAGTTGACCACTGAATAAAAACACCTCGATTCATAACTCGTGAAACAGAGACAACAGTCTTTTGAACCACTGCTCTGATTCGGTTATGATAGTCCCGATACAAGTTCTGGTGTATGGGGGGGAGGAATACACCAGTTAAGAATTTTAAAAACAACCCCCTGAAAATATCACAACCGAGTAAAAAGACTCAGTTGGAATCACAACTGAATAAGAACATTCAGCTGTGAGAGTGGTGCTGTGCGGAATGTGGTGGAAAATAACAACTCGTAAAATATAACTCACGCTCAGATATGCTAGGTCGGTCAATAACCAAATCAGTTGAGAATGTAAGAATGCAGTTTGAGTGCTGGTTAGTTAGTTAGTTGAATATGCAATAAATAACTGAATAATAAACAGAAACACACAAAGATTTACGTGGTTCGGAGAGAACTCCTACGTCCACGGGGAGTTGTGAGTCCACACAACTCAGTCCAAGTTCTTCTGGACAAAAACCACAAAGCTTACGCGGGCTTTGCAACCGTTAAGATAAGTTTACGGGTACTTATCAACCTTACAGATAAGTTTACGGGTACTTATCAACCTATCTACTCAATTCCGGGAAGAGTAAGGTCCTAACAATCCTTTTGAGAGGATGTGTAAAATGATGGGTTTCCAACTAATAGCTCGAACAAGAAGTGAGTTAGGATCTAAGCTATGAACTCTCAGCTAGTGATGTTCTCAGGATAGATCAAAAACACCGAGACAGAATCTAACACTCTTTGAACTCTCAACTAGTGATGTTCTTAGAGAATGAATTCAGTTTAGCTCGTTTGTGATATGAACTCTCAACTGGTGATGTTCGCTCGTCTAACTCTTTGCACTTGTCTGTCTCGTCATTCTCGTTAATCTTGGTGAATGACTGAAGGCCTCTATTTATAGGCGGAGAGAATCAACTAGCCGTTGGAGGAGCCGTTGATCTCTGTTCTGTGAAAGCGATGGCTTGTCTCTCATCTCTGCAGACTTTCCGGATTTTGCAACTGTGAACTTCTACTTTCCATCTAAGACAGCCTTGTGTTGGGCCAAATGAGGTAATGACAGATAGTTAAACCTTCACGTGACTTCCTTTTTGAAATTCAAATCTTCAACCTTTGACTTCTAACCTTGTTTAGTTGGTTGAGAAGTTTTGGTCTTCATCTGAGTGGTCTTCAGCTGATGTTCTATCTTCATCTGACCTTCTGTCTGAATAGGAACAGTTGAACTCTCAGCTGCCTTGAATTTTATGTTGTCGATCTTATCAGTTCGAGTCCTTCAACTGATGTTCTGTATCTTGAACGCTCAGTTGTCTTTCACATCTGATGTTCTATCTCTTGAACACTCAGTTGTCTTTCTTGAACGCTCAGTTGTCTTTCTTGAAACTGATGTTCTATCTCTTGAACGCTCAGTTGTCTTTCTTATAACTGATGTTCTGTTACATCTTCTCCTTTGAACGCTCAGTTGTCTTTCTTACAACTGATGTTCTATCCGAGTGAAGCCTTGTTGCCTTCTTCAGCTGGAGACCTGTAAAGATAAAATCTTAACATTACTCAAACAGCGAGCCTAACTACTAACATTAGGATCTGACAACATCTACTCAGTTGGGGTCAGTTGGTTTTGGAATCAATCAAAACTTTACTTAAATTTTCCAACAGGTTAATTAAACTCATACTTAATTAAAAATCCTCGTTGATTACTTATTCTCGACTCTATAATTGTTATTTATTTTCTTGTTATTCCTCGTTTATTCAAAAGACTTAATTGTCAACTATTCGACTCGAATTTCACACTTGATTTCTAACTCTAATTCTTTAATTCCAATTCGTACGTCTTCTATTTCTCATTTATTATTACTTCTAATTCTCCATTGTTTAATTCTCGATTGCTAACTCCTCTAATCTAAAATTATTTAACTCGATTAACTCTTTATCTTAAACTCTAAATAAAGAATTTTTTTTTATTATTCTCAATTTATGACTCATTACTTATTTTATAAATTTTTTCTTTTATTTTCTATTTAATTTTTATTCCCAAAATATCTTGAATATTATATTATTTTAATAATTAATTTCTTTTAGAATTAATTTTAATGATATTCAAATCTTCAAATAAACACCAAGAACACCTAGAACACACACTAGGCATGTAATACCCCGGATATTTTCTTCCGACGAAAAATAAAAATTTGTTTATTAATTAAGGCTTTGCACGCCTAAGTTAAGGATTTTCGATTCTAAGATTAACGGTAAAATCCGTTTCTGAAAAAAAATTCCAGAAGTTGGTCGAACGACTACTGTATTAGAGTTTTCGCGTCTGATAGAATTTTTGTCCGAAAACTCAGATTGAAAAACCGTCAGAATTTACATTCACTTTTTCTTCGATACGAGTTCACCGGAGAAAGTCAATTTTTATGATTTTTCCGGGCGAATTTTAGACTGTCTAATCCTGACTTTTTATCGGAATTTGAAAAACGAATTAGGTTTTCCGAATATGTGATTTATTTCTAATCTAACGGTCGAATTAGATTTCGTCGAATACGTAACAAACTAAGAATTTATTTCTCGACTTTTATAATGTCGTTCTAGACCCGGAAACGAGATATTTTGAATTAATTTTTCCTCCCAAAACCGCCTATATGTGTGTAGTCATCACTTTAATTATATTTTCTACACCATAACTCACCACCATGACTCATCATCTTATCTCTTCTTCAACTTAACACCTCATGCTATAAATATCCCTCCAACATCTCATTTTCTTCTCTTCTTTCCCCTCATTGCCGATTCTCTCTCTCTCTCTCTCTCTCTCTCTCCCCTCTCTCTCTCTCTTATCTCTTTTGTTCTTCTTTATTCTTCAAATCTTCATCTAGTTCATCAAGTGAAATCATCATAACTTGTTCATCTTTCCATCAATCCTAAATCTAAGTTCATATCTATCAAGGTAAGGATGTTAGCTTCCTTTCCATCCAAGTAAAATTTATTTCTTTCAATCTTTGTAATTTTCAAAATTTATAAGAAATTGTAGAATTGATGTTTCAAGTTTAATACATGTTATTGTATGCTTAGGAATGGATTTTATGGATTTAAATCATGAAGAAATCCCTCCCCCCCTTAATATATGTTATTACCGAAATTTTACTAGAAATTGGGGGTTTAATGTAGTTCGATTTTCTTGAAGATCGATTGATGGATTAGTGTTCTATATGATGTTATATGATCACATGAATTAATTTAGAATTTTCTAAAAATAAAAGTAGAAATGTAAGAAAAGAACAAGTGAGGTTTTGATGAAAAAGATGTTGTGATATGCATGATTTTATAATACCTCGGATAATTTCTACTGTCTTAAAAATTTAAAGTTATTAATAACTATGGCTTTGCACGCCTAAAATCATGAAATTAAATTCTAAGATTAACGGTAAAAATCCGTTTCCGAAAATAAATTACGGAAGTCAGTCAGATGACTACTGTATTAGGGTTTTCGCGTACAAAAACTTTTGAGTTCTAGAACTCAGTTCGAAAAACCGTCGAACTTTACATTCACTCTTTTTGCGAGACGAGTAAGTTAGGAAAAAACGTTTTTATTATTTTTTCCGGACAAAATTCGGACTGTGATGTCCCGAATTTTTATTAGATTTTTAAGTTTAAAATATACTTTTCAAGTACGTAAAATATTTCGGTTTTAATGGTCGAATTAGATTTCGACGAAAAACGTAATCGGATACGTTTTAATTCTCGATTTTTTTAACGTCGTAACGAGCCGGAAAAATGCGATTTTGGGTAGAAATTCCCCCTATGGCCGTCCTCCCTCATACTCAACCATAGGATATTTCATTTTTATAGTATATAACTTTATGACTCACCTATTCTTACTAATTCTTATAATTTAATAATGGCCACCTCATGCTTAACAAAAATATCACAAAATTTGTCATCAACCTCTCTTCTCTCCCTCCCTCTTCACGCCAACACACAAACATATTCTCTCCCAAATTTCCTTCATTCCTCCATTAGAGACTCAAGCTTCTTCAAGGGAATTTCTTCACAAGTTCATCAATCATCCATCAAATTTCATTTTTAATCTCATAACAATCAAGGTAATTACATGAGCTTCTCTTCTGTCCAATTGGAATTTCATTCCTTTCATTTTCATTATGACCGAAAATTTAGGATTGGAATTAGGATGTTTTAATCCTTAATTTCATGATATAAGATGGATAGGAATTAATTCTCATGGTTTAATTGATGAGAAATATCAAGAACACTAAACCTAGGGTATGACCGAAAATTAGGGGAAAGTTGTTAGGATGCTTTGATCTCAAAATTGATTGGATGATTAGGCTTAAGAAGTGTTTAATTGATGATTTATGCAAGAAGAAATGGATTGCCCTAAAGAATTAAGGTAGACCGATTTTAGGGGCTAGGGTTTCAAGGGTTGAAATTCAATTAATGATGTAGAAGTTTAATTCTTGATTAATATATGTTGTAGTAGGATTAGAAATGGATTAATGAATTGAATTAATGAAGAAAATCACCTCTTCTAATTTAATGTCAAAACCGAAAATTAATAAGGAATTAGGGGTTTGGTATAGTTTGATTATATTGAGGATTGGTTGATAAATTAAGGTTCTATATAATGTTAGATGATGACCTGAATTTATTGGAATTTTTCTAATAATAAAATGAAAAGCGTAAGAGACGGAAGTTCGTCGATAAGTCAAGATTAGTTAATGATTTGAGGATATGATGTACGTAGTATTGATTTTTGATAGATAATGATCGATAATGTAAAATTTGATCAAATTCCAATGAGGTTGAAATTTTCATAAGAGACGAAGAATCGAACGTTAGTATCGATAGAAAAGAAGAATAAGGAAAGTAATTAGATATTAATGATTGTAAATGTTAAGTGATCAAGTTTGTAGTTAATGATGTTTACATTCGAGTTATGAAATGATGAGTTATAGTTGTGAACGAGAAGTTTGAATTGTTTTGGTATAGTAATTGTGTAGTTTGAAAGACGAAGAATTAATCGTCGTGTTTATGATCAAGAAATGAAAAGGAGCTCATCACGTATGAGGATACGTGTTGACTGCCTTGGGTCAATAATTTCGTAGAAAATAAGGTGGAATAACATAAGTCGATTTGCAACCTTTCACGGAAACTGTCATATCTCCTAGCTCGTTTATCGGAATTGAGATCCGTAAATTGGAGAGTAAACTAGACATCTTCTTTTGGTATAGGGCACGTCCCCTGTTTCGAAATCCCCTGTTCTGTGCAAACTTACTGATCCGTGCAGTAATTTCAAGAACCTAGTTTCGTAAGTTGAATTCTTTTTAACTTAATTCCTTTTGATCTTCTAAGTCGTTGTAAGCAATCGACTTCAGTTTTACCGACATAAGTGTCGAGTAAGGAACCAAATGAGGTTTAAATGAGATGTGATCGAGTCTCGTTCCCTTTTAACTAAAAGAATATAGTTTAGCGTGCAAATGCCTAAAAAGCTTAAAAGACTAATTCGATTTCGTTTTCGATTTCCATTTTCATTTATCGCATCGAAGACTTATCAAAGTATGATCATGTACGATGAAGGAGGAAGTCAGTACAAGGATAGGATGGAAGATTGAAGAACGGAAGCTCGATTAGAAGTTCTGTAATCTTTAAGGTGGGCTTTTATATATACCAAACAAAATGTGGGCTTTTCCATAAATCGAAAGTGATTATTAGGCATAAACTATTTTATATTTTATGTGTTTTGATAACTGTGTTTATAGCTTTGATAACTGTGTTTATCAAAAGTGATTATTAGGCATAAACTATTTTATATTTTATGTGAGTTCTCTTGTACCCTTCTGAGTTAGCCGACCTGTTATCCAGAATTTATTAGTTAACCGACTTGTTAACTAAACGATCGGACTTTGAGTTAGCCGACTTGCTTTCCAAAGTTAGTGTACACAGTAGCCTGTGGTGTATGTGGTATCCTGTTGAGGGGTAACCAGCCACGGTGATTCTTATTGGGCAAGATTGAACGTAACATCCGTCAGAAAAATGCTTAGCCAAGCTAAATTGTGAAAATGATAAGAAAATGTTTTAGTAGACACGAGCTTTTTAAAAGAAAACCCCGATGTGCTACAGAGATAAGAATGCCTAATTTATCAATACTTATTATATGTTTTCGGCAAAGTGCCCACTAAGTACTTTATGTACTTAGCCCTGCATATGTTTTCTAAATGTGCAGGTTGAGCGACGGAAGCGGTGATGGTTGAGTAGGATAGTGATAGGAAAGAAGAACAGAGTCACATTCTATGTTTATTCCGCTGCCAAACTCTAAACCTTTTTGTATTATCTTGTATATAATTCTGTAGTCTAAGTTCTGTACTATAACTTAGTTTGCTTTTGGAGAACTATGTCGAGTGATCCTTAGAGATCAACTCTTTCTTTATCTAATGAAGTCAGGTTCATAGAAGTATTCTGTCATTTAATGTATGTTTATTCATTCATCCCCTTTCTTCCCCGCTTCTTTAATCCAATCCTAGTCGCACCCCGGCTTCTGCCGTCCCTCGGGATTTGGGGATGTGACAGATTTTGTCACATCCCCAAATCCCGAGGGACGGCAGAAGCCGGGGTGCGACTGGGGTTGGATTAAAGAAGCAGGGAAGAAGGGGGTTAACTGACTAAACATACATGATAAACATCGATAAACTATGAACAAGACTTTGAAATATAAATAAGAAAGAGTTAATCCCTAAGGATTACTCGACAAAAGTACAAAAGTAGCTAAGTTCAAATTTACATACTTAGACTAATGAATATTGTTCAAAAGAAAACTCAAAAGAAATACAGAGTTTAGCAGCGGAAGGGTTCTAACTATGCATTCTATATTCTAACTCAACACCAACCGTCGCCGCTCACCGTCGCTTCAACCTGCACATTTAGAAAGCAATGCAAGGCTAAGTACAAACGTACCTAGTGGGCACGATGCCGAAGACATAATCATAAATATAGATAAATATGGCATTTTATAAACGTAGCACATCGGAGTTTTATTGAAAGAATCCGTGTCTACTAAACATTTTCTGACTTTTTCTCATAAATCACTCGGCCGAGTATTTTCAGGTATGCTATGTTCAATCTTGACCAAAACTAATTCACCGTGGCTGGCTACCCCTCAACAGGATACCACATACACCACAGGTTACAAAGTGCACTAACTCTGGAAAGCACTTAGCAGCTAACTCAGAGCCGATCGTTAGTTAATCTAAAATAGACTAACTCTAAATTTGGAAAACACGAATGTTGACTCAGATGGGTGCAAGAGAACTCACATAAAAACATAAAACAGTTCATGCCATAATATCACTTTGAAAACACAGATATCAAAGCGATAAAGAAAGATTTTCCGAGCATTGCTCGTTTTATTTTGTATATAAAAGCCCACCTTTGTTTTACAGAACTTATAAGCAAAAGCTTCCAACTTTGGATCTTTCGTCCTTTCTCTACAGTTGGCTTCCTCCTTCATCGTAAAATAAACATACTTTAAAAACGGGTTGTAAAAGATAATCGAAGAAAGAGGATCGAAGAAAGATTTAGTTATTTTATTCTTTTGGCATTTGCACGCTTACTAGATTCGTTTTTACTTAAACGGGAAACGAGACTCGTACCAATCTCGTTTAGGACTTGGAAGATCTCATACTCGACTCTCGGGTCAGTAGAGAAGGTAGTCGATGTCTTAATACGACTTTAAAGATTAAATAGAAACTAAGTTGGAAAGAAACAACTTAGGCGATTTACTTTAGTTCATTGAACGATTTAAAGAATAAGATATAATATCTCGACTGGTTTTCATCACTCAAGGTCCTGTACTTGACTCTAAGGTCAGTAGGGAGATGTTCGTTAGATAAAACGGCTTAAACATACGAAAGAAACTAAGTTGTGAACTAAACAACTTAGAAAACAAGAAACTGAAATTTCACTGCAAAGTCCAGTAACTCTGGAGGCTGTCCAGAACAGAGGACTTGGAAACAGGGGGTCAGCCCTGTACCATTAGAAAGCTTAGGAAGTCTAGTTCGCGCTCCAATTTACGGATCACAAATCCGATAAACGAGCTGGAAGATATTACAGTTTCCGGCAAAGGTCGCAAAACTGCCGCGAACCCTAATTGCTTGAAGGTTCGACGTATAACGTCTTAGGTTCGTTCTAAGCTCTCGTATTCATTTTTTTTAGAAACTGAACTCTTAAGGCAGTCATCACGTACCTCCGTACGTGACAAACTCCTTCTCAAGACTTGCTCAAAAGCACGACGTTTTAACGTCGGATTTCAACTAACAAGTACTATACCAACAAAAACTTCAAAACACGTTCTAGTTCTCGATTACAACTATAGCTCATATTAGATTAACTCGAAAGCTTATGACGTCAACTAGAAAGATGTTCTAAATTTCATCATAAACAATAATATCATATTAAAATTCTCATCCTACTTCTTGATTTTTAGTTACAACTAAATGTTCGTCTCTTATACGATTTTCAAAAGTTGTCGGTTTTTGTTCAAATTTTACGACGTTAAACTACGTCTAACATGATTCATTTTCATGCATGCAAACACATCTTAACATCATTATAACTCAGTTTATATGGTGATCTTTTCCTCTTATGTTTCATTAAACATTTTTAGAAAATTCTCATTTAATTTCTATTATCAACTAACATGATTTACATCATAATTCCATTAACAATTCATCACTTATATTAAACATGTATAAACCCCTAATTACTCTAAAAATTTCTGGTTTTAAACATATGTTAAGGGGGTGATTTTCTTCTTAAATTAACAACATTTATTTACTAATCAACCTATTATATCATCAATTAACCAATTGCAATTCCAAAATCAACTAACATGCAAAAACCCCTAAATTCTTAATTCAAACCCTAATTAACTTTCATAAAAACATAGGGCTTTCAATTATTTTTCATTCTAAACACTAATTAATCATATACTAAGCATGAATCCATGATCAAAAGAAGAAAAACAAAAATCTTACAATTTCTCAAAAAAATTCTGCATTCACATAGGTTTTAGGATTCTTGGTTTTGATCATTTTTAATCCATAATTATCATATCTAACATATCTAATTTCATCATTCTAAGATCAAAATATCTATTCCAAACCTTAAAAAAATTCGAACAAAATGGAAAAAGAGAAGAAGAGAAAACTAATTGGATGAAGTTGTGGAGAAGATCATTACCTAGAGAATTAACAAAGGATGTATGGTGGTTGAATGGATGATTGAGGACTTGTGTTCTTTCTTCAAGCTTTGAAGGTGTCTTCAATGGTGGATAGAGATGGAGAAGATGAAGTAAATGGAGATGGAAAGGGTAGTGCAGCCGATGGTTGGGGAGAGAGAAGGAAAGGATTTGTTTTGTTCAAGTTTTGGTTATGATAAACTTGTTGAAAAACATAAAAAGTGTAGTTAAGGTGTCACTAAACTAAACAAAGTCAACATGCATTCCTCCACCAAGGAGATGAGGTGTCGGCTGCCCATGCAGATTTTTGGGGGTTACGAGTTTTTCTGGCGCGATCCGACGTTACGGAAAAACGAACGACGAAAAACGTTGTTCGGTACAAAAATCGTCGCGATTCGATTTGACTTAAAAATTTTAACGTATGAACTTAATTAGAAAATAAATATACAAAATTTATTTTAACAAAAACTCGGGACGACATAGTCCGAGTTTCGTCCGGAAAAATAAAAAAAACAAACTTTCTCGGCGTGTTTGTATAGCAATTTTATAAACGTAAAAATTAAACGGTTTTCCATTCTTAGTTTACAAACTAAGAACTTTTCGTACACGCTATCCCTAAATACAGTAGTCATCTAGCTGACTCCCGTAATTTATTTTTAATAACGGATTCGACCGTTAGCCTTAGAATTCAAAAATTATGTACTTAGGCGTGCAAAGCCATTTATTTAATTAACTTTAAACTTTTTAGAACTTAAGGAATTTACGGGGCATTACATCCTACCCCCCTTACAAAAAATTTCATCCTGAAATTTGCTTACCTTCTGCAAAAAGATGAAGATATCGCTCCTTCATCTCCTCCTCGAGTTCCCACGTGGCTTCTTCTTGCCCGTGATGGTTCCATAGCACCTTAACTATTGGTATCGATTTGGTTCTTAATTCTTGAACTTTTCTATCCAAGATCGATATCGGCTTTTCTTCGTAGCTTAGGTCAGATTCAAGAACTACGTCTTGCTGACTAATGATGTGCTTAGGATCGTAAACATATTTTCTCAACTGGGAAACGTGAAAAACGTTATGAACACTCCCTAGACTTGGCGGTAAGGCCAATCTATACGCGACTGATCCTATTTTCTCGAGGATTTCATACAGTCCTATAAACCTGGGTCTTAAATTACCCTTAACTCCGAACCTAAGGATTCCTTTGGTCGGGGATATCTTAAGAAAAACGTTATCTCCTGTTTCAAACTCAAGGTTGGTTCGACGATCGTCGGCATATGACTTATGTCGGCTCTGGGCCTCGTTCATTCTATCTCGAATCTGTCGAACTATCTCAATCATCTCATTGATTGCATCTGGGCCTAGGTTCTTTCTCTCACCTACTTCGTCCCAATAAAGCGGTGATCTACACTTTCTCCCATACAAAGCCTCAAACGGTGCCATTCCTATTGTGGCCTGATAGCTGTTGTTGTAGGCGAATTCGACTAAGTGTAGAATTTCTTCCCAATTCGTGCCTCGGTCCAAAACCACTGTTCTTAACATATCGACCAAAATCTAAATCGTTCTTTCTGATTGTCCATCTGTCTGTAGGTGAAAAGTTGTACTGAAATTTAGCTCTGTTCCCAACTCCTTCTGCAGCGTAATCCAAAATCTTGAGGTAAACTTAGCATCTCTGTCTGATATTATGACCTTCGGTATTCCATGCAGACGTACAATCTCTCTGACATACAACTGAGCTAGTCTCTCTGATCCATATGTAGTCTTAACTGGTAAGAAGTGAGCTGACTTCGTAAGTCTATCTATTATCACCCAAATCGTTGTGTTTCCTCTTCTTGACTTAGGCAAGCCTGTGACAAAGTCCATAGCTATGCCTTCCCATTTCCAATCTGGGACATCCAACGGTTGTAGCAATCCATACGGTCGTCGGTGTAAAGCCTTAACTTGTTGACATGCTAGGCATCTTTCTATAAACGAGGCAATGTCTCGTTTCATTCCATTCCACCAAAAGCTTCTTCTCAAATCTTGGTACATTTTCGTACTTCCTGGATGTGCTGTGTAAGGCGTATCGTGAGCCTCACTCAAGATTTCGTTCTTCAATTCGTTGTCATTGTCGGGAATACAAATCCTACCTTCGTAAAGTATTGCATTGTTTGGAGCCTCAGAATATCCTTCTGGCTTATCCGTCCTTATCCTTACTCGTAACTTTTCCATCGACTCGTCTTTTCTCTGAGCACTTTTCCATTTGACTTGTTATTGTTGTTGGCGTGTCAAGTACTCTGATATCCATCTTCTCGAATTCTCGTATTAAGGTTTCTTCTTCTACGAAAAGACATCCTAACTTCGTTGGAGTCTTGCGACTCAATGCGTCTGCTACCACATTAGCCTTTCCTGGATGATAGTTAATTCCACAGTCATAATCTTTGACTAATTCGAGCCATCGTCTTTGTCTCATGTTCAGTTCTTTTTGCTCGAAAAAGTACTTCAGGCTCTTGTGATCGGTGAATATCTCAACTCTTACACCATAGAGATGGTGTCTCCAAATCTTTAGCGCATGCACTACGGCTGCAAGTTCCAAATCATGGGTTGGGTACTCAACTTCGTGGGGTCGAAGTTGTCGTGAAGCATAAGCTATCACTCGTCCGTCTTGCATCAAGACACAACCTAATCCATTCTTCGATGCGTCAGTATAAACCACATATTCTTTGTTTGCGTCTGGAAGTGCTAGTACTGGCGCTGTAGTTAACTTTTCCTTGAGAGTTTGGAAACTCTTCTCGCACTCATCTGACCATTTAAACTTGGTATCCTTCCTGAGTAGCTGCGTCATCGGGCGAGCGTGTAATGCCCCGTAAAAATCCTTACGTTCTAAAAATTTAAAGTTAATTAAATAAATGGCTTTGCACGCCTAAGTTTATAATTTTTTGAATTCTAAGGCTAACGGTCGAATCCGTTATTAAAAATAATTATAGAAGTCGGCTAGACGACTACCTATATTAGGGGTTAGCACGTAAGAAAAGTTTTTAGTTTGTAAGCTAAGAACGGAAAACCGTTTAATTTTACGTTACAAAATTGCGATACGAACACGCCGAGAAAGTTTGTTTTTACGTTTTTCCGGACGAAACTCGGACTTGTCGTCCCGAGTTTTAGTTAAAATAAATTTTGTAAATCTATTTTCTAATTAAGTTCATACGTTAGAATTTTTAAGTCAAATCGAATCACGACGATTTTTGTACCGAACAACGTTTTCGTCGTTCGTTTTCCCGTAACGTCGGATCGCGCCGGAAAAACCCGTAACCCTTTAAACCACCTACATGCAGCCGCCACCTCACCCATGCTTAGGTGTAACTTGCATGTTGACCTTGTTAGTTAGTTGACACCTAAATTCACTTTACACCAATTCAAACCATTAATCATTTCACATACATGAACAAAACAAATTCTTTCTCTCCATCTCTCACTCACTCTCGGCAGCTTTTTCTCTCCCACCCCTCAACTTCATCTTCTCCATCATCCATACTCCATTGAAGACCCTTCAAAGCTTGAAGAAAGAACACAAGTCCTCAATCATCCATTCAAACACCATACTTCTTTCCTTAATTTTCAAGGTATGATGATCCTCTTTAATCCTATCCAATCCTTTTTCTTTTTCCCTTCTTTTCTTCTTGATCAAATTTTGGGAAGTTTGGAATAGATAGTTTGATCTTAGAATAATGTAATTGGATGTATTAGATATGATAATTGGAGATTAAAATTGATCAAAACCAAGAACCTTATCTTTTGTGTAAATGCAGAATTTTTTGGGAAAATGGTAGAATTTCTAATTTTCTTCTTTGATCATGGATTCATGTTTAGTAGATGCTTAATTAGTGTATGGGATGAAAAGGGATTGAAAGCCCTATGTTATTATAAAATTTAATTAGGGTTTGAAGTATAAATTAGGGGTTTTTGCATGTTAATTGATAATAGAATTGCAATTGATTAATTGATGATATAAGAGTATGTTTTGTAAATAAATGTAGTTAATTGAGGAAGAAAATCATCCCCTAAACATATGTTTAAAACCAGAAATTTATAAGTAATTAGGGGTTTCCACATGATTGTTTAAAGTGATGAATTGTTAGTTGAATATTGTTGCAAATTATATTAGTTGATTATAGAAGTTAATTGGAAATTTTCTAAAAATATTTAATGGAATGTAAGAGACTAAAATCACCATATAAACTGAGTTATAATGATGATAAGATATGTTAGTATGCATGAAAAATATTCATATTAGACGTAGATTAACGTCGTAAAGTTTGAACAAAAACCGACGACTTTTGAAAATCGCGTAAGAGACGAATATCTAGTTGTAACTAATAATCGGGAAGTCGGATGAAATTTCTAACTTGATATTGTTGTTTATAATGAAATTTAGAACAACTCGCTAGTTGACATCATAAGCATCCGAGTTCATATAATATGGGTTATAGTGATAATCGGGAACTAGAACACGTTTGGAATTTCTTTGTTGGTATAGTACTTGATAGTTGAAATCCGACGTTAGAACATCGTGCCTTTGAGCAAGTTGAGAAGGAGTTTGTCATGTACGGAGGTACGTGATGACTGCCTTGAGAGTTCAGTTTCAAAAAAAAGTTGAACCTAAGACGTTATACGTCGAACTTACCAAGCAACTAGGGTTTCACGGCAGTTTTGCGACCCTTGCCGGAAACTGTAATAACTTTCAGCTCGTTTATCGGATTTGTGATCCGTAAATTGGAGCGCGAACTAGACTTCCTAAGCTTTCTAATGGTACAAGGCTCACCCCCTTTTTCCAAGTCCTCTGTTCTGGACAGCCTCCAGAGTTACTGGACTGTGCAGTGAAATTTCAGTTTCTTGTTTTCTAAGTTGTTTAATTCACAACTTAGTCTCTTTTGATCGATTAAGCCGTTTTTATCTAACAAACATCTCCCTTCTGACCTTAGAGTCAAGTATAGAACCTTGAGTGATGAAAACCAGTCGAGATCTTATATCTTATCTTTTCAGTAAAGAAGTAATAAACGAGAAATTTCATAAGTCGTTCAAAGAACAAAAACGTAGATCGCCTAAGTTGATTCTTTCCAACTTAGTTTTCTTTTATTCTTTAAAGTCGTATTAAGATACCGACTACCTTCTCTACTGACCCGAGAGTCAAGTATGAAATCTTCCGAGTTCTAAACAAGATTAGTACGAGTCTCGTTTCCCGTTTAAGTAAAACGAATCTAGTAAGCGTGCAAATGCCAAAAGAATAAAATAACTAAAACTTTCTTCAATCCTCTTTAATCGATTTCTTATTCGACCCGCTTTTAAGTATGTTCTTTTTACGATGAAGGAGGAAGCCAACTGTAGAAAAAGGACGAAAGATCCGAAGTTGGAAGCTGTTGCGTATAAGTTCTGTATTAACAAAGGTGGGCTTTTATATACAAATAAAACGAGCAATGCTCGGAAAATCTTTCTTTATCGCTTTGATATCTGTGTTTTCAAAGTGATATTATGGCATGAACTGTTTTAAGTTTTTATGTGAGTTCTCTTGTACCTATCTGAGTCAGCATACGTGTTTTCCAGATTTAGAGTTAGTCTATTTTAGATTAACTAATGATCGGCTCTGAGTTAGCTGCTAAGTGCTTTCCAGAGTTAGTGCACTTTGTAACCTGTGGTGTATGTGGTATCTTGTTGAGGGGTAGCCAGCCACGGTGAATTAGTTTGGGTCAAGATTGAACATAGCATACCTGAAAATACTTGGCCAAGTGATTTATGAGAAAAAGTCAGAAAATGTTTTAGTAGGCACGGATTCTTTCAATAAAACTCCGATGTGCTACGTTTATAAATACCATATTTATCTATATTTATGATTATGATTTCGGCATCGTGCCCACTAAGTACGTTTGTATTTAGCCCTGCATTGCTTTCTAAATGTGCAGGTTGAAGCGACGGTGAGCGGCGACGGTTGATGTTGAGTAAAAGATAGGATGCTTAGTTAGAACCCCTTCTGCTGCCAAACTTTGAATTCCTTTTGATGTACTTTTAAACAATACTCAGTAGTCTAAGTCTGTAATTATGAATTTAGTTTCTTGTTGTACTTTTGTCGAGTAATCCTTAGGGATTAACTCTTTCTTTTTATGTTAAAGTCTTGTTCATAGTTTAATAATGTCTTTTCCATGTATGTTTAGTCAGTTAGCCCCCTTCTTCCCCACTTCTTTAATCCAACCCCAATCGCACCCCGGCTTCTGCCGTCCCTCGGGATTTGGGGCTGTGACAGAGTGGTATCAGAGCGGGCTTCCTGCTCTAATTATGAGTCATTCCTTCTAGTATAAGTTATTCTTTTAAGTGATACCACAGAGTGGTATCAGAGCAGTGTTCGTTTTCTGCTCTGCTTCTGAGTCAATCTTCTAGTATGAGTTAGTGTGAGTCATTCTTTCAAGTACAAGTCATTCTTTGAAGTAATATCATAAAGTGGTATTTTCATACAAGTTTTTCTTCGAGAAATAATATAGAGTATTCGTTTGTACTCTATATCGAGTCTTCTTTCAAGTCATGAGACATGGTATTGTGGATACTCTGGATCAGAGTCGTTTTTCTAAGTATGAGATAAGAGTTAGACCAAGATGCTAAGATTGAGAACGTAGAAGTCAACTCAGCCGCCCGCTACGTCGACTCAACAAGGAAAAAGTGAAAGAATTTTATAATGAGATTTCTTTTTAATAAGAAAAGTTGAGCAAGTATTCAGTGAAATTTGAAAATAAGAATGAGTTGTGTTTTTTAAAAAAAAAAATAAAGAGAATTTTACAGAAGTATAATTTTTATACTTGCATGATTGTGCGATAGTACAAGTACTATCTTATGTGAAAATTATGTGCGCAATGATTTCCTTTTTTTGAAAAAAGTATGCGGATACGAGAATATAGTCATATTTTAAGAGAATTTTCCCGGTTCAATGAGAACGTAGACGTGGAACTTAAGAACTTTCCGGTTCTTCGAGGACTTAGACGTTTTTAAGAAACGTTGTTTTGAAATGATTTCGAAAGGAGATCCCTAACGCGAGAAGGACTTCCTCTGATGGATGTCACGTGCGCTTAGTGACATGAATAGAGATTCGGCAAAGTCGAACTTGTCGTCTAAGAATTTCCTGTGAGGGAAAAGAAATAAAATAAATAAAAATAACTCAATAAATCGTATTAGTAAAAGAAGGAAGCGATTAGACGTTCGAGAAGCTTTCGGCTTCGAGTTAAGAAAGATATGAACGAGACGACAACTGGAACTTAGTTTTCTAGGAAATTATTTCTTAAGTTATATTTCTTTTTCTTTTTATGGAATTAAATTCCATATTTTCGTCTTAAGCGACGACTACAATTAGTACGAATATCAAGAGTCGTAAGCGACAAATTCTTTGAAAACGGATGTTACTTTTGAATAAGTAACATGAACGAAGTAAATATACTTTGTTTTAATAAGTGAAAACCGTTAAGAGTTAGTGAGTTAAGAAATAAAAGAAATAGAAGAATTAAGATAAGTAATAATATGGTGAAACAAAAAAGAATAAAAATAAAATCTTTTGTGAATGTATAAATATATATATGTTGTTGAGTGCAATTTCTTAAATTGCTAGAAGTCTTAGTAAGTGGTTGGTTTAAGTATTGGTGTTACAAGTGAATAAGGAATATTCATTTTGTAATTTATGTTTTTATTAAGATAAGTTATTTTTCTTTTCTTACCTGTTACTGATCCGTCTTACCTTAAAACTTTGTAGGATGATTTCCAGTAGTAACACGGCTTCAGAGAATCAGTCCCCACCACAGCGTACTTAGGCAGATCAGTTATTAGATAGGTATAGAGATTATGAGGCAAACCCGAGACATGACGTAGGACAGAGGATCAGTTACTTCTTGTCAGTTTATTATCCAGTCCGGCATACTATTCCAGCGAGTCAGGCTATACTTGACTTGGTTAGACGTCTACCAGACGAGTGGCGCGGATGGGCGCATCGTGCAGCTTGGTACTACTTGGGGATTATCGGCAACGACACGGAGCCGACTGGCAACTATGCTGGATTTGCCTTGTGTGTGCACAGACGTTTCTTCGAGAGCAGGCATATGCTTTCCCTTCCTTTAGAGCCACACATCCCTTACAGTCACTTTCCAGTCGAAACAGAGATTGAAGAGCTTGACTTAGACCCGGATATGTTAGAATTGTTAGAGTTGCCACCAAATGGTGTACTAGAGGAGCCTGAGGCTGAGTTAGAGCAGCCAGAGGAGGACGAGGAGACTGTTTCTGAGGCACCTTCACCCACCGTGTTTACACTTGACGACGGTTCTACTTTGAGAGTGGACCAGCCACTCGAACTGGTTTATGGTTCGGAGTCCGAGGAGGAGGATCCGGAGGAGGACCCAGAGGAGGATCCAGAGGAGGACCCAGGGGAGGACCCAGAGGAGGACCCAGAGGAGGGTTGTTAGGACTTTGCAGACTTTGGAGTAGTTTTTGGTTTTCTCTGCAGTTTAGTTAGGCAGTGCAGTATAGACATGGGTAAATATCAGTAGTAGTGATAGCTTTTGTCCTGTATAGAATCGAATCAGTAACTAGTTAGTTTTGTAGTACTCTAGCGAATACGAAATTTTATGAATCGTTTCCGTTCTAGTACTCTAGTAGATACGGAGTGCAGTTTGTTAGTGCACCCGGTAAATAGTAGGCAGTCAGCCTAGTTTAGACTAATAGTAGTCTAACCCTTTTTTGTATAAGTCCTCGTTGGAGGCAAAAGTAATATTCTTTTTGGATGTATATATATATATATGACCCGTAAAAGAGGGTTTTTAATCAAGTAAAATTTCTTATGAATCAAGTAATTAAAAATTTAGAATGTTAAATGAACTCGTGCAACGGGAAATAAGTTTAACTTAAAAGTTAAAAGATTAATGAAATAATATCAAGCTAGGTTCGATATGTTGTTCCATAAATTTGATTAAGTTAAGAACAAGCTAGTAAATGTTAAGCGTGGTTAATAGAAGGAAATTAATGAGAGTTTTTAATTCTTCTCTAGACTAAAGAAAATGCCGCCGAGAAATGTAAACAATAGGAGAGGTCGAAGACCTGGAAGGCCGAGAGGACATGGTGGACGTCAGCCAGAAAATGACCAAGGACACGAACATGAGCAGAATATCACTCCATCCCCATCTCCACCCCCGTCACCATCACCACCACCTCCACCACAGCCCCGTAGAGATATTGAGGATCTTTTTCTCAAAAAGAACCCCCCAATGTTTAATGGAACTGGAAGCCCTAGCGATGCTGAGCTATGGGTGAGGTCGACTGAGAAAATTTTCAAACTCCTCAGATGCACTGATGAGGAGAGAATACTGTGTCGCATTCCATCTGACGGGATCGGCAGATTACTGGTGGGAGGCAAGACAGAAGGTGATACCTGCTGAGCATCTGGCTCGTTTCTCGTGGGAAGAGTTTAAGGAAATTTTCTATGATAAGTACGTCCCCAAGACGTATAGGGCACAGAAAGAGGCCGAATTTTATAATCTGAAGCAAGGAAAACTAACTGTGACGGAATATGACGTCAAGTTCTGCGAGTTGATGAGGTATGCGCCAACATTGGTCGACACTGAGGAGAAGTTATCAAAGAAATTTCAGGGAGGTTTACGTCATGAGTTGGGAATCGCTTTGGCTAGTCATGGAAGACTAGGTTATTCCGACATATTGGGAAGAGCACTGGAAATGGAGGTCGTTGTGCCTGATGAGCAGAAGATTGTACCAACTGCGCCAGCACCAGCACAGAATCAGAATCGAGGCTACTACAACAGCAACTACCAAGGGAAAAGAAAATGGAACGGAGGAGGTAGCAGATGATACAATCAGGGCTACAACAATCAGGGAGGACAGAGAAAAGATTATCAGCAATCTGCCAACAACAACAATAGTGGTAAGAGACCGTGGCAAGGAAACAACCAATCGGGGTTGTCCATTCAAGGGAACAGGTAGAACTTGCCGTGGAAGGGCAATAATCAGCCGAACCAGCCGCAAGGGCAACAGAGGAGTTTTAACCAGGGAGCAAATAACCCAGGGAGGGTTACCATCCCTGTCTGCCCGAAATGCAACCGAGCCCATCCTGGAGTCTGCCAGATAGGCACCCCTAACTGTTTCAACTGTGGACAGAAGGGGCACATGAAAAAGGACTGCCCTAAACCGCTTCAAGCAGTACCTCTCCGAGCCATCCAAGCACAACCGCAGCAGCCGCCTATGAACCAGCAGCAGTTTCAGCAGCATGCACAATAGCAACAAAATGCGAGGGCATGCGCTATCAAACAAAGCGGTCAGCGCAAAGGAAAAGGCAATCTAGCAGGTATGGGAAAACTCCACAACATCCCTATTAAGATATTGTTTGATACTGGCGCATCGCATTCTTTCATTGTTGGCTCATGTGCCGATAACTTAGACATCAGACCTGTAAGAGCTGCACAATCTATGAGAGTAGCCACACCTTCAGGAGAGATCACTACTTCCACACATGTTTGCTCTAACCTAGAATTAGAAATTGGAACTCATAAAATTATAGCGAACAATCTAAATGTTATGATAATGTGGGACGTAGATATAATCCTAGGTATGGATTGGTTGTCAGAAAACTACGCCACGATTCTCTGCAACGAGAGAAAAATTTCTTTTCAACCGTCGGGTAAAGAACCGACCGAATTCTACGGAATTTCAATGGGTAGAGGCGTACCAATCATATCGGCCCTTCAAGCCACGAAACTTATGAAGAAGAAAGGTACCACAGCATATCTTGTATACCTAGTTGGAGAACCAGGAGCCGAGAAGACCATTCGAGACGTAAAAGTCGTGAACGAATATGAAGACGTTTTTCCGAAAGTACTACCAGGATTGCCACCAGATCGTCATGTGGACTTCACAATCGATTTAGAACCAGGAGCAGCACCTAAGTCTAAAGCCCCTTACAGAATGGCACCGAAGGAACTGGAAGAGCTTAAAATCCAGTTACAGGAATTGCTAGACCTTGGTTTTATCAGGCCAAGCGTCTCACCTTGGGGAGCACCCGTGCTTTTTGTTAGGAAGAAGGACGGATCGATGAGAATGTACATCGATTACCGAGAATTGAACAAGATCACTCTCAAGAAAAAATATCCTTTGCCAAGGATCGAGGATCTGTTTGATCAGCTTAAGGGTGCAGGAGTCTTCTCCAAGATAGATTTGAGATCAGGATATCATCAGCTCAAGACCAAACCTGAGGATGTACCTAAGACCGCTTTTAGAACTCGATATGGTCACTACGAATTTTTAGTGATGCCATTTGGTTTGACCAACGCTCCAGCCGTATTCATGGACCTTATGAATAGAGTTTTCCACCCCTACTTTGAAAAATTTGTTCTAGTATTCATTGACGACATCCTTATTTACTCTAAGAGTGAGACAGAGTACGAGGAACATCTACGGATAGTGTTGGAAACACTAAGAGCTGAGAAACTCTACGCCAAATTCAGTAAATGCGAATTTTGGCTGAAGGAAGTAATGTTCCTTGGACATATAGTATCGACAGAAGGAATCAAGGTGGATCCAGCCAAAGTAGAAGCAGTGCACAACTGGAAGACACCAACAAGTCAAAATGAGATTAGAAGTTTCTTGGGATTAGCTGGTTATTTCAGAAGGTTTATCGAGGGATTTTCTACAATCGCCTGCCCGATGACGCAGCTACTCAGGAAGGATACCAAATTTAAATGGACAGATGAGTGCGAGAAGAGTTTTCAAACTCTTAAGGAAAAGTTAACTACAGCGCCAGTACTAGCACTTCCAGACATAAACAAAGAATATGTGGTTTATACTGACGCATCGAAGAATGGATTGGGTTGTGTCTTGATGCAAGACGGATGAGTGATAGCTTATGCTTCATGACAACTTCGACCCCACGAAGTTGAGTACCCAACCCACGATTTAGAACTTGCAGCCGTAGTTCATGCGCTAAAGATTTGGAGACACCATCTCTATGGTGTAAGAGTTGAGATATTCACCGATCACAAGAGCCTGAAGTACTTTTTCGAGCAAAAAAAACTGAACATGAGACAAAGACGATGGCTCGAATTAGTCAAAGATTATGACTGTGGAATTAACTATCATCCAGGAAAGGCTAATGTGGTAGCAGAGGCATTGAGTCGCAAGGTTCCAACGAAGTTAGGATGTCTTTTCGTAGAAGAAGAAACCTTAATACGAGAATTCGAGAAGATGGATATCAGAGTGCTTGACACGCCAGCAACGATAACAAGTCAAATAGCAGCACTAGAGGCTACACCAAATTTGAGAGAAAGAATCGTTAGTACTCAAAGAAAAGACGAGTCAATGGAAAAGCTACGAGTAAGGATAAGGACAGATAAACCAGAAGGATATTCTGAGGCTCCAGACAATGCAATACTTTACGAAGGTAGGATTTGTATTCCCGATAGCGACAACGAATTGAAGAACGAAATCTTGAGTGAGGCTCACGATACGCCTTACACAACACATCCAGGGAGTACGAAAATGTACCAGGATTTGAGAAGAAATTTTTGGTAGAACGGAATGAAACGAGACGTTGCCTCGTTTATAGAAAGATGCCTAGCATGTCAGTAAGTTAAGGCTTTACACCGACGACCGTATGGATTGCTACAACCGTTGGATGTCCCAGATTGGAAATGGGAAGGCATAACTATGGACTTTGTCACAGGCTTGCCTAAGTCGAGAAGAGGAAGCACAGCAATTTGGGTGATAATAGATAGACTTACAAAGTCAGCTCAATTCTTACCGATTAAGACTACATATGGATCTGAGAGACTAGCTCAGTTGTATGTCAAAGAGATTGTACGTCTGCATGGAATACCGAAGGTCATAATATCAGACAGAGATGCTAAGTTTAGCTCGAGATTTTGGATTACGATGCAAAAAGAGTTGGGAACAGAGCTAAATTTCAGTACAGCTTTTCACCCACAGACAGATGGGCAATCAGAGAGAACGATTCAAATTTTGATCGATATGTTAAGAACAGTGGTTTTGGACCGAGGCACGAATTGGGAAGAAATTCTACACCTAATCGAATTCGCCTACAACAACAACTATCAGGCCACGATAGGAATGGCGCCGTTTGAGGCTTTGTATGGAAGAAAGTGTAGATCACCGCTTTATTGGGACGAAGTAGGTGAGAGAAAGAACCTAGGCCCAGATGCGATCAATGAGATGATTGAGATAGTTCGACAGATTCGAGATAGAATGAAGGAGGCCCAGAGCCGACAAAAGTCGTATGCTGACGATCGTTGAACCAACCTTGAGTTTGAAATAGGAGACAAAGTTTTTCTTAAGATATCCCCGACCAAAGGAATCCTTAGGTTCAGAGTTAAGGGTAAGCTAAGACCCAGGTTTATAGGACCTTATGAAATCCTCGAGAGAATAGGATCAGTCGCGTATAGATTGGCCTTACCGCCAAGTCTAGGAAGCGTTCATAATGTTTTTCATGTTTCTCAGTTGAGAAAATATGTTTACGATCCTAAGCACGTTATTAGTCAGCAAGACGTAGTTCTTGAATCTGACCTAAGTTACGAAGAAAAGCCAATATCGATCTTGGATAGAAAAGTTCAAGAATTAAGAACCAAGTCGATACCAATAGTTAAAGTACTATGGAACCATCACGGGCAAGAAGAAGCTACGTGGGAACTCGAGGAGAAGATGAAGGAACAGTATCCTCATCTTTTTGCAGGAGGTAAGCAAATTTCGGGACGAAATTTTTCGTAAGGGGGATAAGATGTAATGCCCCGTAAAAATCCTTACGTTCTAAAAATTTAAAGTTAATAAAGCTTTGCACGCCTAAGTTTATAATTTTTTGAATTCTAAGGCTAACGGTCAAATCCGTTATTAAAAATAATTACAGAAGTCGGCTAGACGACTACCTATATTAGGGGTTAGCGCGTAAGAAAAGTTTTTAGTTTGTAAGCTAAGAACGGAAAACCGTTTAATCTTACGTTACAAAATTACGATACGAACACGCCGAGAAAGTTTGTTTTTACGTTTTTCCGGACGAAACTCGGACTTGTCGTCCCGAGTTTTAGTTAAAATAAATTTTGTAAATCTATTTTCTAATTAAGTTCATACGTTAGAATTTTTAAGTCAAATCGAATCACGACGATTTTTGTACCGAACAACGTTTTCGTCGTTCGTTTTCCCGTAACGTCGGATCGCGCCGGAAAAACCCGTAACCCTTTAAACCACCTCCATGCAGCCGCCACCTCACCCATTCTTAGGTGTAACTTGCATGTTGACCTTGTTAGTTAGTTGACACCTAAATTCACTTTACACCAATTCAAACCATTAATCATTTCACTTACATGAACAAAACAAATTCTTTCTCTCCATCTCTCACTCACTCTCGGCAGCTTTCTCTCTCCCACCCCTCAACTTCATCTTCTCCATCATCCATACTCCATTGAAGACCCTTCAAAGCTTGAAGAAAGAACACAAGTCCTCAATCATCCATTCAAACACCATACTTCTTTCCTTAATTTTCAAGGTATGATGATCCTCTTTAATCCTATCCAATCCTTTTTCTTTTTCCCTTCTTTTCTTCTTGATCGAATTTTGGGAAGTTTGGAATAGATAGTTTGATCTTAGAATAATGTAATTGGATGTATTAGATATGATAATTGGAGATTAAAATTGATCAAAACCAAGAACCTTATCTTTTGTGTAAATGCAGAATTTTTTGGGAAAATGGTAGAATTTCTAATTTTCTTCTTTGATCATGGATTCATGTTTAGTAGATGCTTAATTAGTGTATGGGATGAAAAGGGATTTAAAGCCCTATGTTATTATAAAATTTAATTAGGGTTTGAAGTATAAATTAGGGGTTTTTGCATGTTAATTGATAATAGAATTGCAATTGATTAATTGATGATATAAGAGTATGTTTTGTAAATAAATGTAGTTAATTGAGGAAGAAAATCATCCCCTAAACATATGTTTAAAACCAGAAATTTATAAGTAATTAGGGGTTTCCACATGATTGTTTAAAGTGATGAATTGTTAGTTGAATATTGTTGCAAATTATATTAGTTGATTATAGAAGTTAATTGGAAATTTTCTAAAAATGTTTAATGGAATGTAAGAGACTACAATCACCATATAAACTGAGTTATAATGATGATAAGATATGTTAGTATGCATGAAAATGATTCATATTAGACGTAGATTAACGTCGTAAAGTTTGAACAAAAACCGACGACTTTTGGAAATCGCGTAAGAGACGAATATCTAGTTGTAACTAATAATCGGGAAGTCGGATGAAATTTCTAACTTGATATTATTGTTTATAATGAAATTTAGAACAACTCGCTAGTTGACATCATAAGCATCCGAGTTCATATAATATGGGTTATAGTGATAATCGGGAACTAGAACACGTTTGGAATTTCTTTGTTGGTATAGTACTTGATAGTTGAAATCCGACGTTAGAACATCGTGCCTTTGAGAAAGTTGAGAAGGAGTTTGTCATGTACGGAGGTACGTGATGACTGCCTTGAGAGTTCAGTTTCAAAAAAAAGTTGAACCTAAGACGTTATACGTCGAACTTACCAAGCAACTAGGGTTTCACGGCAGTTTTGCGACCCTTGCCGGAAACTGTAATAACTTCCAGCTCATTTATCGGATTTGTGATCCGTAAATTTGAGCGCGAACTAGACTTCCTAAGCTTTCTAATGGTACAGGGATCACCCCCTTTTTCCAAGTCCTCTGTTCTGGACAGCCTCCAGAGTTACTGGACTGTGCAGAGAAATTTCAGTTTCTTGTTTTCTAAGTTGTTTAATTCACAACTTAGTCTCTTTTGATCGATTAAGCCGTTTTTATCTAACGAACATCTCCCTTCTGACCTTAGAGTCAAGTATAGAACCTTGAGTGATGAAAACCAGTCGAGATCTTATATCTTATCTTTTCATTAAAGAAGTAATAAACGAGAAATTTCATAAGTCGTTCAAAGAACAAAAACGTAGATCGCCTAAGTTGATTCTTTCCAACTTAGTTTTCTTTTATTCTTTAAAGTCGTATTAAGATACCGACTACCTTCTCTACTGACCCGAGAGTCAAGTATGAAATCTTCCGAGTTCTAAACAAGATTAGTACGAGTCTCGTTTCCCGTTTAAGTAAAACGAATCTAGTAAGCGTGCAAATGCCAAAAGAATAAAATAACTAAAACTTTCTTCAATCCTCTTTAATCGATTTCTTATTCGACCCGCTTTTAAGTATGTTCTTTTTACGATGAAGGAGGAAGCCAACTGTAGAAAAAGGACGAAAGATCCGAAGTTGGAAGCTTTTGCGTATAAGTTCTGTATTAACAAAGGTGGGCTTTTAAATACAAATAAAACGAGCAATGCTCGGAAAATCTTTCTTTATCGCGTTGATATCTGTGTTTTCAAAGTGATATTATGGCATGAACTGTTTTAAGTTTTTATGTGAGTTCTCTTGTACCTATCTGAGTCAACATACGTGTTTTCCAGATTTAGAGTTAGTCTATTTTAGATTAACTAACGAACGGCTCTGAGTTAGCTGCTAAGTGCTTTCCAGAGTTAGTGCACTTTGTAACCTGTGGTGCATGTGGTATCCTGTTGAGGGGTAGCCAGCCACGGTGAATTAGTTTGGGTCAAGATTGAACATAGCATACTTGAAAATACTTGGCCAAGTGATTTATGAGAAAAAGTCAGAAAATGTTTTAGTAGGCACGGATTCTTTCAATAAAACTCCGATGTGCTACGTTTATAAATGCCATATTTATCTATATTTATGATTATGATTTCGGCATCGTGCCCACTAAGTACGTTTGTACTTAGCCCTGCATTGCTTTCTAAATGTGCAGGTTGAAGCGACGGTGAGCGGCGACGGTTGATGTTGAGTAAAAGATAGGATGCTTAGTTAGAACCCCTTCCGCTGCCAAACTTTGAATTCCTTTTGATGTACTTTTAAACAATACTCAGTAGTCTAAGTCTGTAATTATGAATTTAGTTTCTTGTTGTACTTTTGTCGAGTAATCCTTAGGGATTAACTCTTTCTTTTTATGTTAAAGTCTTGTTCATAGTTTAATAATGTCTTTTCCATGTATGTTTAGTCAGTTAGCCCCCTTCTTCCCCACTTCTTTAATCCAACCCCAGTCGCACCCCGGCTTCTGCCGTCCCTCGGGATTTGGGACTGTGACAGAGCGATTGTAGAAAATCCCTCGATAAACCTTCTGTAATAACCAGCTAATCCCAAGAAACTTCTGATCTCATTCTGATTCGTTGGTGTCTTCCAGTTGTGCACTGCTTCTACTTTGGCTGGATCCACCTTGATTCCTTCTGTCGATGCTATGTGTCCAAGGAACATTACTTCCTTTAGCCAAAGTTCGTATTTACTGAATTTGGCATAGAGTTTCTCAGCTCTTAGTGTTTCTAACACTATCCGTAGATGTTCCTCGTGCTCCGTCTCATTCTTAGAATAAATGAGGATATCGTCGATGAATACTAAAACAAATTTGTCCAAGTAGGGGTGGAAGACTCTGTTCATAAGGTCCATGAATACGGCTAGAGCGTTGGTCAAACCAAATGGCATCACTAAAAATTCGTAATGGCCATATCGAGTTCTAAAAGCGGTCTTAGGTACATCCTCAGGTTTGATCTTGAGCTGATGGTACCCTGATCTCAAATCTATCTTGGAGAAGACTCCTGCACCCTTAAGCTGATCGAACAGATCCTCGATCCTTGGCAAAGGATATTTGTTCTTGAGAGTAATCTTGTTCAGTTCTCGGTAATCGATGCACATTCTCATCGATCCGTTCTTCTTCCTAACAAAAAGCACGGGTGCTCCCCAAGGTGAAACGCTTGGCCTGATAAAACCAAGGTCTAGTAATTCCTGTAACTGGATTTTAAGCTCTTCCAATTCCTTCGGTGCCATTCTGTAAGGGGCTTTAGACTTAGGAGCTGCTCCTGATTCTAAATCGATCGTAAAGTCCACATGGCGATCTAGTGGCAATCCTGGTAGTACTTCTGAAAAAACATCTTCGTATTCGTTCATGACTTTTACGTCCTGAATGGTCTTCTCGGCTCCTGGTTCTCCAACTAGGTACACAAGATATGCTGTGGTACCTTTCTTCTTCATGATTTTCATGGCCTGAAGGGCTGATATGATTGGTACACCTCTATCCATTGAAATTCCGTGGAATTCAGTTGGTTCTTTACCCGGTGGTTGAAAAGAAATTTTTCTCTCGTTGCAGAGAATCGTAGCGTAATTCTCCGACAACCAATCCATTCCTAGGATTATATCTACGTCCCACATTATCATAACATTTAGGTTGTTCGTTATAACCTTATAAGTTCCAATTTCTAGTTCTAGGTTAGAGCAAACATGCGTGGAAGTAGTGATCTCTCCTGAAGGTGTGGCTATTCTCATAGATTGTGCAGCTCTTATAGGTCTGATGTCTAAGTTATCGGCACATGAGCCAGCAATGAAAGAATGCGATGCGCCAGTATCAAACAGTATCTTAATGGGGGTGTTGTGGAGTTTTCCCATACCTGCTAGATTGTCTTTTCCTTTGCGCTGACCGCTTTGTTTGATAGCGCATGCCCTCGCATTTTGTTGCTGTTGTGCATGCTGCTGAAACTGCTGCTGGTTCATAGGCGGCTGCTGTGGCTGTGCTTGGATGGCTCGGAGGGGTACTGCTTGAAGCGGTTTAGGGCAGTCCTTTTTCATGTGCCCCTTCTGTCCACAGTTGAAACAGTTAGGGGTGCCTATCTAGCAGACTCCAGGATGAGCTCGGTTGCACTTCGAGCAGACAGGGATGGTAACCCTCTCTGGGTTATTCGCTCCGTGATTAAAATTTCTCTGTTGCCCTTGCGGCTGGTTCGGCTGATTATTGCCCTTCCATGGCAAGTTCTGCCTGTTCCCTAGAATGAACAACCCCGATTGGTTGTTTCCCTGCCACGGCCTCTTGCCACTATTGTTGTTGTTGGCAGGTTGCTGATAACCTCTTCTCTGTCCTCCTTGATTGTTGTAACCCTGACTGTAGCCTCCGCAAGAAGTGTTATTTTCCATAATATTTCTGAGTATAAATCCTCAAGAGCATAATAACTTCAAGTGAACCTTTTGAGTCGAACATATCTCCCTAACCGTAAGGTATTGTTGGGTAAAACTAATTACATGTGAGAGTATGTCATTAAAGGTTTCTAGATTGGTATATTGTGTGAGGAGATGATGTTCGTACAGTTCGTGGTGAATCGATAAAGGTGGCTACTTGAATGGCTTTCACATACGCCAACTGTTAGATGAAATGTCAAAGTGAAATTTCTTATTTTATTACTATGACTTGTGATTATGTTGAAGATTGTGTTTTAATTACTCCATATGTGATTACGATGATTTTGTGAATCCAAGCATGATATCTTACTTGATATACCTACTACCCTATGTGTGAATTTGTAATACCCCGAACTTTTACAAGTCTTTGAGCGCATTTGAAAATGCATTTATATATTTAAATAATGTGCCTTGAGTGATTAAATTTTTCAAGAAAATAAATTTTCTTGAAAATGACGAAAATGCCCTTATGTGCTTTGATGTGATTTTTCTCGTTTCAATTATTCGGAATGAGTATGTGATGCTTTCATTGAGCTTATTTATATGAGTTTGAGTAGGAGTAAGAATTTCGGAGAATTTTGAGAACTTTTTCTTTTGGCGAGTAGTGCCGATAAACCGAGAAGTCACTATTCACCGACAAACTCCGAATTTAGTTTAATCAATGTCTTTTGAACCTAGAATTAATTCTAAGACCTTTTAGATATATTAGAAGTTCATCCGAGATCATATGAGAGAATTCTAAGAATTTAGTTCTTAACAGATTAATTAGCCGAGTAAAATTAGGGTTTTCTTCGTTACTTAGAATTTTGCCCTAAAAATTAGATATTCAGATTCCTTAATTTATTTCATGAGACATGAGATAGAGTTGAGGTGTTTTCAATGTCGGAAACGAGTCGAGGAGAGTTTATAGTCGTTTTCAATCTAAACGGATTAATACGGATATATTCTACTGGAAAACTTTTTCTTTCGGGGAAAATTATACCAGTTAAAGTGAAATATTTTTTATTTTATCTCTCTCCCTCTCTCTCTTTACCGACATCATATTCCTCTCTCTCTCTCCCTTAATTATATTTTCTCCTAGTTATTATTTGTCAACACCTAAAGGAATATAATCATAACCTATGTTCCTTAATTCCAAACTTCCTTACCTCTTAAGGAATATCAATCCAATCTCTCTCATTTCTCTCTCATTACCGTAAGAAGCAACCAAGAAAAAAAATAATATTCTCTTCCCAATCTCTCTCTCTCAAACCGCCATTTACACACACACCTAGTTTAGGAGAAATCTCCATTGAAGTCCAAGAATCCAAGCTCAAGATCATCATCATTTTATTTCCTCAAACCCTAATTCAAAAGGTAATCTAATTCTTCAAGTTTGGAGCTCAATTCAAGATCAAAATCATCTCCCCTTTATTTCTTCAAATTTTCGGCACTTATGCCCTAATGAGATGATTAATTTTTGTTTTAATTTTTCTTGAGGTTAAAAGATGAAATCTTCCGAGGAAAATCCAAGCTAGAGATTTGAGCTCATTTCCCTTCATTTTCGATCAAGCATCAATCAAGAGGAGGAGTTTGATTTAATTCTCTAAAGTATGTTTAATCATTTGATTTCTTGTATATATGTAATCTATAAGCCTAAAGAAAGGAAATATGCATGATTTAAATTTTGTATAGGCAAACCTAGGGTGCGTGATGCGATGATCGATGTGAGGAAAATTATTAAGAGAACAAACCTTAGGGATTTATCTATGAATTAAGAGAGAAAAGAAAAATAATAATCCTATAAAAAAAAAGAGACTAGGACCGAAAGTGAGTATAAAGAGAAAGAAAAATAATTTTTATGAGTTTTTGATGATTCCTTGATGATATGTGATTCTTGATGATATTTAGCATGAATTATATGCTTAAGAAGTTGAGGAAATCATTTACCCTATTTTATTATGGTGACCGAAAAATATGAGTTTATGGAGGAGTATTTGATTGATTTGTTGTTTGATGATTTAATGATGTTATGAGCATGCTATGAGTATGAGCTTATGATAGAGTAAATGATTTAAATTATTGTTGCTAGACTTCTTAAAGAAATTGAAATATTTATGTGTGTAGGAAGAAAAATAATTTTGATGATTTTGATGTTATTAATTATTTGTATGTGTTCATGTATAAACTAGAGTGTTAGATGTTTAAAGAAAAATTGAGAGATTGAGAAAATAGAATTTTTGGCATAAAAGGCATAAAATTGATGGATATGAATTTTCGAAGCCTAATGTGTGTTCTTGGTGTTCTTGGTGAAGAACATGAAGATTTAAAGATTAATAAAATTAATTCAAAAATAAATTAAATTAATTATTAAAAATAATTAAAAATTCAAAAATTATGAGAATAAAATTAAATAGAAAATAAAGAGAAAAATAAATAATTATTTATGAGATATAGAATTGAGTAAAAACAAAGAAAAATAATTCTTTGTTAAGTAACTAGAACTTAAGAAGAGAAATTACGTGAGTTTAATAAAAATAATTAAAAAGAAGTAATAATTCTAATTGACAAGTAAAAAGAGAGAAAATATTAGTAGAAGAAATAAAAGAGGAGCTAGAGTTAAGAAAATAAAATTAAAAGTTGAGTATAAAATTTGAGATGAGTTAGTCGAGGTTAAGACATTCAATTGAACGAGAATTTAGGAAAGAGGAATTAATCTTAAATTAAATAAATACTCTTTTAATGAGAAAAATATTTGTAGAGTCGAGCATAAGAAGTTTAAGGAAGAGTTAAGTCGAGTTTGAGTTTGTTTACTCATTTAATTACAAAATTAACCGAAGAGTTTTGAAATAAAAATAATAGAGTTAGAATTAAATAATTCGAGAGACAATTTCTTAATAAAATAAGAAATAGTAAAGTATGAGAATAAAGAGTTAAGAGTAGATGATTAAATAATAGTTTACGAAGAGATAAGTCGAGTAAGAGAAACTTGAGAGTAAAGGATCGAGTAAGAGTTGTTTACTAAATTAGGAAAAAAAAAGTTTTTAATATTTAATTATTAAATTAAATAAGAAGTGTTAGAAAAACGAAAGAAAATTTAATAAGAGTTGTTTTAATATGAGAATCGAGTTTAGTAATTGGTAAATGTTTAAATGCTTGTTTATTGATAATAAGTCGAGTGATATTTGAGTTTGCTTTTCAAATCTTTTAATTTGAAATAAGCCGATGAAGTTATCGAGTTTTGATTATTAAGTTAAAAATCGAGTTTTCATTAAGAAAAGAAAACGAGAATTTTATTAAAGAAAATGAAATTCTAAGAGTCGAGTTATAAATAGAAAACAAATTTCTATTAAGTATAGAAAAATAAGAGTTTAATTAAAAATAAGAAAAGAGATATTATAATAATAAAATAAGTAAATAAGACAATGATACGTATACGAGTATGTGTACGTAGTTGAGGAAAGACGGCATATTTTGAAATAATGTCGTATTTTGAGTCGAGAAATATTAAATGGTTATTTGAGTTTTTAAATTCAAATTTTTTTATTATTTGAACTTTTGTTCGATTTATTAGAAAGATGTGAAAATTCTTTGTGAAACCGAAGTTAACATTTTCTAAAACTAAAGTCGAGCAAGGTCGAGTTAAATGTTAATTAAGTATGAAAAATGAATTATGTATGCTTGATTGAATTTCTATAATGAATTTATTTTGCTTGATTGTACCTAAGTGCTTAAGTGAAATGTTTGTATTTTGTTATGATGAAATGACTTGATCAATTGTTGAGAATGCTTATATGTGGCATGAGTAATTTGAAATGACGATATTTGAATCGAGAATTCGAGTGAGGATTTGAGTAACATAGTCGAGATAAATAATATTTCTTTAATTAGCAAGAAATACTAAAGTAGAAATGATTTAGAAACGAGAATGTAAGACGAAGTAATTAGTAACCGAGTAGAGTTGATAATCGAGAACGAGAAAGTAGAGAATTGATATTGACTTTGTCACAGCCCAAAATCCCGAGGGACGGCAGAAGCTGGGGTGCGACTGGGATTGGATTAACGAAGCTGGGAAGAAGGGGACTGACTGAACTAATCATACATAAGAGACATCATACATACTATGAACAAGGCTTTGTGTACATAAAGGAAGAGTTAAACTCAAAGGATTACACGACTGAATGTACACGGTAGATAACTAAGTTATAAGACAGATCTTATTCTACAGCGATTACATATATGTTCATCAAAATACTAAAGTTTTGCAGCGGAAATGTGATTCATACTAACTAAAGTCTTCCTAAGACAGCTTTATTCAACCCTCGCCGCTTCCATCGCTTCAACCTGTATATTTAGAAAACATATGCAGGGCTAAGTACAAAAGTACTTAGTGGGCACGTTGCCGAAAACATAATCATAAGTATAAATAACCAGGCATCTCATAATCGTAGCACATCGGGGTTTTATTGAAACTGAACCGTGTCTACTAAACATTTTTCTGACTCATTTATATAAATTAGCTTGTACAAGCATTTTTCTGGTATGTTACGTTCGAATCTTGACCAATTCTCATTCACCGTGGCTGGTTACCCCTCAACAGGATACCACATACACCACAGGTTACAAAGTGCACTAACTCTGGAAAGCACTTAGTAGCTAACTCAGAGTCGATCGTTAACTAATAAATCTGGAAAACACGAAGGTTAACTCAGATAGGTACAAGAGAACTCACATAAAATATTTAAACAGTTTATGCCATGATTATCACTTGAAAACACAGATATCAAAGCGATAAAGAAAGGTTTTAGAGCATTGCTCGTTTTATTTCATACATAAAAGCCCACCTTAGTGTTTACAGAACTAAGTACTAGCTTCCGATCTCCTGATCTTCCGTCCTTTCCTTACTGTTGGCTTCCTCCTTCATCGTAAAATAATAACACTTAAACTTGGTCATAAAAGATAATCGAACATAGAAATTTGAATTAGGTTTTAGTCGTTTTGTTTCTTTAGGCATTTGTACGCTACTAGTTTCTTTTTAGTTTTAACGGAAACGAGATTTGAACAAATCTCATTTAGAACTCGAAAGGTCTCATACTCGACTCTTAGGTCAGTAGAGAGGATAGTCAATAGCTCATTACGACGTAAAAGATCAAAGGAACTAAGTTGGAAAGGAAATCAACTTAGGAAATTAAGTTTTAGTTCTTTATACGATTTTAGCATTTTCACGCTTAACTAAATTTCTTTACTTTAACGGATACGAGATACAAACTCATCTCATTTAGCACTCAAGGCTCCATACTTGACACTGAGGTCAGTAGGAAGATAGTCGTCAAGTTATTACGGCTTAAACGATCGAAAGAAACTAAGTTGCGAACGAAACAACATAGAAGAATGAATTCTGAAAAATCACTGCGCAAGGCAGTAACTCTGGGGACTGCCCAGAACAGGGGAACTGGAAACAGAGGATGAACCCTGTACCGTTTGAAAGCTCGAGAAGTCTAGTTTACGCTCCAATTTACGGATCTCAAATCCGATAAATGAGCTAAGAGATATTACAGTTTCCGGCAAGGGTCGCAAAACTGCCGCGCTAACCCTAGTTGCTCGATGGAAACAACGTATAACTTCTTAGGTTCGTTCTAAGTTCTCGTATTCGATTTCTTAAGAAACTTGACTCTCAAGGCAGTCAACACGTACCCCCGTACGTGATGAACTCCTTTTCAAAACTCGTCCAATAGCACGACGTTCTAAACGTCGGCTTTCAACTATCAAGTACTAAACCAAAGTCAAGTTAACAATTTCTCGTTCTAGTTCTCGACTATCACTATAACTCATATTATAATAGCTCGAAAGCTCATGACGTCAACTACAAAGTTATACCTTAGTCCATCATAAACAATATTATCTAATTAGAATTCTTATTCGACTTCTCGGTTATTAATTACGACTAATTGCTCGTCTCTTACGAGATTTTAAAAGTTATCGGATTTCGTTCAAATTTTACGTCATCAAACAACATCTAATGAGATTCATTTTCATGCATATCATCACTTCATATCATTACTACATCTCAACTTAAATTGAGTTCTTCATCTCTTACGACTCACGAAATACTTTTAGAAAATTCTAAATAAATTCATAACAACATCTAATATCATTTACAACATTATTTCATCAACAATTCCTCAACCAATTCAACTACATGCAAACCCCTATTTTCTCAATAAATTTCGGTAATTACACACAATTAAAGAGAGTGATTTTCTTCATCAATCAACACCATTTATCCCTAAATCATATTACTATATCATCCATTAAACAATTGAAGTCCAATTACTCATTAAATTGAAAATCCCCAATTCCAAACCCTAGCCCTAAATCGGTTTTTATCAATTTCATAGGGCTTTCGATTTCTTTTTGTTTTAATTCCTAATCGAACACTTCCTAAGCATGATTATAACATCAATTGAAGAATTCAAACATCCTAATTGGAAGCCCTAAAAATCGGTAATCACTTAGTTTTTAGGGTTCTTGATTTCTTTCAATTTTAATCCTAGATATCAAGTCTAAACACATCTAATTACACTAATCGAAGATCAAACATTTAATTCCATCATCCCATAAATCTCGATCCAAAGAAAAAAATAAAAGAAATGGATTTTGGATGGATAGAATTAGAAAGGAGACTAATACCTTGAAGATTAGTGAAGGAAAAATTGAAGTTCGATGGTTGGATTAGAGACTTGTGTGGAATTTCTTGTCAAGATCTTGATGTCTTCAATGGTGGAAAGATGAAAATGGGAGAGGGATGAGAGAGGGCAGCCGATGGGAGGGAGAGAGTGAGTGAGGGAGATGGATAAAAATGTTATAAAGTTATAACATTAGGTTATTAGGATTAATAGGTGTAAAGTAGGAATAGTACCTATAGTGAGTCATAGGTTTAAAACCTTATAAAAATGAAAAAATATCAAGGTTAAAGAGAGAGTGCAAGTCGGCTAGAGAGGGAAAAGGAAGGAAAATACGTGCTTTTCCGACGCGATACGACGTTACGGAAATCGAACGATGAAAAACGTAGCTCGGCACAAAATCGTCACATTCCGATTCGTCCAAAAATTCTAACGTATTAAACTTACTCGGAAAATAATAATTAAAAACTTAATTCTAACAAAAACTCGGGATGACACAGTCCGAATTTCGTCCGGAAAATCATAAAAACGAACTTTCTCGGGCGAGTTCGTATCGCGATTTCGTGAGTGTAAAAATCAGACGGTTTTCCGTTCTGAGTTCCAGAATTAAAAATTTTTCGTACGTGATAACCCTAAATACAGTAGTCGTCTAGCTGACTTCCGTAATTTATTTTCGCTAACGGATTCGACCGTTAGTCTTAAAATTTAAATCGAAAACTTAGGCGTGCAAAGCCATTTTTATTATTAACTTTAAATTTTTAAGAACGTAAAGAATTTCTGGGGTATTACATCCTACCCCCCTTGCGAAAAATTTTGTCCCGAAATTTGCATATCCTCTTTAAACAACTAGGAGTACTTCATACTCAACTCTTTCCGAATTCCCACATGGCTTCCTCTTGCCTGTGATGATCTTACAACGTTATTACTAATCGTCTCGACTTGCTCCTTAACATTTTGCGCTTTTCGATCCAAGATCGTTTTCGATCTTTCTTATTAACTTAAGTCGATTTTAAGAACGACGTCTTGCTGATAGAACTTCGTGTTATAGAATCAAACGTACATACTTTCTCAAAATTAGATACACTTAAAAATAAGCATTCCATTAACTTGGCAATAAAGCCATAACTATTCGTATTGGAAACTATCTTTTCCAAGTTACTTGCTAATTATATAGATCTTTGTCGAAGTCTGGACTTGACACGATCTAAAATTTCTCATTAACAGAGAAATCTTAAGGAGCTTTATATTCCTTCTCGGTTTTTTAGTTCGAATTGTCGTATAAACGTAAGACTTTCGTCCTCTTTAAACTCGTTTTATTCTGACTCAGATCTATCGTATAATCTCGATCATTTCACTGACCGTATCTGGTCCTAAGTTCTTTCTTTCACCTACCTTATAACAATAAGGCAGCTATCTAAAACTTCTTCTTCTTCAAAGTCTCATAAGGCGTAATACCTATCGTAGCTTAATAATTATTGTTATAACAATTCGGTTGTTGGCTATGTGTTCTTCAATTCGCTCTTCGGCTAATATTATCGTTCTTAGCTTATCAACGAGTATCTGAATCATTTTCTCGGACTGTCCATTCAACTGGAGGTGAGAAGCAGTACTAAAGTTAAGTTTGCTATCTAACTTTTCTGCCTTATGACCTACAACATCTCGTCGTCGTAAAATTATAACTATATCCTTCAATTTCCATTCTGGAATACCTAAATGGTTATCACAACTCGTATAGTTGTCAGTGAAAAGCTTTCTCCTACTTATAAACTAAACATCTTTCTATCAACGAAACAACGTCTCGTTTCACTCTATTCCACTGAAAATCCTTTTCTTAATTCTTAAATTCGTTGTCATCGGAATTACTAAGTCCACTCTTAAATTTCTATCATAAAACTCATTGCTTCAGAGTCGCTGTCTGGTTTATCCATTCTTATCCTTAGTCGAGGCTTATCTATTGACTCGTCCTTTCTCTAGATACTTATAATCTTTCTCGCAATTTGGTATAGCTACTCGTGCCGCTATTGGCCCTGTAATTGATGCTGATGCATCATGCATTTTTCTATATCTATCTTCTCGAATCCTCGTATAAGCGTTTCTTCTCCGACGTTGAGATACCTAACTTAGTTGGAGTCTTACGACTCAGCGTATCTATTCATGTGTTTCTAGTACTATTCGCAAGTGTTCTTCATGCTCCTCTTCATTCTTGGGGTAACCGAAATAATCATTGATGAATACTAAAACAAATTTTTGTAAGTCTAGGTGTAAAATTCTATTCATGTGGTTCATGAATACTACGGAGCACTAGCCAACTAACGGCATAACTAAGCATTCGTAATGGCCATATCTGGCTTGCAAGATAAGTTTTTAAGTATATCCCCAGTTTACTCTTTTAACTAGTGTTATTTTGTTATTAAGTTTATCCTCACAAACACACTTGTTTCCTTTTAAGAATATCAAGGGGTCTTCTATTCTCGTTAAAGGATACTTATCCTTAAGGGTTATCTTTATTTAACCTTTGACAACCTATATACATTCTCGCAGAATCATCCTTCTTTGATGATGAACATCTAAAATGCTTTCCATGATGAAAACGTTTGTCTAAAGAAATTGTCATCTAACAACTCTTGCAGTTGGATTTTAAGCTTCTTTTAACTCCTTCGATACCATTCTACATAAGGCCTTTGATTTGGGAGCTGCTCGTAGTTCTAAGTTGATCGTGAAACCTACACGACAATCTGGTGATAAACCAGATAATATTTCTGAAAAGTCATTTTCATATTCGTTCACAACGCTCACGTTTGAATGATCTTCTTGGCTCCTGGATCTCCAACTAGGTATATGAGATAAGTTGTCATATCTTTCTTCTTTATCTACGTCTTGGCTTATAGGGCGGGCATTATCAGTATCCTCCTGCCCGTTGAAATTTCACATAATTCTATAGGTTCTTTACTCGAGGTTTTGAATGAGATTTTTCTCTCGTTGTCGAGAATCGTGGTAATTCTCAAACAACTAGTCCATTTCTGAAATTATATATCGTACATTTTATTACTTCCCAATCGATTTCTATGTTCTAACAGATAGACCCTAAATTAAATTTCTATGCCCAATGAAACTAAGGGAATAATTCTCTGAGGTCATCAACACTCCCTAAAGCGTAGTTGTTCTTATTTCAAGATTAGAGTGTTCTAGTCTTAGTCCTATAGTGCCATAGGGTACTAGCCAATTGAATATAATGCTCTAGTATGGTCAATAGGTACTAGAAAACTGGTATAAAGTTCTAGTACGGGTCAACAATTTTGACAGGGTAATTTTATAAGGTTCGTCCAATACCTGTCAAATCTCCCTTTCCTCATCATGATTCTCCTGCCTAATCGTGTAAGCTCCTGCATTTTGTTGTGATTGCATCAGCTGTGGCTGTGACTGGACTTGAGTGGGATTTGATGGTTGGAGCTGGCCGTACTAATTTGGTTTTGCCGTCCGAAGCAGCGTCGGACAACTCCTCCTTATATGCCCCATCTGCCCACAATTAAAACATTTATCCGTGTTTGCTAGACACACACCCTCATGCTTCTTATCACATCTAGAACAAGTAGAAAATTCTCCTTTATGTTCTATTGCTTGCCACGGCTCAGGACAATCCCTCTTAACATGCCCTTTACGTCCACAGTTGAAGCAAACACCAGTTTTTGCTAAACAAGCACCGGGGTGTTCCTTATTACACTTAGGGTAATCTGGATTAGTGATTTTTCCTTGGTTACCGTTCCTTGGCTGCCCTTGCAGCTGTCCTAGTAGATGGTTTCTCTTGCCTTGACCGGATTGTTCATTTCTCTGTGGATTATTCTTTTGCCCTGCTTTCTTTCCATAGTTACTTCCTTTTCCTGGCTGGTGGAAACCGTGCCAAACCCTATTCTGTTTCCCTTGCTTGTCGTGGCACTGGTAACAATCACTACTACTCCCTTCCCATTTCCTTTTTTCCTTTAAAGTTGATATTATTGTTGGGACGGTTTTGGGTTGGAGTCTGGTTTGGTGCTGGTGTGGATTTTACCATCTTTCCTTTATTAGGTACTAATGCCTCTATTTCACGGACTCGTCCTAGTAGTTCTGCATAACTCAGTCCCTCATGTCTGGCTACTACTATTCCCAGTTCATACTTAAGTTCTCCCTGAAGTTTCCTTCCTATTTTTTCCTCAGTTTCCACTTGGTTATATACATACTTATCATAATATGCCACCTTAAAATCATTCCAAGTGGTTAGAGCCGCTTGCTCTACCGGCATAATTCTCTGTCTAGTCTTCCACCAATATTTAGCTGGTCCTGATAGCTGATACCCAGACATGCTAGGCACTCTTCATCACTAAGTCTAATGGGCTCAAAGATTCTCTCTATAGAACGTATCCATTGCTCGACCTCACTCGGATTACCAGATCTATCGAAATATGGTGGTTTTCTTCTGAAAAATAAATCCTCAATGCTATGACGTTGTGGAGATAGGGAAAAGGAAAAGGTTACTGGGTGTTTTTGCCTTTCCTCTCTTATACGTTGTTCTTGACCTCTATCAGACTCTCTAGGACTATCAGGTCCTCTTCGATCGGTAATAGCTCTCAGTGACATTTTTTTTAAAACTGTAAGATACAAAAAAATTTCTCATTAGTACTTGCTTTTAAGCCTTCATTTTCTCACTAACCCTTTTCTTTTCCCACTTAATACTTTCACGTAAACGAGATTAACAAATTAACTTCGACTCTATTTCTTTCAACTTTTAACCTCCAAGGTTAAACTAAACTCTCGTTACACGAGTTCATTTGATATTCTGGTTTAGTTATATGGTTCATAAGAAACTTTCTTGTGACTAAAACCCTCTCATGGGTCATGTATATTATATATACATCAAAAAGAATATGTTAGTTTTGCCTTTAACAAGGACTTATACAAAACTAGACTACAACGAGTCTAAGCTAGGCTAACTGCCTACGTGTACAGGATGCACTAACATATTGCATTACTGTACTACTGAAAGTACTAGAACGGAAATGATTCATAAAATTTCGTATCCGATGGAGTACTACAAAACTATCTAGTTACTGATCCGACTATGTACATAACAAAAGGCTACTATACTACTATGCGTCTCTGAAGCCTTGGTCAACAAACTGCGGTCAAGTCACTACTGTCCACTATGGCCTAATCCTCCTTGGGGTCCTTGTCTGGATCCTCGTCCAAATCCTCATCAGTGTCCTCTTCCGGATCCTCATCCGGGTCCTCATCCTCTGACTCTGAACCGAAAGCAAACTGGAGTGCCTCGTCAACCCTCAAAGTAGTGCCATCTGCAAGTGTAAGTGATGGTGGTGCAGGCACATTTGAAACCGTCGTCTCAGTATCCGAAACAGGTAGTCCCCGCAGGTCACTAACGCCAGCTTCTTCGGAGGTAGCAGGTGGTCAGGAAGGGAACTCGTCTCGTAGTCCTCCCTGGAACAGACCCTGGATGGTCCTGCCTCAAACTCAGCCCGAACTCTGGCTAACTCCGTGCAAATCTCATCAAGGGATCTGTAAGAGGATGGTAACTGTAACAGGGTGGTAAGCTCTGCGTTCGTGTCTAAGTACTCTGATCCTGTCTCGAATGGTCCCTGAACTCTCGCAGAAGGCTCGGGTAGGATAGGAGCAGGTAATCCTAATCCATTAACTGTCTCTGCAACTAACTCCCCTGTGTCCACACTAGGTACCATCACTGAAGGGGTCTCCAACTGTGCAATCATCTCTGGACCTATCTCATTATGCACTAACTCTGAATCTACCGGAAAGTGAGTGTAGGGAGGATGTGCCTAAACAGGATATGCTGCTATGTGTCTGTTCTCGAAGAAACGCCTGTGTACCTCCAAAGCGAATCCATTGTAATCGTCTGTCGGCTCTATATCGTCGTCAAACATCCCAAGATAGTACAACGCCGTGTCGTGTGCCCAACCACGCCATTCCTCTGGTAGACGTCTAACCAAGTCAAGTATAGCCTGACTCTCTGGAATAGTATGCCAGACTGGATAATAAACTGACGAAAAGTAACTAATCCTCTGTCCTACGTCGTGTCTCGGGTTTGCCTCAAAATCTCTGATACCACTCTGTCACAGCCCCAAATCCCGAGGGACGGCAGAAGCCGGGGTGCGACTGGGATTAGATTAACGAAGCGGGGAAGAAGGGGACTGACTCTCCGAAGCCGTGTCACTACTGGAAGTCATCCTACAAAGTTTTTAAGAAATACGGATCAGTAACGGTAAGATGATATCTTATCTTACGTAAAATCTTAAATTACAAAATGAATATTCCTTATTCAATTGTAATATCACCACACTTAATCTAACAAACTTATCTTAAACATCTAGCAATTTCACAGAAAATTGCTCTCGTACTCACAATATATAGAGATAAAATTTCAAGATTTTATTCCCATTCCTTATCTCATTCTTTTAATTTCTTACTTTAATTCCTTATTATTCTCCTTCATTATTCCTTATTCCTTTCTCAAAGAAAATTTTTCATCGATTCTCATTCATTAAAACAAAGCACGTCTACTTTGTTCACGTTACTTATGCAAAAGTAACATTCATTTACAAAAGACTTTGTCGTTTACTACTCATAATACTCATACGTGTCGTATTCTTCGTTCAAGGACGAAGTAAAAAAAAATATAATTCCCAAAAGAGAAATGGAATATATCCTAAGAATAACTTTTTAGAACAAGTTCTAGTCGTCATCGCTAAAATCGAGCGGTCGTTAGAAATTTAATCAAGCTTCGCGCTTGACTCCTAATAGTAAAACAATTCTCTTCGCAAAGTTCGAACAAGGCGAACACTACAAAAATGAAACGAAAAGAAAAGGAATGACGTCGCTACATGTTACTTATACGTAAGTAACATTCGTCTCTTTAAACCACTTATACCATACCAAAAAGGTTTTGCTAGCGGGGCATAAGACCCATATTACTGAGTTTCTTATTATGTGGGTTGATCAAGTCCACATAACAGTCTCTCAATCAAATGGAACTTCTGTTTCGCTCTATCGTTCACTTCATACAGAATTTACTTTCCTAAATCGAGTAGCAAATTCTCAAATTGCACACACAACTACTTCTTAAAAAGAAATTTTTGGAAACTTTCCAATTTAGCTCGGAATACTCAATCTTCTTGAGGAAGATACAAAATTTAAGCTAATCGAATACTTGAACGGCTCCTAATAAGTAAAACAAAGTCATCTCCAAGAGACTTTGTTCAGGCCCTTACAACTAAGGTAACATTCAGCTCTTCCGTTTATTTCAATTTATCCTCCTTGTTTCAACCTTTTCTCGAATAATTTGGAGTCATGTTTTTCTCACACGTCTATTTATTTCTTTCATTCCTTTCGTGCATATTTACTTTATTTTATCGATATTTATTTCGTTTCCCTCGAAGGAAATTCTTATCGGGTTTTAAAACAAAGATCGACTTTGCCGAGTCTTTATTCATGTCACTATACGCATGTGACATTTATCAATAGAAGTCCTTCTCGTGTTGTGGATCTCCTTTCGAAATCATTTGAAATAACGTTTCTTAAAAACGTCTAAATTCTAGGAGAATCGGAAAGATCTTAAGTTTTTCGTCTACATTCTCAATAACCCGGGAAAATCCCTAGATCCCTTCTAGGTTCTCATGCCATGGTAAAATAATAGATTTTATCGCGCAAATAATTTCACGTAAGATAGTACTCGTACTATCACAAAGCCACATAACAAACAAAGTATAAATTAAATTATACTTTCATAAGATTCTTATTTTTGGCAAGCAACTCATTCTCATTGAATACTCGTTCATAAAATTTCTTGTTAAAAGAAATCACATTATTAAAATTATTTCCTTTCTTTCCTCGTTGAATCGACGTAGCGGGAGGTTGAGTTGTCGTCTACATTCTGATTCTTAATGCCATAACTTAACTCTTATCTTTACTTAAGAGAAAACTCTGATCTAAAGTATTAGCAAATATTCTATCTTACGACTCGAAAGAAGACTCAACATAGAGTACGAACGAATACTCTATGCTTACTACTCGAAGGAAGACTCATATTCAGAGCAGAAACGACTGCTCTGATACCACTCTATCACAGCCCCAAATCCCGAGGGACGGCAGAAGTCGGGGTGCGACTGGGATTGGATTAACGAAGCGAGGAAGAAGGGGACTGACTGAACTAATCATACATAAGAGACATCATATATACTATGAACAAGGCTTTGTGTACATAAAGGAAGAGTTAAACTCAAAGGATTACACAATTGAAAGTACACGGTAGATAATTAAGTTATAAGACAGATCTTAGTCTATAGCAATTACATATATGTTCATCAAAATACTAAAGTTTTGCAGCGGAAATATGATTCATACTAACTAAAGTCTTCCTAAGACAACTTTATTCAACCCTCGCCGCTTCCATCGCTTCAATCTGCACATTTAGAAAACATATGCAGGGCTAAGTACAAAAGTACTTAGTGGGCACGTTGCCGAAAACATAATCATAAGTATAAATAATCAGGCATCTCATAATCGTAGCACATCGGGGTTTTATTGAAACTGAACCGTGTCTACTAAACATTTTTCTGATTCATTTATATAAATTAGCTTGTACAAGCATTTTTTTGGTATGTTACGTTCAAATCTTGACCAATTCTCATTCACCGTGGCTGGTTACCCCTCAACAGGATACCACATACACCACAGGTTACAAAGTGCACTAACTCTGGAAAGCACTTAGTAGCTAACTCAGAGCCGATCGTTAACTAATAAATCTGGAAAACACGAAGGTTAACTCAGATAGGTACAAGAGAACTCACATAAAATATTTAAACAGTTTATGCCATGATTATCACTTGAAAACACAGATATCAAAGCGATAAAGAAAGCTTTTAGAGCATTGCTCGTTTTATTTCATATATAAAAGCCCACGTTAGTGTTTACAGAACTAAGTACTAGCTTCCGATCTCCTGATCTTCCGTCCTTTCCTTACTGCTGGCTTCCTCCTTCATCATAAAATAATAACACTTAAACTTGGTCGTAAAAGATAATCGAACATAGAAATTCGACTTAGGTTTTAGTCGTTTTGTTTCTTTAGGCATTTGCACGCTACTAGTTTCTTTTTAGTTTAAACGGGAACGAGTTTTGAACAAATCTCGTTTAGAACTCAAAAGGTCTCATACTCGACTCTTAGGTCAATAGAGAGGATAGTCAATAGCTCATTACGACTTAAAAGATCAAAGGAACTAAGTTGGAAAGGAAATCAACTTAGGAAATTAAGTTTTAGTTCTTTATACGATTTTAGCATTTTCACGCTTAACTAAATTTCTTTACTTTAACGGATACGAGATACAAACTCGTCTCGTTTAGCACTCAAGGCTCCATACTTGACACTGAGGTCAGTAGGAAGATAGTCGTCAAGTTATTACGGCTTAAACGATCGAAAGAAACTAAGTTGCGAACGAAACAACTTAGAAGAATGAATTCTGAAAAATCACTGTGCAAGGCAGTAACTCTGGGGACTGCCCAGAACAGGGGAACTAGAAACAGGAGATGAGCTCTGTACCGTTTGAAAGCTCGGGAAGTCTAGTTTACGCTCCAATTTACGGATCTCAAATCCGATAAACGAGCTAAGAGATATTACAGTTTCCGGCAAGGGTCGCAAAACTGCCGCGCTAACCCTAGTTGCTCGATGGAAACGATGTATAACTTCTTAGGTTCGTTCTAAGTTCTCGTATTCGATTTCTTAAGAAACTTGACTCTCAATGCAGTCAACACGTACCCCCGTACTTGATGAACTCCTTTTCAAAACTCGTCCAATAGCACGATGTTCTAAACGTCAGCTTTCAACTATCAAGTACTAAACCAAAGTCAAGTTAACAATTTCTCGTTCTAGTTCTCGACTATCACTATAACTCATATTATAATAGCTCGAAAGCTCATGACGTCAACTACAAAGTTATACCTTAGTCCATCATAAACAATATTATCTAATTAGAATTCTTATTCGACTTCTCGGTTATTAATTACGACTAATTGCTCGTCTCTTACGAGATTTTAAAAGTTATCGGATTTCGTTCAAATTTTACGTCAACAAACAACCTCTAACGAGATTCATTTTCATGCATATCATTACTTCATATCATTACTATATCTCAACTTAAATTGAGTTCTTCGTCTTTTACGACTCACGAAATATTTTTAGAAAATTCTAAATAAATTCATAACAACGTCTAATATCATTTACAACATTATTTCATCAACAATTCCTCAACCAATTCAACTACATGCAAACCCCTATTTTCTCAATAAATTTCGATAATTACACACAATTAAAGAGAGTGATTTTCTTCATCAATCAACACCATTTATCCCTAAATCATACTACTATATCATCCATTAAACAATTGAAGTCCAATTACTCATTAAATTGAAAATCCCCAATTCCAAACCCTAGCCCTAAATCGGTTTTCATCAATTTCATAGGGCTTTCGATTTCTTTTTGTTTTAATCCCTAATCGAACACTTCCTAAGCATGATTATAACATCAATTGAAGAATTCAAACATCCTAATTGGAAGCCCTAAAAATCGGTAATCACTTAGTTTTTAGGGTTCTTGATTTCTTTCAATTTTAATCCTAGATATCAAGTCTAAACACATCTAATTACACTAATCGAAGATCAAACATTTAATTCCATCATCCCATAAATCTCGATCCAAAGAAAAAATAAAAGAAATGGATTTTGGATGGATAGAATTAGAGAGGAGACTAATACCTTGAAGATTAGTGAAGGAAGAATTGAAGTTCGATGGTTGGATTAGAGACTTGTGTGGAATTTCTTGTCAAGATCTTGATGTCTTCAATGGTGGAAAGATGAAAATGGGAGAGGGATGAGAGAGGGCAGCCGATGGGAGGGAGAGAGTGAGTGAGGGAGATGGATAAAAATGTTATAAAGTTATAACATTAGGTTATTAGGATTAATAGGTGTAAAGTAGGAATAGTACCTATAGTGAGTCATAGGTTTAAAACCTTATAAAAATGAAAATATCAAGGTTAAAGAGAGAGTGCAAGTCGGCTTGAGAGGGAAAAGGAAGGAAAATACGCGCTTTTCCGACGCGATACGACGTTACGGAAATCGAACGACGAAAAACGTAGCTCGGCACAAAATCGTCACATTCCGATTCGTCCAAAAATTCTAACGTATTAAACTTACTCGGAAAATAATAATTAAAGACTTAATTCTGACAAAAACTCGGGATGACACAGTCCGAGTTTCGTCCGGAAAATCATAAAAACGAACTTTCTTGGGCGAGTTCGTATCGCGATTTCGTGAATGTAAAAATCAGACGGTTTTCCGTTCTGAGTTCCAGAACTAAAAATTTTTCGTACGCGATAACCCTAAATACAGTAGTCGTCTAGCTGACTTCCGTAATTTATTTTCGCTAACGGATTCGACCTTTAGTCTTAAAATTTTAAATCGAAAACTTAGGCGTGCAAAGCCATTTTTATTATTAACTTTAAATTTTTAAGAACGTAAAGAATTTCCGGGGTATTACAGACTTAGACAATTAAAAATAGAAAGACTCGAGTCATGTAGAAGTCCTTCAGCCAAGACCAAAATCTACTTTACGTCTTACATATCGAGAGTCTTATTCTTTATTTGATGACAAATTGTGAAGGGCCGAGTGGGACGGAAAAGTAGCAAGGACACAAAAAGAGTAAGTCGCCTAGCTAGATCTTCGGAGGACAGGTGGGCTTTCTAAATTAAAACCAAATGATGAACGCGTGTACTATTTATGTATTACGTGCGTTTTTTTTAAATTGATTGACTTGCCTGAGTTTTAAATGTTTTGGTATGCAATCATCTACGTGTTAAAGTTAATAAAGGTCCTGTGGACGCACAAGATAAAGGTCCTATAAGATATGGGACAATGCATGCATTAGTTACGGTGACTGTGAGCCTTGCTTTGGTTGGGCCGGTCACGGTGTTCGAGGAGGAGGCCTACTTCTCGACACCACAGAAAGATAAGTTGTAGATTGATTCATACCTAAGATATAAGCTTAGCCTGCGCAGGCGATTTTCAAAACAAAATTGTTTTATGGCTGTCATAAGTGGAAAATTCTTTTAAAGCAGTTATCTATATGTCTAACCCTTGTGATGCAGCAAGAGGGGCAAGTTTTCAATCACATAGCTCTAAGAGCAAGTTTTTTAGAATGTTATGTATTTCTAAACGTGCAGGTTAGCGGGATGAGGATGGTGTGGACGGCTTGGTGGTATGTTCTTTTGGTTGAGTCGAAAGTTGGCTAGCAATTACATGTCTTCATACATGTAGTTGTTGGGAATTGAGCCGATGTCTCCGCTGCAATATAATATGATGTTTCTTTTTGTTATGTTTTTGAAATTCACTCTGATACGTGTTGGATTCACGAGCAATGTGCTCGAAACAATTTACCGTTTTCTTTAACCTTCGTACGATGTGATCTCGACATACTTACTCATTTTTAGATTTAATATGTAAATTATCCATGCTCGTTGGTTGTTTCGTTATAATTTGGAAGCATGCCTTAATTGTTATTGCTTTCAGTCAATATCTCCCCTTGTTTCCCGAGCATGAATCCCTTACGTGAGTTGAGTTAGTAGATGGTTTTGTAGTGTTAGTGTCATTCGTCGCACCTCGGGAGTCGGGGTGTGACATAGTGGTATCAGAGCAAGTTTGTCTACTCTGAAGTCTAACTTTCTTTGATGAGTCGAGTCTAGATTCATTTCCTAGACTTATTTGAGTCAGTAACACACCAAGCAATCCCCCATCTCATCCAGCAACCAGGTATGCTTTATTTTCTAAAAGCTTTCAAGTTTAAAACGTTAACTGAGTTATTGAGTTATTAAGTTTATTATTTGTGCTCGTTTAGAGATAAAAGCTTTATAAGTAGATCGAATAACTAGAATACTTTAAAATGTCTTCCCTAATGCGTTTTTGTGTGAAAAATCGAAAAGGATGGAATGTTTGTGCAAACGATTTCGTGAAATGGAATTGCCAAGTACCCTGAGCAATAATACCTCTATGGAAAGCAAGAACGAGTATGTGGTGGTTGGAAATTTTAGCAAGCCTGTTTAACTATTTTAGTATGCTTAACTAGTTTAAAATTCATATAGAATGGATGATCGAGAGTGGATGCAGGAGTACATGCATGTGAAGAAGATGTATCACGAGATGATTGCAGAATTTTTAGCTCGTTATCATAAGATTTGGAAGAAAGTCCAGTACATGGACGTAGGTGTGTTAGATGGGACAATTCATCTGATCCAGGCCTTACCTCGGGAGTGGCGTGATTGGGCAGCATCGCTTGTGCTCAGATTTCTTGGACATCGTTACCTAGATGGCTACCTCTACGGCCACTGCAACGCGTTTATTTCTACTATCTCCGGGCAGTATATGCAGTACGGTGCACCGCCTCCAGAACTGTATGACGTTGATCTCCCTGCCGGGCCTAATGGTTTTGTCCATAGTCCCCTTCCTTTGCTCCAGGACAGCCCAGTTCCTCCCCGTAACCCTTCACCACCTCGTGCCGAGCCAGAGCCCCAAGCCGCCTATCAGGATTACCCATATTCGGGTGGTGTGCTCCCTATCCGTGCGTTTAACCCTTTTACTTCATCTAGTTCGACAGCCCCGCTTTCAAACGGTTTTCATAACCCTAATGAAGTCTTGCCGTCTTTTCATGATTAGTTTGCAAAATACATGCATAGTAACCGAACTCTTTCTCCAGTTCAGCCCTTAACCGAGCCCTTTAGGCCGACTCGTACCGGCGACAGTAATGACGACAAGTATTACGAGGATCCGGCAGCCGATGCTACCGTGGGCAACGGATATCTCCCCAGGCCTTGCCGAATGACTACTTCTCTGTTCCGTATACGTTTGCTCTGACTCCAGTAGTGAGGCCCGATCAGAGACGTGAGTCAGAGCTTGGCACTCCCTCTGATGTGGCATCTTACCTCTGACATGATGAGAGTGATCCCGAGACACCCTCGTGGGACGAGTCAAGATTGGAGGACGTCAATGCTTGATTTGAGGACGAACAGACTAGAGACATGACCAATCTGTGGAAAGCCGCCAACTATACTCTCCGCGACTATGAAGAAGAGTTAAGGGAAGCCGAGCGTAGTGTTTTACCATCCCCAATGATAGCGCAGAGGAGGAAGAAGATCCAGAGGAGGAAGAGAATCCCGAGGAGGACCCTGACGAGGAGCAGCGTGATGATTACGACCCGAGTGAGGACGGTTCCGATGTTTAGGACCGGTTTAAGGAAGATGTGGAAAACTCGAACAATATTTACTTTTCTATCTAAGAGTTGAACTCTTTTTACTTCTCCGCAGTGATGCATATATTTATGACTCGATGCATGGTTAGTTAGTAAAATCGGACGCGGAGTGTTAGCTTGTGCAAGCTCGATTCGAGACGTAGACCGTCATGTTGACGTGTGGGAATTTTTTAGTTGTAAATTTTTAATCCCTTATTTTGTAGTAAGTCCTCATAAGAGGCCATCATTCGGGTGATATGAAAGAGAAGTCATTAGGCCGCTAAAATCAACTTTGAGTCTCCTAAGTAATTATATTAATCTGAGTATTCAAGGTACCTAAATTATGATTAAGATGAGATCGATTAATGAGATAAGAGTTGAGTAAATTGAATAAGCTATTCTTTGACAATGTTCTATAATTAATAAAATTTGAGTAAAAGATAATGAGATGTATATAAGCCGAAATAATATTTTAGTGCATGATTGCTTTAAGGTTGAGAAAGATTTATCTTGAGAATGTGTGAATATTGACGTGATGATGTTTGAGCTTATAGTTGTGATTGAATGAGAAATATTTGTCTTGAGAATATATATAAATGATGACGTGAATGCATGTTAATGTTAATGTTAATGATGATTGATTATTTTGAGTTGAGAAATGAATTGATTAAGATATGTGTGAGTTTGAGATGATCGATTTATTTGTAGTGATTATTAAATTAAATTTCTTTTGATGCATTGATAAGTACCGATCGAGAATCATATTCCCCTCAAAAAGGAAATATTTTCAAAATCGAGAAAGGTTACGAGTGAGATAATTCGTTCTTTCTGAGTGGCTTAAAGTTTCCTTTTGCATTTCTTTAGAATACCGCCGAGACGAAGAAATGTTAGAAACATTAGAGATGAGGATGAGGGACAGCGAAATCCTACTCCACTCCTTCCAAATGAACGTCGAGTAGAAGAACTTTTTCTTCGCCAAAATCTCCCAACTTTTGATGGTAAAGGTAGTCCGGCAAAAGCTGAGGACTGGATTCGTTCTCTAGAGCGAATTTTTCGATTCCTTCGATGTAATGACCTAGAACGTCTCGAGTGCGCGACGTATCAACTTAAGTGAAATGTAGATTGTTGATGGGAAGCACGACAGAGGACATATACACCAGAAGTGCGTTGTCAAGTGCATGTTGGGTGACGATTTTGTGGTCGTCGTCATTGGCTTTCTTTATGTCTTCTGCAGTCTAAGTACCTTGTTTCTCGTTGAATCTATAACCCTTAAACTTTGTTACCTCATTTTGGTCTCAACTACCTCTCCTAGATAGTTGTGATTTCAACGCTTCCGCAGTGCGAGGTTGGTGTCCTCATATATCGACCCCAGTTATGTTAAGCTAGGGCAAGTGCTGTTTTTAATAATAACCCACCTCAACTCCTTTTATTCCAACTCTTATCATTCGATTAATATCTATAATTGTCCTTTCGTTTTTATTTACTCTTGATTCAAGTTAAGTCTTTACGGTTTCATCCACCCTCGTAGCGGCCCGCCCGATTCGCATAGGCCCGGGTGGCGGAGCGCTACATGATGGTATCAGAGCGGTTCATTCTTTCGCTCTGAGCCCTAGAAACCTTATTCACTCTTTCAAACCTAGTGTCACTTAGACCTTGAACTTCCTAAGTCGAGAATTCTTGAAGTCTATGTCGAGTCTATCGAAATGTCAAGTTGTTTACGACGTCCCTCCCATCCTTCCACATCGGCAAAAAGGAAAGTTAATACATAAACTCCTTACGTGAATTATATGTGTATGATACTCATGTCTTGCTATTTGTTTCATTACATGGTGATGACGAGATGTTATAATATGCAATGTTAAATATGGTATGATACGATTTTATGATATGCTACGTTGGAAGATGTTATGGTATATACTTCAAGAGTCCTCTTTTGAGGCACAATAGTTTAATGAATCCTTATTTTGAGGCATTGTCCCACATGAGACCTCTTTTGAGGCCATTTTACCATTATGAGTCCCTTATTGGGTAAGCTAATGATATATTATGGTTACAAAAAGTTATCATATGACTTTATGATATGATATGGCTATAAAATGATATGATATGAAATGCTATGAAAAGATGTGATATGCAATTATGAAATGATATGATGTTCTATGAAAGTGTAGGACATGATCAATGATATATAGACGATATGTTATGATAGTTGAACCAAGATAGGTTGTGATAGAAGTACAAACTAATTAAATAGAACGCTTAAGGACTCCAGTATGATCTCGATATTACATTAGTTATATCAATCCTAGATTAGTACCGGTCTCTCAAGCAAGCATTCTTGCAAGGAATAAGTCGATCAATAACCTAGACCTTCATCTTGTTTAAGATCACAATGCTTAAGATACTTTTAGAAGGGTTGAACAACACGAAGAATGATTTTAGAATGAGAAAGATAAGGAATTTGAACAAGAACAAAGGGTAACATAGAATGAACTTGATGATCATGACGCGAAGGAAAAGAGGAACTTAATGAAGACGACACATAAGTAATAACGACATATTGATACAACGATTTGTGTCACTGTACGAGAACAAAATCTCAAGGAAACGTATAGATGACGAAACTACAACCACACGTATGACAGAAGGCATCATCACCACCAAAAGCAGTTGAACTTACCATGTGCACAAGAATGATCGAGTGAAGCAGATTGATATAACAACGTGAAGATCAATGGTAGAGCTATAAGACGAAATAGATAAATGTAAGAACTAAGAATACGTACTATGTTTACCTCCCATACCAACCATGAACAACAATTCATTCTGGACCAAGTGGTCTGCCGTGCCTATGCATTTTCTAAAAATCAAATTTCATATTCTAACGTCTTACGAACCTCCTTATAAATCACAAGTGTAATATTCTTTTGTGTTCGTGGTACTACGACCTTCTATTTCGATCTATTTTTGGCTCACAAGACCTTATGATCACATTATTCTTTTGCTATGAAGGCCTAGCTAGTGACGACTTTCTAAAATATCTCCTGGAATTTGTTATGATGCAATGTTCTCAATTTACCACTCCATTCTTTGATATTGAAAATATCCAAGTTAGCCTTTATTCCACCTAAGTATTTTTTCGATAACGACGAACCTCTTCTATACTTAATTGCTCCATGTGATTTCCAGTCTCTTTTTGAAATTTAAATCCTTAACTTTTCCTGACATTCCACGATTGTGAAACGTTTGACTATCGACCTAAGTTTTTATGTGTGTTACCTAAAAATTTGCCTCTATAACACACCTAGTATTGTATACTAACACAATCATAATCGATACTCTTTTTGTGGCACATACGATTCCATTAGGAACCTTAATCCTTCTTCGAAAGTCTTAACTATTTTCGACTGTATGAAGTCCTCGTTGGAGGCATATCCTATATCACAACTACCTTTTTTACTTATGATAACTATTTGAAAAATCCTCAATTTAGGCAAGCTATTCTTTCTATCCTTCTTATTGATCACCCTCGCTCTTGTTCAAATATTTATTTAATCTCGAAAATCCTTTTTATATATATGAGATTCTTCCTATTTATGGTCATTTTCAATTGCCCAATCCAAACAAGATTTTACGTTATTGCAAAAGCAAGCCAGTTATCCTTACAAACATGAGGACACTTTCAAATCTCAAATAATAAGTTCTCTTGATTATAGCGCTGCGTGTGAGAAACTAAGCTAGCTCTGTAAAGTTAACGTTTGTTTCTCCCGACGATGTTCCAACAAAGTAATGAGAAGCTGAAAGGAAAGTTTAGGATTTGAAACCGTGCCAATGCTCGATGCACCACGCTCAAAGCACTACAAGAAAATTGATCTATTGCAACATAAACACATGCGACATTATATGTAAATGTCGTAAAATTGCAACACTTACGTTTTAAATGTCGCATATTTGCATCATTAATGCGTCACCTAAATATTGTGTCACGATTTTGTGACACAAATGCGACACTTATTTTTATGTCTCTAAACTGCGACAATTATTTTGCGACATTCCAATAAAGTGTCATAATTATACAACACATATAAAATCGTGTTGCATTTAGTGTCGCATATTTACGTCAATTGTGTGTCATCTAAATATTATGTCACAATTTTGTGACACGAATGCGACATTTATTTTTATGTCTCTAAATTATGACAATTTATTTGCAACACTGCAAATAAAAATGTCATAATTATACAACATATATATAATACTATTGCATTTAGTGTCGTATATTTGCATCATCTAAATATTATGTCACAAAAATCGTGATACAAATGCGACATTTATTTTTATGTCTCTAAATTATGACAATTTATTTGCGACAGTGCAATAAAATGTTAGAATTATACACTACATTTTAAATAGTGTCATATTTCTACATCATCAAAATATTGTGATGCAACTTTTGACATAGATGCAAATACTATCACTATCGTAACAACGATGAAAAAAAATTACAATAAATTATTTTTAAAATTCTTTTAAATTTTGTGTATTACGATTAAAATAACAATACAACAAAGTGTTGTTGATAAGATTATTATTTAAAAAAAATTATATATGTATTATATATGAACCAAATCATATATATATATATACACTCTAATTGTTTGGAGAAAAATTAGTGAATAATTCATAAATAAACTTTTAAAATTAAATGAGATGAAAAAAATAAATAAAAGCTAAACATGTGAAGGAGTATAATAAAGATCTCATGAAATCATAATGTAATAAAAAATCTGAAGTTAAATGGAATAAATTATATTTTAAATAATATATTGAAAAGGTTACGTAATTAAGAGAGATAAAACCATTAAACTAATATTATTTTATAAAATTAATAATATCGTAAACATATGTGATAAAAAATAATAGTTGGACAACAGAATTAAATTAAATCAATGATAGTAATATTAAGGTTTTTTTTTTGTCTCAATTGAATCAAATTATTTTATAATTGAAATAGGATAAACGAAACGAACAAACCCCTTTATTACCTCCAAAATGAAATAAAAATGAAATAACAAAAAAGCAAAATAATCAAAGTAAGAAAAAATAGCAAAGGGATCCACAAAAACCGTATTTCAGCTTTCGGCCTCTTCCCCAAATCCTAAAATGAAGAAAGAAAAAACCCTTCTCCCACCACACCATTCTCACGCCATTCATTTTATAGAATAACCGCTGTTGTCGCCCGTCATTCATTTTATAGAATAACTACTGCCGCTGCTCGTCATTCTCTCGCCGTCTCATTCCCGACGCCCACTCGATTCCTCCGCTCGCATTCCATTTCAATTGCCGGTTATTCTTCTTCTCCTGTTTAGCTTCAATTATGTGTTTGTTTGTTAGTACGTGGGGTTTCGATATGGTTTGACAAATAATTGTACTCGAGCAAGATTGATTCTTGTCTTATCAGCAAAAAGAAATCTGTGTTGTTAGAGTTTGGAGTAGAATCATCCATGTTAGACATTGGTTTAACTCAAGTATTTTACTATGTTGTGTCTACACGTTCATCTTACAAAATTCAGCACTACAAAATACTAAAAGAAATTCTTCAAAAATATAGGATAGATTTTGAGCCGAGTTCAAGGCTATCTCCTTTAGAGAGTTTGGTTGTTGATCGTGATTATATGATCATGATAAGCTGGTTTAGATTATGTAGATTCATTGCTCATCATGTTAAGAAATGAAAATAGATGCAATTTTATGATGTCTGCTCTTATTTATATTTTTAAAAAAATGCTTAGTTTTTGTTCTATAGGAAATAAAAGTGTTACACCTTGCCTTGTTACACCATATAATCTTACGTCTTTGAATTTTCGTGTTATAAAAAATAATTCAAAATGAAAGGCCACATTATTCGATCTTACTTCCTTGGACTAGGATTAGTGACCTTTTTTGGTCATGTTAGAAGAAAATATTTGTTGGTTTAATTTAAATAGTGTATACTTCAAGTTTCACTGCATCCTATATATTCTCTAAAATTCACTTTTACCAAATTAGGGGATATATCTTGTCCTAAGGGGGTGAAGGCTGCAATGGAGGTGCAAGCTGAAGTAGAGCACAAGAGGAGAGCTTAGATATTAGAATCTGAAGGTAATTTGTTTGAAACTTCATCAAGCTCAGGTTTTGCAGTTGTTGTGGCCATGAAAACTATCTTGTATACCCATTGAACATAATTTCTTCATGTATGATAGAGCAAAATATGAGTAAAAGAGTATGCCATATTCATGATTGCATTTTCATATGTGTTATTTGTAAATTATTATGCTAAAAGTTGTATTAATTTTTTGATTTGTTGTACGTAGCTCCATGCAGCTCTGTAGAGATGAATTCAATATTCAATTTATTTGCATATTTTTGTTTTCATTTTTTATTTCAAAGAGAACCTAATCTTTTTATCTTGTAACTAAATCTAAGAGCTTGATACTAATTTCCTACAGGGACTTGATAGCAAGTTTGGTGAACATGGTACTTAGCTTTCTGGAGGATATGAACAGAGAGTGGTGCAATCCTAAAGGACTAAGGACCGTTGTCTTAGATGAGATATAAGTGCACTAGATGCAAGAAATATGAGAGTAGTTATTTAGAAATGTAAAATTGTTGTAAGTGACATTTAAATATTGTATACTTTGATTTTATTGAATAGTAACATATAGTATTTGTTCTTTTCTTTCATAGTATTAAGTCTCTTGACATAACAAATTGTGACATTAATAATTGATGGAAAATGTGTTATATATAATTATGGGCTTAATGTCATTTTTTTGCGACAAATATTTCATGTTGTAAAATTACGACACTTTAAATGTGGCATCACATGTGTCTCGAAAAATTGCATCACGATAATGATAATGTCACAAATTAGTGTCGCAAATTAAGATGCATCATTTGAAATATTGTCGCACCATGTGTTGCAAATAAACATGCATCATTGCAACTAATGACGTGTAATGTGTCGTAAATCTTATGCGACAAATGATTAAGTGAAGCGCAAAGTGTCGTAAAAGTTGTGTCACAATTAAAAAGAATTGTCGCAAAAATACAACATCACTTTTTGCGACACAATGTGACGTGACGCAGAAAATGTCGTAAAATAGCTTTTGCGACAATAAAATAATTATTTGCGACATATTTTACGTGTCGCAAAAGGTTATTTCTCTTGTAGTGAAGAGATGTGACTGAAGAATATTTTTGAAACTTAAGATCCACTAAAATCGTATTTTGCCTAAAATCTCTACTCGCAAAAGAAGACGAAGAAACTAACTAAGAGTTCTATTGTTTCTATTTTGCCAAGTACCTTCATCTTCTCATGGCTGGGAAATGCTAGGGCTTTTCTGTCCAGGTTCTATTGTTTCTATTTTACTGTCTAATATGGTGTTGGGGGCTGATGATGCCATTTGATGATTCTGTGGTGCCATTTAATGGTTATTTGATCTGTTCTATACTCCTATGATGCCTACTGTGATGATGTTCGATGATTTATGTGGAATTGAGGCTTTGATAGTTATGTTTATATGGTCCAGTTGAAGCTATGATGCCTTTAATGCTTCTGCCTATGATGATTTATGTGGAATTGAGGCTATGATGATTATGCTTATATGCTCCTGTGATCCTATGATGCCTTTGATGCTTCTGCCTATGATGATTTCTGTGAAATCTGAGGCTTTGGTGGTTATGATTATATGCTCATATGCTTCAGATCTATGATCTGTTCTCTGATGGTGATGATTTTTGCCTATGATGGTGATGATTTCTTCCTATGATGGTTATGTGATGATTTTTGTTTGTTTGTGAATGCTGAATTGTCTTGTTTTGTGTCCATGATCATATGATGCCACCACTAGGAATATAAACACCTAGTTTAAGAGGCTGAGTATGATTTATAAGCAGTCAATGATGCAAAAAGCTCAAAATACTTTCCTTAAACTTGCTGAGACTACAAAGCTTACAAAAAACAGCTCTAACAAGACAATTTACATTCCAATTATCAAAAATCAGCTTTGTATGTTTGTCCCTGTAAACCTGCAGCTAAAAAATCCTTCTTGCTGATTCTACTCTTCTAGATTCACCATTCACTAGTCCTTCAAGGCTGTATGGTGCTTGTCCTTCAATCCCTTGTTCATTTAGATAGAAAATGCTCTCTGTCACTAAGTGTTCCTCCACCTCAATACATTGTGGTAGAATTCCCTCCCTTCTAAGCCTGCCTTTGCCAAGGTGTGGAATATTGTAATTGTTCCCTCCCTTCACTTTCATGGTTTCTTGATAGCAAGCTTGCAAAGTCAAGAACACATCATTCAGTTTGTAGCTTGGGTAATTCTCATATGCTTCAATGACATTCTTGATCAAATCATTTGTTGTAATTGCATTCTTTTCATCCTTTAATGATTGTATTGATCTGAAAAATCCCAAGTCATTGACATTAGTGTCACGGGAATTAGGTGGTTGGCAAACAAGCTTGATATTAAAAATCCATCAGTGTGTGCTATTGCTTGAAAATCTGGATCTTCATCAGTGATATGTGGCCTTGCATTATCCTGCTGAATTATGATGTCCTTGCTCACACCTTCTGGCCACTTTTGTTTGATGCATGGTATTGCCTGCAACATTGTGAAATGAATCTGATATGAAAGTGATATGAAACTGATACTACTTGTCCATGATCTGTCTATGATGATTTATGTTTCTGTGAAATCTGAGGTGAAACTGATACTTTCTGTCCATGATTTCCCATGATGATTTCTGTGATATGAAAGTGATATGAAACTGATATGAAACTGATACTACTTGTCCATGATCTGCCTATGATGATTTCTGTTTCTGTGAAATCTGAGGTGAAATTGATACTTTCTGTCCATGATCTCCTATGATGATTTCTGTGATATGAAACTGAAATGAAATCTGAGGACACTTGTCCACTTACCTGCTGAAGGAAAGCTATCTTCATCACATCTCTGTTAATAACTTGAATAGGCTTTGTCATGATGGTGCCTTTGATTCTATTCTTTGAATTCCTTGTTGCTGGTTCCTTAAATATGAATGGGAATATCCCAAACTTGCCATCAAAAATTTATGTCCCTTCTACATCTATGTGTGGTCTGCCAACTATTGATAGAAACATGATTTTCTCAATATGAGACTTTGACTTGCATGTTCTGTGAGGCTGTTCTTCACCCTTTACCATGTAATGCCTTGATGATGTTCTTGTAAGATCAAACCATTTCTCATCTATGTGTATGATATTATATATTGACTGAAAGGCAACTTTCCTATTCTGTGAAATGCAAGATAGCATACTAAGTGACCATTTCAACCTATGCAACTTGTTTGGCTCTGTGAGAAACGGTTTGATAGCATTTGTGTGAGCCAAAATCTTTTTTTCCTTCTTCCACTTGTGAGCTAAACCAAGAGTGACTCCTAGATGACATGCTAATTTTCTTAAGCTACCCCTCTCAAGAAAAGACAAGTTTTTCATCTTTTCTTCATCCAACACCTTGATAGTTTTTGTGTGTATGCATCCTTTCCTCTTATCTGTGAGATGGACAGCTAATCCCTGCCTTTGTTGTTCTTCTACAGTTTTTCATATGCGGTTGATGGTGCGGACAGATTTTTGGAAAAGAGCAGCCCCTTCCCGTTGAGCACCATGTCTGAGTTTGGCACCTCCGCTGTTTTCGATGAGCCATTGTGAAACAACATTCTTTTCATCTTCTGACAGATTTGGAGCCATTTTGGTGGGAAGAAGAAGAGCATTTAAGAGCTGTAAAATTTTTCCTAATGCAGGTTGAACGACATGGATGTGAAGGGGGCAATGTTGGTGTTGTCAAGTGCATGTTGGGTCATGATTTCGTGGTCGTCATCATTAGCTTTCTTTATGTCTTCTGTAGTCTAAGTACTTTGTTTGTATTCTCATTGAATCTATAACCCTTAAACTTTGTTACCTCATTTTGGTCTCAACTACCTCTCGTAGATAGTTGTGATTTCAACGCTTCCGCAGTACGAGGCCGGTGTCCTCATACATCAACCCCAGTTATGTTAAGCTAGGGCAAGTGTTGTTTTTAATAATAACCCACCTCAACTCCTCTTATTCCAACTCTTATCATTCAATTAATATCAATAATCATCCTTTCATTTTTATTTACTCTCGATTCAAGTTAATATTCAAGTTAAGTCTTAAGGGTTGGGATGGGGGGATTTCCAACTGAGAAGCCTTCTACACTGAGGGAAGTAGAGGCTTCAACCTAAGGCATCAGACTGGATCTTCTGGGAGAGAGTCCGGTCAGACACAACACAAGCAAGAACCTATTCTCTAAACTCAATCAAGAAAGGGGATTTCTGAGAGGCTAGAGGGAAGAACAAGAGGAGGGATGAACACTCTACTTCGACTGGACTTCGGGTGAAGTCTTCTTGCTTGGAGAGAGAGAGGTGATAAGCTGTTGCGGCTTCACTCTTGATTTTGTCTCTTTTTTCCTGTTCTTATGTTTGTGTTAAGCTTTGCTGTGGAGACCTCTATTTATAGAGGGAGATCTAACTAGTCATTGGAAAGAGTCGTTCGACCTCTGCCAAAAGTATGGCACTCCACCTGCTTTTCTGTAAACTTTCCTAAAATGGAAACTGCGAGCGTTGTTTTTTGCACGTCGCTGTTGTCAGCCCATTTATGGTAAGTTCTCCAGCTGACTTGTGCTTCCGAGTAGATTTGAATCTGGACTGCAGCTCTTCCGTCTTCAGCGTCTTCATTGTCTTCTCTTTTCTGCTTCACGACGTTTGACTTCAACACAACTTCTTTTCACGCTGGAACTGTATGCCTTCAGGTGCGTGGGTCAATTGAAGAGTCAACTAAGTTATTTTGTTGTCCAACTGAGTCCGTGCTTCAGTTGAAGTTGAGGTCTCAACTGAGTTTGGGTCTCAACTGAGTTTGGGTCTCAGCTGAGTCTGGTCCTCAACTGAGTTGTTCACGAAATTACTTCTTCAGTCCGGCTGACTTCTTCTACTTGAAACCTGTAAAGATAAAATTACTATGCTCAAACAGTGAGCTCTAGGTACTTCAGAGTAAAGGCAATCATCTACGCGGTTGAGGTCAGTTGGGATTTTGGAATCTTTCGAAACCTTTTATTAATTTTCCCAACAGTAAATTTGTCTCCCAAAGATTTAGTAGCGGTTACTGTTGAAACCTTGTAAAACAAATTGGCGGAAGCGGCAAGATTAACAAAGTGAAGGCAACAGTGAAATAGCCATGGGCTTGAGCATTGTAGAGAGCTCCCAACATTATTTATACGTTCTACCAAACACAAGATAAACCCCTACTAATAAGCTAGTAGGGGTTTATCTAGGATACCAAACAAGTTTCTAGTATTATAATCCCTCCGTCCCGCTTGACTTGTCCTACTTTTCTTTTTGAGCGTCATATTACACTTGTCTTAGTTCCTTTTGGGAAATAATTAAGGAAATTAGGCACCAATTAGTTTGGATAATTAGGCCCACTTTACACTTTTCAACCTACATTTCTTCTCATTTTATTATTCACTCTCTCTGTACCCACTTTATTTTACTATTTATACTCACTTTATTTCATTATTTACTCTCTTCACCTACTTTATTTTACTTTAATAACTCCACTAAATACACTTTTTCTCTCTAATTATTTTCTCCTTAATTCTCGTGCCAAAAAAAACTAGGACAAGTCAAGCGGGAGTAAAAGAGTATATAGAGACTGAGATAAACATTACTTGTGTGTGTGTTATCCTTGTGGTAGTGTGGTTAATGCCTGGGCCAAAGGTCACAGGTTCGAGTCCACTGTCATACAATATTTAAATTTCCTTGTAATGTTTTAACAAAAGTTACTTGAAGGAAAAGAAATGAAAATCCTATGTTATGGCCATTAAGTATTGTCAATAGAAAATGAAATAACTTAATGATCAAACAATGAAAACTAGGGCTAACTAACTAGAATAACCAATGGGCTTTCTAATCATTCAACATTGACAATGTTGGGCCAGGCTTGTCTCCTCCTCTTTATGTTTATCGTCAAGATGGGCTTGTACTTCATTGACTTGTGCGTGTGGACCCGGGCTCGTATCAATCTTGCTTATAGATTGACAAATTCTCCTATATACAGCCGGTTGTACCAAACGACCAAGACTACAAGCGAGGCTCGTGCATCTTACACGTGATGATAGGCGGTTCAAATGAACTTGTGCACTGATATGTCGAAGCAGAATGTTCATCAATGAAGATGTTATATACATACAAATTCAAAATAATACAGTCATTTCAGTTTAATAATGAAATTTTTTGACAATTTTAGTCGATATATCTTAATTTGAAATTTTATTAAAATAGGTAAAAAAATAAAAGTTACAAGGAAGATATTTTCAACAGAAATAGAAAACTAAACATATCTAGTATAAGACTGACAAAAAATGTCTGAAAAAATCTGATCTTTTATTGCCTCATGCGGATATGGCCACCACCCTTCTTCAATATCCGAACTAGCCATTTTATCCGCCACCGCATTTCCTTCTCTAAAAATGTGAGAAACTCTAAAATTCAGCTGCTCCAATAACGCTAAAGTTCCTCTCCAACGAGCTATCCATCTCCACGGTACCCTTTCCGTCCTACTAATCAAAAGACTAACAACGTAAGAAGAATCTGACTCCAACCAAAGGTTATTCCAACCATTATTTGCTGCAATTTCTATCGCCGTGATAGCAGCCAATAGCTCCGCCTCAAAGGCAAAACCAAATCCCTCCTCTACATGAAAACAACCACGAACCATCCCTCGACAGTTTCTAAAAACCCCACCAGCACAAAGAACAGCCAGAGCATCAATAACAGAGCCATCTGTATTAACCTTTGTCCACCCCAGCAGTGGAGGAATCCAACGAACCAAAACCTCTTTCAACATATGTGACGGACTATACTCGATTCCTAAAGAATTTGTTGCTGATTCTGAGAAGCCTCCTTTCCCCAATTTTGGAAAAGAGGCAACAATTTCCTTCACAGACGACCTTAGAAAACTGATTACCCTGTGCGGACTTGCCTTCATACCCTCAAATATAGCCGAGTTCCTCATCAACCAAATGGACCAAATCGCAGAGACAACTACAAACCTCCATAACTCATTTTCATTGCTGCTGCCCGGAACCGCCATTGCTTCCACAAAGAAACTCTTGAAATCAAGTAAATCAACGAGCTCAATCTGGAAAAGACTAAGCACAAACTCCCACACCTTTTTTGCAACCTCACATCCCCAAAAGATATGATCAACGGACTCCGAAGCTTTGAAACATATTTGACAAATCAAAGGTCCCTGGATCCCTAATGTATGAAACTTATCCGTCGTAGGGAGCCTCTCATGCAAAGCTCGCCAGCAGTTTATTGATCTCTGCTCCGGAATAAACGAAGCCCAAATCCATTTTGCCCAAGTTGGAGGAGGTAGTCTGTTACAAAGATGCACCACTGCCAATTGTGAAGACAACTCTCCAAAAATTGATCTAGTCCATACCCTTGTATCCGACTCTCCAGTCATATGAACATTCAGAATATCGGACACCACATCCGAGCAAGAACTAACAAAGTTGTCAGTAAAGTGTCAGACTCCATCAAAATAGTAATCAGCAATAGACTGATTCAATATCCCGAATAAATGCTGCGGAATTCCAAGCCTCTCAACAATAGGATATCCCAACCAATTGTCAAACCAAAAAGACGTATCCCTACCGTCCGCCAAAATGATGAAAGAATTGGCCTTAATCTCTGAAATCATTCGTACAATTCGACCCCAAACGGATGAAGCAATACGTTAATCTTTTAGAGTAGAAAACTTCGAAAGATATTTCTCCCTCATTAATATACTCGCAAGAGAATCCTTGTACTGGCAAGACAATTTTAGTCGATATATCATTAACACAAACTTAGAATATATTAGTCTCTATCAATTTTTGTTAGAAACAAACTCTCTGAAAAAACAGCTTTTTTTTTTTTTTTTTGAGGGGGAGAATATACAGTTGGCTATGTGAGATTACACGTATGAGAGAAACGACGCCGTCCGGGAATGTTAAGGGTGGACTTCAAACTCAACAGCAACGAAACAGAAATGCACAAACATGTGATAGAGACACGTGGGCATCGTCATTATCTGTAGAAAAAGGCAAAAATCCCTAGACACTGGACTATATGCTTCAATTTTCTCATGAATGAGCTCAATGCGGACCATCAGGAAAGCGATTGTGATCGGAAACGGCGTTGCCGGCGCCGAAAATCAGTGTATCGGCTTGCTCCGAGCTTTGAATCTTTTCGATAAATACACACTATATGTAAGCATTTCTCTCTGAATTAACGATTTCTTGTTTGAATTGAGAGCAAGAAGATTGTTTCAACTTCAAATTGAGCAGAGACATGATTCTGTTACTGAAATGTGCTGTGTAGCATCATAAATTGTGAAAATAATTTGATTTGGTGAATAACTGCTTTGTTTTATCATGTACTTGCTGATGAAGGTTCATCTTCTGTCCAATTGTTGCAGCGTGTTAATCGGCGGAGAGGCGGAATCTATGAGAAACTTCGTTGGTTGCCAGTTAATGTTCATAAACAATTTGAAGGTGCTATTGAGTGGATTCGTGGTAAACCATTTCGAGCAACGAAATTGGTGCCGTTTCCCGCTGAGGGGAGAGGTGGTTTATACTATGTTTCTGTAAATTGTTTAAATATGTTTGATAAATTTAATCCAGATGAAATTTTGTATTGATTCTCGTTTTAAGCCTGTGTAAATGGTATTGTCTCAGAAGTTTTGAAGGCAGATGCAAGACATATCGCCAAAGCTGTTAAGGAAACATTTGAAAGGTGCTTGTTTGCCTTTTCCTCTGATTGTTTTTTTTTTTTTTTTTTTTTTTTTTTTTTTTTTAAAGTCATATGCTCAAAACTGATTGCAATGTGCTTAGCATCACCGAATATCTTTGATTAATTCTTTGAGCATCACATCTAGCATTCTCTTATTGGTTTGTTTCTGCTTATGTTGTTGACTTAGTACCTTTTGGATTGTCACTTTGCTTATCAAATGATAGTGTACAAATCCATCATGCTTCATTTCATGGCTTGTTTTGGGATTTTGGTTTCCAAACATAAAGCATTATCTACTAATGCAGCATGGTCGTTCATTTGTTATGCTTGGAGATCATGAAAAGAACTTGTTTTGAATCTCATAGTTAGCAGATACTGTTTGACATAATTATAAGCTTATAAGTATAACTACTAAGGGCGAGCTCGACAAAAAAGTATAACTGCTAAGGGGTGGAAGATACATTTATGAGAATCTGGAGTGCTTTTCTGAAGATGCTTTGAAATCTTTTAGGGACGGCCCCACCTTGGTGGTTGCATCTGGTCATGATACCATTGCTATTGCAAGTTCCATCAAGAAGTTGGTTCCTGACAATGTGTTTCTTGTTCAGGTATGATGAGGTGCTAGCATTTATTCCTTTGATATGGTCCTAGCTATTATGTCTTTGCAAATCCAAAATGTGTCTATATTTCAAAACTGTAATCATATCATGTATGGAGTACTAAATGAACAAGAGGAGATATTAAATCTTAAGGAAATTTACCTTACTTGGGTCTTGAAATATTGTTCATATAAAAAGAAAATATTATAAATAGACAAAAATAGAGCTACCTACATTGATTGCTCGATCTCTGAATGTACAAAGATATATTAGTTCTTCTGATTGACTCTTTTCCATTCTCAAATAAGAAAGTTTTTTGGTTTTGCCGATGACTTAAGCTTTCTCTCTCTTTCAATAGAGATCGTTCTCCTAGTTTTGATGTTTATAATGGAAGCGGATCAAAGATGAGTACAATCCATCCATGGTCTCTCACCAACTGTGTTGAAGTTGTAACCTTTTCATATAACGTGCAAGTAGAGTATGGTTAGTGAATTGTGCTAGTTCAGATGAATAATCATTGGAATATGCATGAATACTACCCTTCAGGTTATATGTCTCACTATTTGCTTTCAGATACAACATCCAAGGTCTCGTCTACACATATTTGATCTGGTGATAACGCCTCAGCATGATTATTACCCCTTAACGCCTGAGGCACAGAAACAGATCCCTTTATTTCTAAGAAGGTGGGTAACACCTCGAAAGCATCCTGATAAACATGTGGTATGTTACTGCGTTATTGGTCAATGCATTTCATTCACCACAGAAACTCTTTATCTAAACATAGTTTTGGTTGTTGACCATTAGATTGACATTGATTTTAAGCTTTATATAGCTGAAAGTTACTTTTAGGTCCTTACAGTGGGAGCTCTACACCAGGCTGATTCTGATGCTTTAAGAAGTGCAGCTTCTGCATGGCATAACGACATGGCACTCTTGCCTAAGCCCTTACTTGTTGTTTCTATTGGAGGTCCTACAAGTAAGTTGCACGTTTAATCATTCTGGAGTCTGGATACTTCTTTTACGCTCTATGTTAAAGTTCCGTCTTCTAGAAATAAGGAATGAAGTATTCTGTCCCCGCAGCAGGTTTCAATATAATCACTTTCTTCTTATTTAATTGCTCCAAATTGCTTAAACATACATAAACACAAGCTTGAGCTCAAGGTCAAGATCTGTCATTGAGCTTGAGGTCAAGCCTAAAAAGTTATCAGATGAGGACTCTATTTAACTCAGTTGGATCTCTATTCTTGGCTAATGGAATAGGGTTCCAGTGTAAATTTTAAAAAATTCCGAGTGTTAGTAAGAAACTAAGGTAGTGGTTAGTATGATGAAATGGAGGGTGGAATGGAATGGTCATTCCTACCTCTATTCCATTCCTTTGCTTGGTTTTTACGAGGAGGAATCGTCATTCCATCCGGAATGGTCGTTTCATTTCTCAGGGGTTTAGTCATTTCTTAGTTAAACCATGGTATTAGCCATTCCTAATACTCCTATTTTTATATTTTGACTATTTTACCCTCATATATTTTACAATTTTATCAATTTTACCCCAAAAAATCAAGGAATTATTTCCATCAATTCTAACTCACATGCACATAGTGCACACACACACACATACACACATTGCACACATATACTCACACTTTATACACACACTCACAGAGTGCACACATATACACACACTGCACACACACCCACAATGCATCAATAAATATCGATTCTATTCCTTTACTTATTTCTTATGCATACCAAACATATGAATCAACTTACCTATTGCATTCCATTTCTAGCTCCATTCCATTCTTAGCCTCATTCCATTCCTACTTGATTCCATTCCATCATATCAATCACCTCCTAAGAATCATTGATCCATTACTCTGATGTCAGCATTTACACCTCATCTCATGTATCAAAATTGTACGGCTCAGTTAAAAGTTCTTTGAAGGCTAAATTCCCTTTTTTTTTGAAAAAAAGAATATATAAAAGTTTATAAAAGGCCTCATTGCTGATCCACGGCCATCCTTCCCTTCCAACTTAGATAATTATAACGTTTTTCATAATTCAGAATTTTGTGAGATTATTCAAATAAAACTACCCATCTCGTAGTGTCCCGCCTCTCCTCTCCCCCGAATGATCGGTACATCGGTTAGGCATCCTTAGACAAAAAAGTGGCCTTTCCGGTTATTTGTGCATATATGCAGTTCTCCAGTTGCATGTCCATCGCATTCATCTAAATGCAGTTGGAGCATAATATTTTGCCTCTACTATGCAACCCTTAGATGGTTTCTACAATGCTAAAGAATGTATTGGTTGATGATCCAAAATACCTCCACATCGTGCTTGTTCTCTCTTGCTACCTTCATCTTACTGCTTCTGAGTTTACCTGTGTCTTGTAGATGCTTCTGTAAAAGATTACTCAAAATTCTTAATTTCCTTTTATTACAATCTCTCGATTTTAGCAAAAATTATTGATAAAATAACCAGTTCTATCCTTCAGTGCATGTCTCTATGAATCTTACAATGCACTATGTCTGTTCTTCACATATATACATCTATTTATCTTCATAGAACCACCTATTCGATTTTTCAATATTATTGGTGTTTTTCTTGAATCTCATTGTTCTGTAGGACATTGCAGATATGACGCTGATCTTGCAATGCAACTTACAGCAGCATTGAAGAGTGCTCTTCCAACTTGTGGAAGTATCAGAATATCATTTTCTCGTCGAACTCCCAAGACTGTATGTACTACTTCTTCAGAATTTATGTAACTATTTATTTGAAACTACGTTCTAATTCATGCAGTAACAAACAGGTATCTGACATCATTTTAACTGAATTCTCAAACCATAATAGAGTCTACATTTGGAATGGTGAAGGTAATTAGTTGATTCTACTAACCCCTTTCTGTGTCACCACTTGCAAAAGTTAAGTTTTTATTAGATTGTGACAGATTTTATCATCTGTGACTGTCATATGTATTCAGTTGTTCTTTTTCTACATTTCTTTTACTGTATAAAGGTGAAATTGTTGTTGACATAGATAGTGAATAGATGAAGAAGTACTTCACAACAAACTGGCATCAAGCATCACAAGGAACAGATTAAAAATCAGTGAATTTCGTCTTATAGAGCTTATCTAAATTTCATCTTATGATATTGTTCAGATCCAAATCCACATATGGGACATCTGGCTGTGGCAGATGCATTTGTAATTACAGCTGACTCAGTGAGTATGTTGAGTGAGGCTTGCAGCACAGGGTATGTGGCTGTGTAGAAATATTATCCATTCATCTTTCTCTTTTGATTTACCAAAATTTGGATTTTATATCTGGATGTTGATACTGTAGGAAGCCTGTGTATGTTATTGGAGCTGAGCGGTGTACATGGAAGTTTTCACATTTTATCAAAACCTTGCTTAGTAGAGGAGCAGTTCGACCCTTCACTGGTTCAGAAAATGTAAGCAATTTTTCGCCTTAAAATATGAAAAGTAAATGTTTCATTGAAAATAATACTCCCCTTTTGTGAGTGAGACACACAGAGAGCTACAATCTCCTATTCATACGCTAGTCCCAAGAACATTTAACTTATTTCTACCTTGAATCCTCTATAATCTCCCCCTTTGATTGAGGATGTAATAAACAGCTATCGAGTCAATCTAGTAGCGCGATCATCTAGTGTGACTTGCTAAAACTTCTCATAGTCGAACCTGATTAACCGTTATGTTGTCGGACTATAGAAAATGCTAATTTGCAAACTGGTTATTCCAGATTTGTGAGAAATGGGAGTATGTTCCACTAAATGATACTGAGAAAGCTGCTGATGAAGTGATTAAGGCAGTTGCTGAACGTGGGTGGAGATTCACTGATATTTAAGAGGGTTTGGTCGCAAAGGATTTAGTCAATTTTACCTCTTCCATTTTCAGCCAATCATTTTTTACTCTTTGGGACATTGTCTTGTTTACCATAATTCTGTAAAATTACTTTTAGGATTCTGAATAAATTATTAATATTATATTCATTGCAAGATTGTCGTAACTCAAACATTAAATGTTAATTTGAAGTTGCAACTAAAATTTGGTTACACTATATATAAGACGGTAAGATTTTGATAAACAATTTACTGAGTGAGCTGTTGTTTTTCACTCACCATGTATGTTTATGCTTACCTCAAAAAAAAAAAAAAAAAAAAAAAAAAAAAAAAAAAAAAAAAATTGTCTGTGCTAGCATTTAATAACAGTACTCCCCAGAAATCGCAATGTAGGAATATCGATATAGTCCTCATTAATGTATATTAGAAGTTTGATGCTATTTAAATTTTCGTTGTTAGATACTATAATCAACGTTGGCCATATTTCATTTATTTTTTATATATTGCCCGGAGATACGATGAACATCATTATTATTATATTACTAAAAGGAAAACGATTTTTGCTTTGAAAAAATCCTACGTGGCACCCCTCTTAATCCATCATTCTTATTTATCTAAATTCTCAAATTTTTGAATTTTTAAATATAAAATAATAGATTTTAAATATCTATTAAAACCTTGTATCTCACATCGGTTATTCAATAAACATCATCATTATTATTATATTACTAAAAGGAAAACGATTTTTGCTTTGAAAAAATCCTACGTGGCATCCCTCTTAATCCATCATTCTTATTTATCTAAATTCTCAAATTTTTGAATTTTTAAATATAAAATAATAGATTTTAAATATCTATTAAAACCTTGTATCCCACATCGATTATTCAATAAACTTCACATATTGAAAAATCTATAAATACCTAAAATCAATATATATTTTCTCATCTTTTGTGCCACCAGTTTTATTTAGCCAATTTATTTATTAGTCGGCTGAATAAATAATAATATTTTTATAGTTTAATTAATTTAATTTAATTTGGTCAATTTATTAGTTGGCCGAGTAAATAATTATTTTTTAGGCGACCGAATAAATAGTTCCAAAATAATTTGGCTAATTTATTGGTTGGATCAATTAAAATTTGAAATAGTCTGATAAATTTTTATTTAATTTGATTAAAAAATAATTAATTTTAATTCGGACCAATCCCTAACTGACGGGTACCTCAACTTCGGATCTCACGTGGCACATCTCCATTCTTTATTCTTATTTATTTAAATTTTTCATGTTAAGCATTTTTTCATGTATTTTCTAAAATTTAGATTCGTCCTCAATGTATTAATTTTACTACGTTATTTGTAGTTGAGTTTCCAATTTTGCATAATTCAAAAATATAATTAGTAAATATTATTATACAGTTAAGGATGAGAACGAATAGTACAATCAATTTTTTTAATTAATTTTAATTCGGTCAACTAATTACGTAGATGGACCAATTCCAAATCGACGAGAACCTCAACTCGGTATGTAGCTGGGTTTCTAACTTTGCATAATTCATAAATATAATTAGCAAATATTATTATACATTTAAGGACGATGACAAATAGTACAATCAATTTTATCAAAAGTGGTTGTAGACGGGTCAATTCCCAACCGACGGGTACCTCAACTCGAAAAAATTTTCATTTATGCATTTTTCTATCTACTAAAATCTTATATCCCACATCGGTTGTTCAATAAAACTTCACCTATTGAAAAATCTATAAATACCTAGAATCAATATATATTTTTTCATCTTTTGTACCACTAGTTTTATTTAGTCAATTTATTTATTAGTCGGCTGAATAATAATAATATTTTAATAGTTTAATTAATTTAATTTACTTTGGCTAATTTATTAGTTGGCCGAGTAAATAATTATTTTTTAGGCGACCGAATAAATAGTTCCAAAATAATTTGGCTTTATTTTTTTTAGGCGACCGAATAAATAGTTCCAAACTAATTTGGCTAATTTATTGGTTGGATCAATTAAAATTTGAAATAGTCTGATAAATTTTATTTAATTTGATAAAAAAAAAATAATTAATATTAATTCGGACCAATCGTCAACTAACGGGTACCTCAATTTCGGATCCCACGTGACACATCTCAATTTTTTATTCTTATTTATTTAAAATTTTCATTTTAAGCATTTTTTCATGTATTTTCTAAAATCTAAATTCGTCCTCAATGTATTAATTTTTACTACATTATTTGTAGTTGAGTTTCCAACTTTGCATAATTCATAAATATAATTAGTAAATATTACTATACAGTTAAGGACAAGAACGAATAGTACAATCAATATTTTTAATTAATTTTAATTCGGTCAATTAATTATGTAGACGGACCAATTCCCAATCGACGAGAACCTCAACTCGGTATGTAGCTGGGTTTCCAACTTTGCATAATTCATAAATATAATTAGCAAATATTACTATACATTTAAGGACGAGGACAAATAGTACAATCAATTTTATCAAAAGTGGTTGTAGAAGGGCTAATTCCCAACGGACGGATACCTCAACCCGAAAAATTTTTTATTTATGCATTTTTCCACGCATTTTCTAAAATCTAGAATCATCTGGTTTCAAATTTTTTTTGCATAATCTATAATTGTAAGTAACAAATATTACTATACAGTTTAAGGATGAGAATGAATAATATAATCAATTTTTTTTATTAAATTTTGGGTATATATAAATTGTAAATGAGTTTCATCAATTCCGCACTTATAAATCAAAGCCGTGGACAACGGGCCGGTTTCGGATCGGAACCGTGGCGGTAGACGGGTCATCAATTCCCAACTGACGGGTATTGCCATAAGAATTGTTTTAGAAAGGAATACAGATGACTGATTTTTTAATCGGGTTTGAAACAAGTACGAATGTATAAATTTCAAACATATCGTCTCAAATTGATTGATTAATCATTTCCGTTGGAAAACATTTGAATGTGTAGGAAAATTAGCAGTAAATTACTAACGATTTATCTACGAGCTAATTCCGACCCAGAATTATGCGCATTGAGGGACCGATTCAGTACCAACAGGGCAATTTTTATTTTTTTATAATTTAGGGAGACAAATAGATATCTGCTATAAAAAAGAACCACCTCAATTCTCACACAAAATCAACACAAGAGAATTTCTTTGAGAAGTAAATAGTTTTTGTCTCACAACAGTTTTGAGAAGAAATAGGGCTTTCAAAATTATCTATAAAAATAATAAGTGTGAATTAGATTTGAAAAAAATAATAATTAACAAACTATATCTTTCTTATACTATCACATAAATTTTATTAATTTTATTAAATAATAATTTTCCATCGATTTTCGGCAGACTACACGCTAGTTGTACTAATTAATTATTGTTTTTTTGTTTTGTTTTGTTTTGAGGATAGCACTAATTAAAGTTGGCCATACAAATTTTCATTTTCCTAAAAGAACGAAAGAAATTCTAGATGGTTAACCATATTATTATATTTGAAAGACTAAATTTCCACGTTAATCTAAACTTTTTACGTTGGGTTTTCAAGAAATTTTCATTTACTTTTTTTTATTAAACCATGTTAAATGTGAAGCACTATGATCAATTTTCCAGGTTTATGCTATTTTATTGTTTGCCCCCCCCCCCCCCCCCCCCCCCCCCCTCTCTCTCTCTCTCTCTCTCTCTCATATGATGGTCAAAAGGTCGTCTTTAGTAGATAACAAATTGTTTCGTAATGGATTAGGGAAGGTGTTTGATGTTAGTTGACTAATTGTTCCAATAAACGCATTTGTTTAAGGTCATATATTCCACCAAAAGATGTCATATACTCCAAGTTGGAAAATATTTATTTCTTACGTAAGCGATGCAACATTCTAACATAAATCCTTTTTGACTTGCGTCATGAACTCATGGGTATAATTATTAATTCCAAATAAACTCTACTCCAATGCACTACAGCGTCACAAATAATTAATTACATGTGCATGATTCAATCCACTCCTTAATCTAATGTCAACCCATCTGCCCCAACAGAATATTCCAACTTGTAAATTCAAAAAAGTGATCAAAATTTTATTCTTCCTCAACAAAAAGGGTAGCAACAACTCTTCTTGCTTGCTCCATTATCTTTACACTGCATCATCGCCAATTTTAATTTCAAAACCAAATGCATGCAATCAATCATTATTTATAGAGGCTCATTCCCTATTTGCTATGCATCTGAAACTCACAAGTTCCATTAATTCCAACTCTTTTGGCAATCAATTATTCTAAGTAGAAACACTTGCAATCCAAGAAAACCAAATGGAGAAAAGTGAGGCCGCCACCATCGAAATGGGAGACACAAGCAGAGAAAGGAAAGGGAAAGCGCCTCTACTCGCTGCTCCGGCCGCCGTCGTCCACAGTCGGGCGGCCGCCGGATACAAAAGGGGCGCCGCCATATTCGACCTCATCCTCCGGATAAGCGCAGTGGCGGCAGCTTTGGCCGCCACCATAGTCATGGGAACTGCCGAGCAGACGCTTCCCTTCTTCACTCAGTTCTTCCAGTTCCAAGCCAGCTACGACGACCTTCCTACTTTCACGTCAGTTTCTCTCTCTACAAATTTTTTTCTTGCAGAATAGGAGAAAATGCAGTGATTTTATTCCTTTTCTTCCTCTTCAGGTTCTTTGTCATAGCCATGGCGATAGTTACCGGCTACCTCATTCTCTCGGTGCCTTTCTCCATTGTCGGCATTGCTAAACCTGCTCTTATTGGACCGCGTCTCCTTCTCATTATCAGCGACACGGTAAGCTATGCAACGTATTATGAATTATGCACATAATAAATTACGAAAGCAAGAAAAACACCCACGAATGACTATTATGTCTAAGGGCAGATAAATTTCGAATACAATTACAAGTGATAAGACAACTTTGTCATTTAAAACAAAAAAATTAAGATAGGCGCGAAATTGATTAAAATACCCTTAATGAAATACGGGCCAAACTAGTGCTCTCGTGTTTAGTATTTTCAGGCTCTCTCTCTCCCTCTCTCCCTACTTATATGTTTGTTTGAACATACAATGCAGGTGGCAGTTACCTTGGCTACTGCGGCCGGGGGTGCATCGGCGGCGATAGTGTACCTGGCTCACAACGGCAACTCCGACGCGAATTGGCTTGCTATTTGCCAGCAGTTCACTGATTTCTGCCAGAGGGTTAGCGGTGCCGTCGTCGCCTCCTTCATCACGGTGGTGTTGCTCATTTTCCTGGTGGTGATCTCCGCCATGGCTTTGAGAAAACATTAATTAGTCCAACACATTTCATATTTGTGTTTTTACAAATTATTATATGCGAGTTGTCTTGTTTGTTGTGAATTTGATTTTTTATTTTTATTGTTTCTCAGGTCTAAGTTGTAAGTAATCTCTTGTACTATTGTATATCTGCAAATATTCAAACTCAATTGAATTATATACCACATTTGCATCAAATTTTAGCTCCAATAGAATTAATTAAAATATTATGAATATGACGAGCCATATGGTTACCACATAACTTATAATTATTATTGTTCTGACTAAAGTCACAAAAAAAAAATTGGGAATAAAAATTAATTAAGAAAACATATCAATTAACAAAATTATTTAATATCTCTCAAATCATTTAAAGAAATAAAGAAGATTCCGCTTAGTCAAATGTCAACAAAATTTAATACATGAAAATGGATTGAAGAATATTTACGCATGCATTTTTTGAAAAAAATAAATAACGATTGGAGCAAAATACGTGGGAACATTGTAATCAATACAAGTCTTTTTTTAGTTTGTGGGTAGAGATTATAGGATACTTAAAATTACTAATCACTAATTAGTTGTAAATGAGATTTGAGAATAAAAGAATTATGCGTCAAATTAGGTGGATATAATAAATTTAGTTAACTTAAAGAAATACGATTATTGACGATGAGATTTGAAAATTTAATTTTGAAAGGAAATATGTGATTTCAAAATAAATAATTATCTGTGGTAGTATTTATGCTAAAGTAATAAATTGATAGATAAATTCAATTCATAAGTATAATTAATAGTACTACATAATTTACTAATATAACCCTTTATGACAATCATAATTGTATATGTTTACATGACTAAGAGCACCCACAACGGGCTGTCTCACCGTCAAGAGCGAGTCGGCTCGACGGCGAGACAACCCTGTTGCAGGAGCCGCTGTCTCGAGGCTGTCTCTTTCTCTTGAGCCGTGTATTGCACGCGCCTAGGGTTGTATATGAATCGAATAATTTTGCTCGATTCGATATTCGATTCGCATTTTTGTTATTCGTATTCGAAAATTTATGAATCGAATACAAATATGAATAGTTTTTTTTATTCGATTAGTTATCGAATACGTATTTGAAATGATGATATTCGATTCGCTATTCGAAAATATTCGATTTAATTTTTAAAAATATTAAATTATATATATTATGATGGTCCCGAAACGAGTTACTGGTGTATGGGGGGGGATACACCAGTTAGGATTTAAAAACTTTACCCTGAACAATCACTTCAACTGAGTAAAAAGGACTCAGTTGGAATCTCACAGCTGAGTAAACAACCTCAGCTGGAAGAGTGGGGCTGTGCGGAATGTGGTGGAAAAATAAACTCGTTAAAACAACTCACGCAAAACAGCTCGGTTGGTCAAAAACCAAAACAGCTCGGTTGGAAATGTGCAAATGAGGTTTGTATGCCGATTAGTTCGGTCAGTTAAAAATGCAATATGTAACTGAATAAGAATAAACACAGACACACAGGAATTAACGTGGTTCGGAGATAACCCTCCTACGTCCACGGGGAGATGTGAATCCTCACATCTCAGTCCAAGTTCTTCTGGACAGAACCACTCAGCTTACGCGGGCTGAGCAACCGTTAAAGATAAGTTTGCAGGTACTTATCGACCTTACAGTTTAGTTTCCGGGCACTAAACAGCCTATGTCAAGTTTGCGGGTACTTGACGACCTGACTACTCAATTACAGGAAGAGTAAGGTCCTTGCACACTTTTTAGGGTGTGAGTGTGGGTGGGATTTCCAACTACAGCTCGATCACGAATGAGAGCTGGATCTAAGGTTTGAACGAATAAACACTCAAACTAAGATCTAAGATTGAATTTCACTCTATGAACCCTCAACTACTAATGTTCTATCACTCTTGAACTCTCAGCTGCTGATGTTCTTAGAATAGGATTTTTGCAAATTTTCTTTTGCTTGATTCTCTTGTGATTGCACTTCTCTATCTCTTGTCTCGCATATCGTTAACCTCTCGAATGAGAGAATGCCTCTATTTATAGGCGGAGAGTATCAACTAACCGTTGGAGGAGCTGTTGATCTCTGATCGATGAAAGCGATGGCTTGTCTCTGTTTTCTGCAGACTTTCCCGATATGGCATCTGTGCTCTTCTGCTTTCCATCTGAGACAGCCTTGTGTTGGGCCAGATGGGGTAATGACTGAACGGTCAAACCCTCATGTGACTTCCTTTTGAAATTCAAATCTTAACCTTTCTGACAGTCAATCTTGGTTAGACGGTTGAAAGTCTTGATCTTCATCTGAGTGGTCTTCAGCTGATGTTCTGATCTGTTGAACTCTCAGCTGACTTTGAACTTCAAACAGTTGGACTTCTTGGTTGGATTCTACAACTGAGGTTCTGAAACTGAACACTCAGTTGTCTTCCGTGTGTTTACTCAGTTGGGTTTGAACCCTCAGATGACTTCCTTTTCATCTGATGTTCTCTTCCTCTCTACTGCTTCTCATCTGATGAACCCTCAATTGGTTTCCTTCTCAACTGATGTTCTGAAGACTTCCCCTTTTTTGTATCGGAACAATGAGCTCTCAGTTGTGTTTTGTGACAACTGATGTTCTGTCTGAGTGATGCCTTGTTGCCATCTTCAGCTGGAGACCTGAAAAGATAAAATCTTAACTTTGCTCAAACAGCGAGCCTAAATTCTAACATTAGGTTCTGGCAACATCTACTCGGTTGGGGTCAGTCGGTTTTGGAATTCATCAAAACTTATACTAATAAATTTCCCAACAATTTCCCCCTTTTTGATGATGCCAAAACCACTTACAACTTTAAACCACTATTGATCTAAAACTCACTAACTTATCTAAAATCTCAGCTGAAATTCTAGACAGTTTATAAGATAAAACATCAAAGGGTTAGAACAGATATAACATGATATTGAAAGACTTTGTGATTCAGAGCTTGGACAATGAGGAATTGTTCATCAAGGTGAATCGTATTATATACTTTGAAGTTTTTGTTACAACTGAAGGTTACAAGGTTAAGCACAAAACAGATAAAGATACAACAGTTGCTTCAAAAACTACAACATCCAAAAACTTCATCAGCTCAAAAACTTTGACAGCTCAAAAATACTATTGACCGTACTTGCTGAAGATACGGTTGAAAATCTCTTTCTTTGCAGCTGACTCGATCCCAGTGTTGACACCATATTCCTTGCAGACTTGTCTCGCCTCAGTCATGATCGCGTTTCTGTTTGGCGTGCTCGTGCCTTTGATCATCTGAGGGCGGTATATGCACTTCTTTGGAACTGGGACGGTGTTGGGATCGAGCTGAGCATTCAGCATAGCTCGCTTGAACTGACTAAACATTCCAGGGTCTCCAGATCTGAGTTCCCACAGGGCTTCCTTGAAGGCTTGCCTTGGGTCTTCAGTCGAGTAGACTTTCCTGTAGTAAAAGTCATTGATGAATTCATGCTTGAACTGCTCCCAGTCATCGTTCCACTCAGCATTCATCCACTTGTCAACATGTGAGTACCGAGACGGGAGCGGAGCATTCTTCTACAGTTGGCGCGTCGACTTCCTAGCCTCAGCCTTCATCTGGTGCTTGTTGATTCTTCGCACACTCCGGCTGGCTTTATTCCTGTCGACGTTTTTCTCCACCTTGGCGAGCTCCTTCTCAAACTTGGCCACCTTCTTGGCCTGATCGGAAGCGAACTTCTTGATCCAGGAGGGATTCAAGTACTTCTCCTTTGGCTCCCCCATAGTTTTGGCAGCTTCGATGCAGTCTTCAACAGATATTCCTCCGTTAAGTTCTGCTTCGAGCTCGGCCGTAAGCTCGGCTACGAGGTCGTGGGAGACTTCCAGTTCGGGCTGCGATCCTTCAGCTTCAGCTCCTTCAGCTGGCACTCCTTCCCCTTCAGCTTGCTAGAGAACAGCTTTCCCTCGTCCAGCAACAGCTGCTGGCTCATTGTCTTCCCCAGCTGCTGGCTCCTTATCTTTCCCCTTTTTGGCATCATCCAAAAGGGTGGCTACAGTGCCATCCAGGGAGGTCAATTTGGCTTCAGCCTGTTGAACTCGGGAAAACAGTTCGTCAACAGCATCCTTCTCAGCTACCTTCTTGGCCAACTCCAAGTCTTGGCGCTCCTGCTCAGCTCGCTGCACAGCTGCAAAGGTCGCAGAGACCTCTTTGTGGAGAGAGACGAACTCAGCTTGGAAAGAGGCGAACTGAGACATCCACTCCTGGTCCTGAGTCTGTTGGGACTTTGCGAGATCAGATTCAGCAACGGTCTTGAACACGTTGAAATCCGAGCTGAGGCTCTGAACGGCCTTCCTTAGAGCCGAGACCTCCGAGCTGGAAGAAGTGGAGAGGTCTTCGAACTTGTGCTGCAGAGAAGAGGAGAGTTGTTCTAGCTGATTCTTCAAGCTGGCATTTTCTGCCATCAGTTGCTACATCCTGTCAGCTTCCTCCTCCTTGCTCAGCTGGATCTTGGACAGCATCTCCTGCCTCAGCTGGTTGACCCTCTCCGAGATCAGCTCGCAGATGGCGTCGGTTGAGAGAGCTGGCTGATCGGAGGTCCGGGCAGAAGTTGTGGTTGTGGCTGGGCAGCAGGCTCCGAGACAACCATGACAGATCGGCTGGCGAGGTAGGCCTTGAGCTTGTCTTCTTCTCTCTTGGCCGCCTCATCAGCAGCATCGACGTCTTCCATGCAGGTGGCATTCTTGGCCAGCATATCATCAAGGAACTGAACAGCTCCAGGGTTGTTGCACAGCTCCCTGGTGTCTGTCCCTTCTTGGATGCTCCTGTCCAGACGACGTCGTAGCACAGCCACTTTCTGGTTGTAGGCCACCTCCAGGTTCTGATAGTCGAAGTATTCCCTCAGGTTGGACTCTTCGACCTTCAGCCTGTCCCAACCATGGATCCTGAGGGTTTCCTCCTTTACGTACCAGTAGCTGAATATGACGCTGAACTGGTATAGAAGTTCCGTCCCGAATACAGTGAATATGGGCATTGAGGCTGCCTCGGGGAACATACCAATCAGCTTGCGGAAGCAGTAGCTGAGTCTTCCTTCATATTCAGCCAGGATCGCCTGGCGGTTGGCTTCTTCATCGATTGGAGGGGGGTCGATATCGAAGGTTACAGGTTCGATGGTTTCATCAACGTTGGCCGAAGGAATGGTCACAACGTTGGCATCGAGCGAGAGGCTCGGACTATCTGACTGAGGACCAGTTGAGAGAACTAGATCCTCTTTAGGTGGTGAGTCGGCTGGCTCGAGGGTTTCTTCAGTCACAGGTGGGTTTACCTGGCTGGCATCAGCTCCAGTTTGACTGTCGTGGGACTCCTCAGATGAAGAAGAGTCATCTGAGGAGGAGCTGGCATCCTCCACTTGGATCTCCACGTCTTCAGCTGCTTCCTCCTGACGCGGCTGAAAAATGAACCCAGCTGGGTCAACCGATTGGCTGGATTCGGTTGACTCCTTCGCATCAGCCGGCTTAACCACTACTGGACTTGTTGTGGATGGTTGAGCCGCTGGCTGGATGATCCTGATCCTTGGCCTCTTCTGTAGAGGTTCCTCCTCTTCCTCTTCTTCGTCTTCTTCCTCCTCAGCTACCTCCTCCAGCTGGCGCTTCGCCGGCTTGGTCCTCGAAGGGCGGCAAGCAGCTGACTCCACAGCTGGCTTGGGGGCACCCTTGGGTGTGTAGACAGCCTCCACAACATCCCTGGCCTTCTTGGCTGAGGGGAACAGCGACAGCTTGCTGACCGGAGTGTTCTCACTCCCTTCCCATGTCAGCGGCAATCCTTTTGTGGCTTGGAGGATGAGGGCGGATATTTTTGTCCCAAAGTTGAGAGTCCCCTTGACACTCAACAGCAGTTCTCCGGACTCAGCTGTCGTCTCGGATATCTTCTGCTTCTCCAGCAACAGCTGGCTCTCCAGATATTCCAGCCAATCCACCTGGTGCTGTTCCTCCAGAGCCTTCTGCTGCTTGAGCTTAGGTCGGCTTATGTCACCGAAGGCTCCACCATATGCGAAGACGCACTTAGAGATTACGTCGAAGAGAAGTCGGTGAGCCGGCTTCAGCTTCGTCCTCTGCATGCTCCCCTTCAATGGCTCGGGAACAATGAGGATTGTTTGAAGGAAGGTATCAGCTTCTTTGTCAGTGAAGTTCCCCAGCACATCTGTGGCTTCGCGGTTTCTGGGGATGAGCTTCTCCAGCTCCTTGGATACTTTTATCTCCACGACGGTGTCTTCTACTGTCCGGGAGGTTCTGTGGCGTTGCTTGCACGGGATGATCGTGACAAGCCCGTCTTCTGCAACTCGCTGCAGATTCCGATAGAAATGTACGACCTGCTTCCTGAGCAATAGGGACAGAGAGAGGGTTGCCCAGTTAAGCAGATGGTGGTCGGAGAGAATGGTGGCGACGGGAGCGAGCTCAGGCGAGGAGAGAGCCGCTCTGGATAAAATTTGTTCGAAATGAATCTTCGACATCACCATGTCGAACGATTCCTGGAAAGTAGCAGGCTCTGCGGAGACCATCTTCTTAGAGGCTTTGGATTTGGGCGCCATCTCGAGGAGAGTTATATGCAAAGAAAGAAGGAAAATCTTTACTGAAATTGGTGAAACAAAATCGGAGGGGATGATGAATAGTGAGTAAAGATATGCACGAAAAGAGAAGGTGAGGATCACTTCCTGATTTGCCGTATTATATAATCTTTGACTCGGATAAAATCAACGGCTGGGATTAAATCGCGCGTATTTATCAACGGCTGTGATTTCGCGACTGTTGAGTAATTTTGACTGATGCTCCACGCGCGCGAGTGAGAAGGTGAATAGTTTAGGGTGTCATCCCAGTCGCACTATAAAGTAAGGCTATAGGTGTTCAGCCAGACTTTACATTAAATGCGATATGATGGCTTGTTTAGTCTAGCTGACATGTTCAGGAATGATTGAATTTATTTCAAACATTCTCATTTAATATCATAACACCTTCAGTCATAAATGATACCTGGCAGCTGATGTCGATATCAGCTGTATACCTCAGTTGTGCTCCTCAGTTGCCGCATACCATCAGCTGACTCGAGTTCGTCTGTTCAGCTGACGTTTGATGTCTTCAGTTGGCAATTCGCATCTGAGATTCCCCCTTCATCTGAGCTTCCCCCTCAGATGGATATCTGACTCTTCAGCTCGGATGGGTCCTCATCAGCTCGGATGAATTTTCAGCTCGGATGACTCTTCAGCTCGGATCCAAGAGTCCTAGAAGATCACACAACATCTTGAACCGGGCTTCAGGAAGAGGTTTGGTGAAGATGAAAGCTCTCTGAATCTCAGTTGGGATCTTCTCCATGGACACATCCTTCTTCTCAATATGATCTCGGATGAAATGATGACGAATGTCGATATGCTTAGTCTGAGAGTGGTGAACAGGATTTAGAGAGATAGCTATGGCACTCGAGCTATCACAATGAATAGGAACCTGTCCAGTTGTGACTTCATAATCTCTCAGTTGTTGCTTCAGCCACAATACTTGCATGCAACAGCTTCCGGCTGCCATGTACTCTGACTCGGTTGTCGAAGTAGTAACACACGCTTGTTTCTTGGAGAACCATGAAACCAGCTTGCTTCCCATGAACTGACAGTGTCCAGAAGTAGACTTCCTGTCCAACCGATCTCCTGCTAGGTCGGCATCTGAGTATCCAGTCAGCTGGATATTGTCATCAGTTGGGTACCACAACCCAACATTGACAGTTCCCTTCAGATACTTAATGATGTTCTTTGCTGCCAACATGTGTGCTTCTCTTGGTTGGACTTGAAAACGAGCATACACTCTAACTGCGTATGAAATGTCTGGTCGGCTGGCAGTTAGGTAGAGCAGCGAACCGATGATCCCTCTATACTGGCTGGCATCAACGAGCTTTCCCTTAGCTCCTGGTTCGATCTTCCAGTTCGTATTCATAGAGATCTTTGTTGTCTTACTTGTCTGCAATCCGAACTTGGTGATGAGCTCCTTTGTATACTTGGACTGGTTGATGAAAATCCCTTCAGGTGACTGCTTCACCTGTAATCCAAGGAAATAATTCATCTCGCCCATCATTGACATCTCGAACTTCTCCTTCATGAGATCGGAGAATTTCTTGCACAGCTCCTCCGACTTGGAGCCGAAAATGATGTCATCGACATAAATTTGCACAACAAGTATATCTTCTCCAACTTTGATGGTGAACAGAGTTTTATCAACTGAACCTCGTTTGAACCCCGAGTTCAGAAGAAATCCACAAAGAGTGTCATACCATGCCCTTGGTGCTTGCTTTAGACCATAGATAGCTTTCTTCAGCTTGTACACTCTTCCATCTCCGGTCTCAAAACCAGGAGGTTGTTCAACATATACATCTTCTTTGATATCTCCATTGAGGAATGCACACTTCACATCCATCTGATATACTTTGAACTTGTGATGTGCGGCATAAGCTAGAAAGATTCGGATGGCTTCCAACCTTGCAACAGGTGCGAAAGAATCTTCAAAGTCAATTCCTTCTTGTTGGCAGTATCCTTGAGCTACCAACCTTGCTTTATTCCTCACAATGAGTCCAATGGCGTCTCTCTTGTTTTTGAAAATCCACTTCAATCCAATCACCTTGACACCATTTGGTCTTTCTACCAACTCCCATACACAGTTGCGTAGAAACTCATTCAATTCTTCTTGCATGGCTGTTGTCCAGTGGACACAGTTGATAGGTTCCCCAACATTCTTCGGTTCTGGCACATCAGCTACAAAGCAAGAAATCATGGCAACATCTCCAGCTTGCTCGAACTCCTCTAGAACTGCCAATTCCTCAGCATATTGGGCATAAGTTTTGGAATCTTCCTCGGTTGATTCTGGATTTGCAACTCTGCTCCGTGTGCGCACACCCTCGGTTGGATCTCCGATGATGTCGTTGGTGGAATGAACTTCATACCATCTCCGGTTGCGTCTTCCTTCTTCTTCCAACTGTGGCTGTTCAGAAATCTGAGTTGGAGTCTTCAGAGCTGGTGATTGATCAGCTGTTGAGTCTGGATCCTCAACATTCACAATAGTTCGAGCTGAGTTTGGTTCTGCTTCAGATGTTGATGCAGTTGGAGGGGCATCAGCTGAAGTTCCCCCTTGGGACGAGCTGAGGTCTTCGCATTCATCTTCAAAGGAGTATGCATCCTCATCCTCAGTTGCCCATACCAGTGGTTCAGCTCGGTTCTTTTCCGGAAGTGCTTGCGATCTGGTGAGAACTGGTAGAACAGCTGGATCCGCGTGTTGTTCCTTTACCTGTTCCCTGCACTCAAAGGTAGATTCATCAAAACTAACATGAGGTATTATTTCCACAACACGAGAGCTGTTGTTGAAAACTCTATACGCCTTGATCCGAGCTACATATCCAAGAAATATGCCCTTCGAAGCTTTGGCATCAAAAGTTTTCAACTGAGTCTTCCCATTGTTGTGAATATTACACTTAGAACCAAAAACACGAAAATAAGAAATATCTGGCTTTCTGCGTCTCCACAGCTCGTAGGGCGTCTTTCCCAACCGCTTGGTGAGAAGAGATCGATTCTGAGTGTAGCATGCTGTGTTGATCGCTTCAGCCCAAAATCTCTTTGGCAGTGCTGAGCTCGCTAACATGGATGTGGCTGCATCCTTCAGAGTTCTATTTCTTCGCTCAGCTACGCCATTCTGTTGTGGAGTACGCACGGCTGATGTCTGATGGTTATGCCATTCTTTTCGCAATACTCAATGATGGTTTCATTTAGAAATTCCGTTCCACGATCTGATCGGATAGATATGATCTTCATCTCTTGTTGATTCGATATCCGATCCATCAGCTTGGGCAGCTCATCTCGGGTTTCACTCTTGTGACGCATGAAAATGGTCCACGTGTACCTCGAGTAATCATCAGTTACAACCAATGTATATTCGTTGCCAATAATGCTTTTTGGTGTAACTGGCCCGAAAAGATCCATATGGATCAACTGTAACATTCGGTCGGTTGAGGGAGATGACTTCAACCGGAAGGAGGTTCTAGCGAGCTTTCCCAGCTGGCATGCATTGCAGATGTGTGTTGTTGAAAACACTCGGTTAGGTTTGCCTCTTGCATGTTCTTGTCTGGCGAGTCGGTTCTTCGTCTTGAAGTTCAGATGGTTGAGCCTTTTGTGCCACAGCCAGCTCTCATTCGAACTGCTCTTTGATAACATGCAAGTGTCAGGGAGGCTGCTGTTCCAGTCAGCGTAGTAAACATTCCCTGTTGGAGATCGATTTCCCAACAATATCACCTGCTTTGATCCGACATCTTTAACTTTGCAACCCTGTGCATCAAACTTAACAGAGAAACCATTATCACAGAATTGGCTGATGGAGAGCAGGTTATGCTTCAATCCATCAACATAAGAGACATTAGAAATTGAAACATGATTGGTTTCAAGGGTACCGTAACCTCTGGTATAACCTTTTGAGTTATCATCAAAAGTAACTGATGGACCTTCTTTCTCCACGAAACTTCCAAGCAAATCCTTTAGATTCGTCATGTGTTTCGAGCATCCACTATTCATCACCCACATTGTAGCAGAACGCCTTCTTCTTCCTTAGTTGTTTCTCCTGCATCTGCAAAGAGAAACTCGCTTAGGTCCCCAATTTCAGTTGGGTCCTGGAGGGTTAGAACCAATTCCCGCTGGAACTGTGCGTCGCTTTTCCCTGTAAACTCGGATGGATTTATCATTCCAGATTTAATAGTATTAAGTATATATAATTATGGGCCAAGTGTGGACTAGTGGGGTTAACTTTTCTAAAATTTAATATACTTCATCTTAAAAATTACTACTAGTATTTATTTTTATTTAGGAGTAATATTTCTTGATTTTTATTCTGTCTTTTTTTTTTCTGTTTTCAGATTATTTAATTTCTTATGCTTAATTATGTAATTTTCTTTTTTTAATTTATACAATTTTTAATCATTATATTACTAAAATGAAAACGATTCTTGCTTTGAAAAAATCCTACGTGGCATCCCTTATATTCCTCCATTCATATTTATTTAAATTTTCAAATTTTTTAATTTTTAAATGTAAAATAATAGATTTTAAATAGCTATACTAAAATTTTGTGTCCCACCTCGATTTCTCAATGAAACTTCACCTATTGAAAAGCCTATAAATACCTAGAATCAATGTGTATTTTCTCATCTTTTGTTCCACCATTTTTATTTGGCCAATTTATTTATTAGTCGGCCGAATAAATAACTATATTTTATAGTTTAATTTAATTTAATTTGGTCAATTTATTAATTGGTCGAATAGATAATTATTTTTTGTAGGAGTTTTATTTGGCCAATTTATTTATTCATTGACTGAATAAATACTGTTATATTTTTATAGTTTAATTTAATTTAATTTGGTCAATTTATTAATTGACCGAATAGATAATTATTTTTATTAGGAAACCAATTTATTAGTTGAGAGAATAAATGGTTTCAAAATAGTTTGGATAATTTATTGGTTGACCGAATTAAATTTGGAAATAGTCTAATATTTTTTTATTTAATTTGATAAAAAATAAGTAATTTCTAATTTGTCAATTAATTAGTAGACGAGCCAATTCCCAACTGACGAGTACCTCAACTCGGGATCCCACGTGACACATTTTCATTCTTTATTCTTATTAATTTTAAAATTTTCATTTTATTTTTTTCATGTATTTTCTAAAATCTAGAATCGTCATAAATTGTGCATTTATAAATCAAAATCATGGTCAACGGGTCAATTCTGACCCGGAACCGTCGGTAGACGAGCCAATTTCCAACCGACACTCAAGAAATTTTTCATTTTATGCTTTTTTCCCATGTATTTTTTAAAATCTATAATCGTCATCCATGAAATAATTTTTACGTTATTTGTAGTTGGGTTTCCAGCTTTCCATAATTTATAATTTTAATTAAAGAATATTACTATACGATTAAGGACGATAACGAATAGTACAATCATTTTTTTATTAAATTTTAGGATCTATATAAATTCTAAATAAATTTTATAAATTACGCACTTATAAATCAGAGTCGTGGTCAACGGGCCAGTTCCGATGCAGAACTGTGGCGGTAGACTAATATACGGATTTTTTTCAGAAAAGAACACAAATAACTAATTTTTAATCGGATTTTAAACAAATACGAGTATATAAATTTCAAACAAGTTTGAATAATCCTAAACACATCATCTCAAACTGTTTGATTAATCGTCTTCGCTGGAAAACGTAGAATATTGTTGGGAAATTTGTTAGTAAGAGTTTTGATGAATTCCAAAATCAACTGACCCCAACCGAGTAGATGTTGCCAGAACCTAATATAAGTAGTTAGGCTCGCTGTTTGAGTATTGTCAAGATTTTATCTTTTCAGGTCTCCAGCTGAAGATGGCAACAAGGCTTCACTCGGATAGAACATCAGTTGTAAGAAAGACAACTGAGCGTTCACTTCATCAGAATGCAAAAAGGGGGAAGACATAAGAACATCACCTGAGCGTTTGTTAGATGAGAATCAAGAAGGAGGAAGTTACGTTCAAAGTTCAGATCAATAGTCAAGTAACCAAAAAGGGGAAGTTACATTCAAGAGATAGAACATCAGTTGTAAGAAAAACAACTGAGCGTTCATCAGATGAGAAGCAGTAAAAGGGAAGAGAACATCAGATGAAAGGAAGCCATCTAAGCGTTCGAACCTAACCGATCAGATACAAGGAAGACAACTGAGTGTTCAGTTTCAGAACATCAGTTGTAGAACTCAACCAAGAAGTTCAACAGCTTGAAGATGAAGTCAGCTGAGAGTTCAACTGTTACTTGTCAGATAGAACATCGGCTGAAGAACAAGTTAGTTGAAGATCGAAAGTCTTAACCGACCACTCCTTGTTGGAAGTCTGTTGTTAAGATTTGAATTTCAAAAAGGAAGTCACGTGAGGGTTTGACCGTTCAGTCATTACCCCATTTGGCCCAACACAAGGTTGTCTCAGATGAAAAGCAGAAGAGCACATATACCATATCGGAAAAGTCTGCAGAGATGAGAGACAAGCCATCGCTTTCAAAGAACAGAGATCAACAGCTCCTCCAACGGCTAGTTGATACTCTCCGCCTATAAATAGAGGCCTTCATTCATTCGAAGACAACAAGAAGACACACACGCGAGAAGAAACCAGAGAGCGAAAGAAAGAGCAATATTCTTCACGAGCTGAACTGAATTTAATCTCTTAGAACATCACTTGTTGAGAGTTCTAGAGTTAGTTAGTTATTGTGTCTTTAGATCAAACCTTGAGAACATCACTTAGTGAGAGTTCGTAGAGTGTTAGATCATAGCTCACTTCGTGTTCGAGCTTTTAGTTGGAACCCCATTTTCTTTCACCTGAAAAGGTTTAGGATCCTACTCTTCCCGCAACTGAGTAGATAGGTTGTTTAGTACCCGGAAACTAAACTGTAAGGTTGATAAGTACCCGCAAACTTATCCTTAACGGTTGCTCAGCCCGCGTAAGCTGAGTGGTTTGTTTAGAAGAACTTGGATAGAGTTGTGTGGACTCACAACTCCCCGTGGACGTAGGAGGTTTCTCTGAACCACGTAAATCTCTGTGTGCTAGTGTTTATTTTGTTTATTTCTTGCATATTCAACTGACCTTCTAACCAACATACAAACTGATCTTAGCATTATCAACAGTCTTGGTTTTTGACCGACCTTGCACAAAAGCGTGAGTTGTTTTACGAGTTGTTAATTTCCACCACATTCCGCACAGCACCACTCTTCTAGCTGAGGTTACTTACTCAGCTGTGAGATTCCAACTGAGTCTTTTTACTCGGTTGAAGTATTTTTCAGGAGTTTAGTTTTAAAATCCTAACTGGTGTATTCCCCCCCCCCCCCATACACCAGTAACTCGTATCGGGACCATCAAGTGGTATCAGAGCAGTGGTTCAAAAGACTATTGACTCTGTTTCACAAGGTATGAATTCGAGAAAGTTTCTTCAGTGGTCATCTGAACAGATCTATTTTTCACGCTAGTGCATATTTGTTCTGTTGTTGTGTGCAGATGGACGTCAAGGACAAGATCGTTGTCATGTTCTCGGTAGTAAATTATACATCCTGGAGGACACGGATGAAGAAGATCTTACTGTCGAAGCATCATAGGATGCAACAAGTACTCTCTTCTGGACCGATCATCATCAAAGAAAGAATAGCTCGCACTCCTACAAATCCCAACGATGGGGATACAGTTGTGGAGTTTGTGGAGAAGCAGCCGGAAGACTACACTCCAGAGGAAGCCAAGGTGAGCCAGTTGGATATCTGGGCTCAAAGCACGATTATGTCCACTGTTGGACAAGATTATCTCCCTTGGATTGAAGAGTGTGAGACTGCCAAAGAAATAAGGGATATCCTGGCATCGCTAAGTGAAGGAAGCGATGAGACGAAGGAGAACAAGTTCTCACATGCATGCCAAGTCCGGTACAAAATAATGTCAATGTTGAGGATCCAGACTCAACAGCTGATCAATCACCAGCTCTGAAGACTCCAACTCAGATCACGGAACAGCCACAGTTAGAAGAAGAAGGAAGACGCAACCGAAGATGGTATGAAGTTTATTCCACTGACAACATCATCGGACATCCAACCGAAGGTGTGCGTACAAGAAGCAGAGTTGCGACTCAGGATTCAACCGAGGAAGATTCCAACACTTATGCCCAATATGCTGAGGAGTTGGCAGTTCTTGAGGAATTCGAGCAAGCTGGAGATGTTGCCATGATTTCTTGCTTTGTAGCTGATATGCCTGAACCGAAGAACGTTGTGGAAGCTCTCAACTGTGTTCACTGGAAAACAGCCATGCAAGAAGAACTGAATGAGTTTCTACGCAACTGTGTATAGTAGTTGGTAGAAAGACCAAATGGTGTCAAGGTTATTGGATTGAAGTGGATTTTCAAAAACAAGAGAGACGCCATTGGATTCATAGTGAGGAATAAGGCAAGGTTGGTAGCTCAAGGATATTGCCAACAAGAAGGAATCGATTTCGAGGACTCCTTCACGCCGGTTGCAAGGCTGGAAGCCATCCGAATCTTTCTAGCCTATGCCGCACATCACAAGTTCAAGGTATATCAGATGGATGTGAAGTGTGCATTCCTCAACGGAGATATCAAGGAAGATGTATATGTTGAACAGCCTCCTGGTTTTGAGACTGGAGATAGAAGAGTGTACAAGTTGAAGAAAGCTATCTATGGACTAAAGCAAGCGCCAAGGGCTTGGTATGACACTCTTTGTGGTTTTCTTCTGAACTCGGGTTTCAAACGAGGGTGAGTTGACAAAACCCTGTTCACCATCAAAGTTGGAGATGACATTCTTGTTGTGCAAATCTATGTTGACGACATCATATTCGGTTCTAAGTCGGAGGAACTGTGTGAAAAATTTTCAAACCTCATGAAGGAGAAGTTTGAGATGTGATGATGGGCGAGATGAATTATTTTCTTGGGCTACAAGTGAAGCAGTCAGAAAAGGGCATCTTCATCAATCAGTCCAAATATACAAAAGAGCTCATCACCAAATTCGGATTGCAGACAAGCAAGACAACAAGAATCCTGATGAATACTAACTGGAAGATTGAACCTGGATCTGAGGGAAAGCTCGTGGATGCCAGTAAGTATAGAGGGATTATCGGTTCTTTGCTCTATCTAACCGCAAGTCGGCCAGACATATCTTACGCGGTTGGAGTGTGTGCCCAGTTCTAAGTTCAACCGAGGGAAGCACACATGTTGGCAGCAAAGAACATCATCAAGTATCTGAAGGGTACAATCAATGTTGGACTGTGGTATCCAACTGACGACAATATTCAGCTGACCGGATACTCAGATGCAGATCTAGCAGGAGATCAGTTGGACAGGAAGTCCACATCTGGACACTGTCAGTTCATGGGAAGCAAGCTAGTTTCGTGGTTCTCCAAGAAACAAGCATGTGTTGCCACTTCTACAACCGAGTCAGGGTATATGGCTGCTGGTAGCTGCTGCATGCAAGTGTTGTGGCTGAAGCAATAGCTGAGAGATTATGAAGTCGCAACTGGACAGGTTCCCATTCATTGTGATAGCTCGAGTGCCATAGCTATCTCTTTGAACCCTGTTCACCACTCTCGGACAAAGCATATCGACATCCATCATCATTTTATCCGAGATCATATTGAGAAGAAGGATGTATCCATGAAGAAGATTCCAACTGAGATTCAGAGAGCTGATATCTTCACCAAACCTCTAGCTGAAGCATGGTTCAAGATGCTATGTGACCTCCTTGGACTGTTGGATCCATCAGATGAGGAGTCAACTGAAGTAAAGAGATAGATATCCATCTGAGGGGGAAGCTCAGATGAAGGGGGAATTTCAGATGCGGATCGCCAACTGAAGACATCAGACGTCAGCTGAATAGACGAACTTGAGTCAGCTGATGGTATGCCGATCAGATGCAGATTGCCAACCGAAGGAATCAGACGTCAGCTGAACAGACGAACTCGAGTCAGCTGATGGTATGCTGCAACATGGGAACTCAGCTGATTCCAACATCAGCTGACAGGTAATATTTATGGCTGAAGGTGATATGTTCTTAAATGAGAATGTTTGAAATAAATCAAAAATTACTGAACTAGTCAGTTACATTAAAAATAGCCATCATGTCGCATTAAATGTAAAGTACGGCTGAACATCCATAGCCTACTTTATAGTGCGACTGGGCTGACAAGATAAACTGTACACCTTCTCACGCGCTGGTTGGAACTCGGATCAAAACGTCAAGTCAAAGATAGTCAACAGTCGCGTAATCTCAGCCGTTGATGGATTCGCGCCATTTAACCCCAGCCGTCGATTTCATCCGAGTCAAAGATCTATATAAAGTGAAAAATCAGGAAGAAATCTCCTACTTTCCTTATTCGTGTATATCTGATTTAACTGTTCATCGTCTTCACAGTTTTTGCCTAACCCGTTTCTGCAAAAAGATCTTCTTTCCTTTCCTCTATATATATTCCCCTTTGCAGCGATCATTAATGGCACCGAAAAGTAAGAGAATGGCATCATCTGGACCATCCCTAGTCCCTACCACATATGAAGAATCGTTTGATATGCACTCTCCGAGAGAATGGCCTCCTGGAATGGGCCAAGCTCTGCCCATCCCATCTTCTCAGGCGACAAGTGGGGGAGTTTTACGTCAACTTGAAGGCCCCCCTTGAATCTTCAGAAGGAGTATCTACGGAAGTCTCCTGCCGGCAAAGAGATGTTCCGGCCAGGACCATACATCGCGTCACCTTCCCCATCGACGTTTCCGATGCCCTCCGATACATCATTCCCGTCAACCACACAGCCACAGAGTTCCTGGAGAATATTACCGACGAGCAGGCAGATGAGTTTCTGCAGAATGCTCTGATCGAGCCAGAGAGATTAAGGAGCAACATGCAACGGACGAAGCTGAAGCCAGAACATCGCCTGCTGTTCGATGTTGTGTCGAAGGTGGTGTTCGGTTACAGTGGCGCATTCGGCGACATCAGCCGACCCAAGCTAAAGCAGTTGGTGGCCTTGGAGCACCAACACCAGATCAACTGGTTTCAATATTTTCTGAACCAGTTGATGGTGGAGAAGTCGAAGATCACCGAGACGACATCCGAGTCGAGAGAGAAGCTGCTGAGTGTAAAGGGGACACTCAAATTCGGCTGCAAGATCTCTGCCCTCATCTTGCTCGCGACCAAGGACCGCAACATGGTCTAAGCAGACTGCGAGGAGACGCTGCTGAAGAAGTTGTTGTTGTTCCCGACAGCCAAGAAAGCACAGGAGGTGCTCAGGAGTGTCTACACTCCTAAGGAAAAGAAGGAGTCTGGAAAGACAGCTGAGTTAACAGCTGAGGGGGAACCAGCTGCCGCTCACCCCGCCAAGTCCAAAGCTGCACGCTGACGAGCAGAGTCGGTGAAGGAGTCAGCTGAGGAACCTGTCCAGAAAAGGTTGAGGGTATGGTTCAAGAAGTCGAGCAAGAAGACAGTTGATGTGCCAGCTGTTGAACCAGCTGAGGAGGAGGCACCGGCCGAGTCTGCGCCAGCTGAGGAGGAAATGCCAACTGAGGAGCAAGCTCCAGTTGAGGAAGATGCACCAGTTGAGTCAACGCATACCGGAGCTGATGAGGTTGAGGGAATAGAGACTGACGTGACGTCGGATGCATCCTCCTCATCTGAGGACTTTGAAGATGTTCCCACCTCCCCCACGGCAGGAGATAATGCCGTACCGCCCCCAGAGCCTCTTGCTCCTTCTACCCCTTCTCAACCAGATATTCCGAGCACTCTGCTCGATGCCAACATCGTGACCGCTCCTTCGGCCGATGTTGAGGAAACCATTGAAACCGCTCTCCCAACCGAATCCCAAATTCCGAGCTCTCAGCTCGATACCAATGTTGCGACCGAATCTTTGGCCAACATCAATGAACCTCTTGAACCTCAGCCATATAATCTTACCCCCTCCCCAATAAATGAAGTGGAGGACCTTCAGGCAGTTGCGCAGGAGCACGAGGGAAGGGTGGCCTACTGCTTCCAAAAGCTGCTAGGCATGTTCCCTGAGGCTCGCAACATGCCCATCTTCGCTACTCTGGGAACCGAGCTCTTGTACCAGTTCCACCTGATCTTCAGCCATTGGTATGTCAAAGAAGATACGATCAGGGTGCAGAGCTGGGACAGGCTGAAGTCAGATGAGTTCCGCATCCGAGCCTACTTCAACTATTCCAACTTGGAGGTGGCTTACAACAACCGGATTGCGCTGCTCACTCGTCGGTTGGACCAGAGTCGAGCTGAAGGGAAGGACACCAGGGAAGCAGCTGGAAAGGAGTGCGTCGACTTCCTCGACAGCATGTTGATTAAATCAGCTGATTTCCTTGAGGATATGGATGCGGCTGCCGCAGCAGCGAAAAAAGAAGAAGAAGAACTGAAGGTGTACCTGGCCAACAGACAAGCCATGGTCACAGCTGAGCCTCTAGCTCTGACTGCACAAGCCCCTCCAGCTGATCAGCACGCTCCCTCAACTGAAGAAATCTGTGAGCTGGTAGCTGAGAGGGTCAACCAGCTGAGGACTGAACTGCTTGCCAACCTCCAGCACCAAAAAGATGACCAACTGAGGGCGTTGGAAGCACAAGAAGTCAAGAACCAACAACTGGTGGAGGAGAATGTTGAACTAAAGACCAAGCTGAATGAATTCTCCTCCTCCACCAGTCAAGAAGTGTCGGAGTTGAAGTCCACTCTGTTGGGACTGAAGTCGGAGCTGAACGTCTTCAAATCCTTGGCCGACTCCAATCTTGCCAAGTCCCAACAGACACAAGATGCTGAATGAGAGTCCCACTTCGAGTCGCGATGGGCTGAGTTCGCTGCTTTTCAGACAGAGGTCATCGAGAACCTCTCTATCTTGAAGAAAGCCGAACAAGAGCGTCAGGACTCGAATCTGGCGAAGAAGATGGAGCTTGAATGCGCGGTCGATGAACTCTTCAACCGTGTTCAACTAACCGAGGATAAACTCAACTCTCTGGATGGTTCAGTAGCAAGCCTTGTTGCTGATGCCAAAAAGGGGGAAGAGAAAGAGACGGAGGTTGAGGCGCAGGAAGAAGAAGAGACCCAAGAACAAGAAGTGTCAGCTGCTCAATCATCAAAATCTCAGCTGAGGAAGAGGAAGTCTGCTGCTCCCAAGTCAACTGAAGTCGGTGGAGCTGAGATGTCTAAAGACTTGGAGCAGGCAGAGAAGTTTGGAGTTTCCTACAGCTCCATAGCCGAGATCGCAGCCGAGCTGGATTCTGAACTCGATGGGATAACAACCGAAGAGTGCATTGCAGCGGCCAAGGCTATGGATGTAGAGGAGAAGGATTACATAAACCCGAGCTGGATCAGGAAGTTTGCCGCCAGCCAGGCGAGAAGGGTGAACCAGTTCGAGGATGAGCTGAAAAAGTTGTCCCAGAACCTGGACCGCAACGTTGCCTCCAGCAGCCGACGCCGCATCAACAAACTTCAATCAAAGGCGGAAGCTCGGTTGAAGCAACAAAGGTTGCCAGCAAAGTCCATGGTCGAGAGTCGGTTTAGGCATGTTGACAAGTGGATGCCGACCGAGTGGAATGAAGAGTGGGAGTTGTTTAAGAAGGAGTTCGTGAACGACTTCTACTATAGGAAGGTGTACGCAACTGATGACCCGAGGAAAGCGTTCAAGGAAGCGCTGACCGAGTTGCACTCAGGAGACCCGGGCATGTTCAGTCAATTCAGGCGGGCTATGATTGATGCCAACCTGGATTTGAACACAGTTCCAGTTCCCAAGAGGGTTACTTATCGGCCTCCTTGATGGTCCCGAAACGAGTTACTGGTGTATGGAGGGGGGGATACACCAATTAGGATTTTAAAACTTAACACTTAAAAAATACTTCAACTGAGTAAAACTGACTCAGTTGGAATCTCACAGCTGAGTAAACAACCTCAGCTAGAAGAGTGGTGCTGTGCGAAATGTGGTGGAAATCAAACTCGTTAAAACAACTCACGCTTTTAGCACGGTTGGTCAATCACCAAAACAGTTGAGAATGTGCAGATATGCAGAATGTATGCCGGTTAGTTTGGTCAGTTAACAATGCAAGAAGTAACTGAATAAAATAAACACAGACACACAGGATTTAACGTGGTTCGAAGATAACCCTCCTACGTCCACGGGGAGATGTGAATCCTCACACCTCAGTCCAAGTTCTTCTGGACAGTTCCACACAGCTTACCCGGGCTGTGCAACCGTTGCAATAAGTTTACGGGTACTTATCAACCTTTACAGTTAAGTTTGCGGGTACTTAACAACCTATGTCAAGTTTGCGGGTACTTGACAACCTAGCTACTCAATTGCAGGAAGAGTATGATCCTAACAGACACTTTTTAAGGTGTGTATGTGGGTGGATTTTCCAACTACAGCTCGATCACGAATGAGAGCTGGATCTATGGCTTGAACGAATAAACACTCAAACTAAGATCCTAGACAGATTATAACTCTATGAACCCTCAGCTACTAATGTTCTATCACTCTTGAACTCTAAGCTGCTGATGCTCTTAGAATATGATTTTTGCAGATTTTTCTTGCGCTTGTTTCTCTTGCGATTGCACTTCTGTCTCTTATCACGTGTGTCGTCCACCTCTCGAATGAGAGAATGCCTCTATTTATAGCGGAGAGTATCAACTAGCCGTTGGAGGAGCTGTTGATCTCTGATCATTGAAAGTGATGGCTTGTCTCTCATCTCTGCAGACTTTCCCGATATGGCATCTGTGCTCTTCTGCTTTCCATCTGAGACAGCCTTGTGTTGGGCCAGATGGGGTAATGACTGAACGGTCAAACCCTCATGTGACTTCCTTTTGAAATTCAAATCTTAACCTTTCTGACAGTCAACCTCGGTTAGTCGGTTGAAAATCTTGATCTTCATCTGAGTGGTCTTCAGCTGATGTTCTGATCCGTTGAACTCTCAGCTGACCTTGAACTTCAAGCTGTTGATCTTCTTGTTTGAGTTCTACAACTGAGGTTCTGAAACTGAACACTCAGTTGTCTTCCTTGTATTTAGTCAGTTGGGTTTGAACCTTCAGATGACTTCATTTTCATCTGATGTTCTCTTCCTCTCTACTGCTTCTCATCTGACGAACCCTCAGTTGGTTTCCTTCACAACTGATGTTCTGAATACTTCCCCCTCATTCCATCTGAACATATGAACTCTCAGTTGTCTTTCATCATAACTGATGTTCTGTCTGAGTGATGCCTTGTTGCCATCTTCAGCTGGAGATCTGTAAAGATAAAATCTTTACTCTACTCAAACAGCGAGCCTAACTTCTAACATTAGGTTCTGGCAACATCTACTCGGTTGGGGTCAGTCGGTTTTGGAATTCATAAAAACTTTTATTAATAAATTTTCCAACAATTTCCCCCTTTTTGATGATGTCAAAACCACTTACAACTTTGAACCACTATTGATCTAAACCTCACTAACTTATCTAAATTCTCAGCTGAAATTCTAGACAGTCTATAAGATAAAACATCAAAGGGTTAGCACAGTTATAACATGGTATTTAAAAGACTTTGTGATTCAGAGCTTGGACAATGAGGAATTGTCCATCAAGGTGAATCTTATATATACTTTGAAGTTTTTGTTACAACTGAAGGTTACAGGGTTAAGCACAGAACAGATAAAGATACAACAGTTGCTCCAAAAACTACATCAGCTCAAAAGACAAAAATTAGATCAGCTCAAAAATACTGTTGACCGTACTTGCTGAAGATACGGTTAAAGATCTCTTTCTTCGCAGGTGACTCAATCCCAGTGTTGACACCATGTTCCTTGCAGACTTGTCTCGCCTCAGCCATGATCGCATTTCTGTTCGGAGTGTTTGTGCCTTTGATCATCTGAGGGCGATATCTGAGCATCTGCGGAACTGGAATGGTGTTGGGATCGAGGTGAGCATTCAGCATGGCTCGCTTGAACTGACTAAACATTCCAGGGTCCCCAGATCTGAGCTCCCACAGGGCTTCCTTGAAGGCTTGCCTTGGGTCTTCAGTCGAGTAGACCTTCCTGTAATAAAAGTCATTGATGAATTCATGCTTGAACTGCTCCCAGTCATCGTTCCATTCAGCATTCATCCACTTGTCAACATGTGGGAACCGAGACGGGAGCGGGGCATTCTTCTGCAACTGTTGTGTCTTCTTCCTAGCCTCAGCTTTCATTTGGTGCTTGTTAATTCTTCGCACGCTCCGGCTGGCTTTATTTCTGTCGACATTTTTCTCAACCTTGGCCAGTTCCTTCTCGAACTTGGCCACCTTCTTGGCCTGATCAGCAGCGAACTTCTTGATCCAAGAAGGATTCAAGTACTTCTCCTTGGACTCCCCCATAGCTTTGGCAGCTTCGATACAGTCTTCGACAGATATCCCGTCAAGTTCGGCATCGAGCTCGGCTGTAAGCTCGGCTACGAGGTCATGGGAGATTTCCAGTTCCTGCTGCGATCCTTCAGCTGCTCCTTCAGCTTCAGCTGGCACTCCTTCTTGTTGAACCCCTTCCTCTTGCTGAAGAACAACTTTCCCCTTTCCAGCAACAGCTGCTGGCTCCTTGTCTTCCCCTTTTTTAGCATCATCCAAAAGGGTGGCAACAGTGCCATCCAGGGAGGTCAGCTTGGCTTCAGCCTGTTGAACTCGGGAAAAGAGTTCGTCGACAGCATCCTTTTCTTCTACCTGCTTGGCCAGCTCCAGATCTTGGCGTTCTTGATCGGCTCTCTGCAAGGCTGCAAAAGTCGCAGAGACCTCTTTGTGGAGGGTGACGAACTCAGCTCGGAAATTTGCGAACTGAGACATCCACTCCTGGTCTTGAGTCTGCTGGGACTTTGCCAGATCGGATTCAGCAACGGACTTGAAGACATTGAAGTCCGAGCTGAGTCCTTGAACCGCCTTCTTCAGATACTTGACCTCCAAGCCGGTAGAAGTGGACAGTTCTTCGATCTTCTGCTGTAGGGAGGAGGAAAGGTGTTCCAGCTGATTCTTCAAGCTTGCATTCTCTGCCATCAGCTGATTTTTCCTGTCAGCATCCTCCTCCTTGCTGAGCTGGATCTTGGACAACAGCTCCTGCCTCAGCTGGTTGACCCTCTCAGAGATCAGCTCACAGATGGCATCGGTTGAGAGCGTTGGCTGATCTGAGGGTCCAGGCAGGTGTTGTGGTTGAGGCTGGGCAGTTGGGTCCTTGACAACCAGAGCAGTTCGGTTGGCGAGGTAGGCCTTGAGCTTTTCTTCTTCCTTCTTGGCCGCCTCTTCAGCTGCGTCGACATCCTCCATGAAGTTAGCATTCTTAGCCAACATATCATCAAGAAATTGAACAGCTCTAGGATTATTGCACAGCTCCCTGGTGTCTGTTCCTTCTTGGATGCTTTTGTCCAGACGACGACGAAGCACAGCCACCTTCTGGTTGTACGCCACCTCCAGGTTCTGGTAGTCGAAGTATACCCTCAGGTTGGACTCTTCAACTTTCAACCTGTCCCAACCATGGATCCTGAGAGTTTCCTCCTTGACGTACCAGTAGCTGAAGATCACGCTAAACTGATAGAGCAGTTCCGTCCCGAACATGGCAAAAATAGGCATTGAGCTTGCCTCGGGGAACATGCCGATCAGCTTGCGGAAACAGTTGTCCAACCGGCCTTCATACTCATCCAAGATCGCCTAGTGGTTGGCTTCTTCATCAATTGGGGTTGGGTCAATATCGAAGGCGACGGGTTCGATGTTTCATCAACGTTGGCCAAAAGAATGGTCACAACGTTGGCATCGAGCGAGAGGCTCGGTATATCAGACTGAGGACCAGTTGAGAGAACTGGATCCTCTTTGGGTAGAGAGTGGGCTGGCTCGATTCCTTCCTCAGACGCAGGTGGGTTTTCCTGGCTGGCATCAGCTCCTGTTGGACTGTCGTGGGACTCCTCAGATGAAGCAGAGTCATCTGAGGAGGAGCTGGAATCCTCCACGTGGATCTCCACTCCTTCAGCCACTTCCTCCTGACGAGGTTGAAGAACAAACCCAGCTGGGTCAACCGACTGGCTTGATTCGGTTGACTCCTTCTCCTCAGATGGCTTTACCACCACTGGGCTCGTTGTAGATGGTTGAGCCGCTGGCTGGATGATTTGAATCCTGGGCCTCTTCTGGAGGGGTTCATCCTCTTCTTCTTCTTCATCTTCCTCTTCCTCAGCCACCTCCTCTAGCTGGCGCTTAGCAGGCTTGGACCTTGAAGGGCAGCGATCAGCTGGGGCCGACTCCATAGCTGGCTTGGAGGCTCCCTTGGGAGTGTAAACGGCCTCCACCCTGGCCTTTTTGGCTGTGGGGAACAGCATCAGCTTGCTGAGCGGCGGATCCTCACTCCCTTCCCAGGTAAGCTGCTGTCCCTTTGTGGCTTGGAGGATTAGGTCAGAAATTTTTGTGCTGAAGTTGAGTGTCCCCTTGACACTCAACAGCTGCTCTCCGGACTCAGCTGACGTCTCGGAAATTTTTTGCTTTTCCATCAACAACTGGCTTTCAAGATAGCCCAGTCAGTCGACCTGGTGCTGTTCCTCCAGAGCTTTTTGCTGTCTGAGCTTCGGTCGGCTAATGTCACCGAACGCTCCTCCATACGCGAAGATGCATTTGGATATCACGTCGAAAAGAAGTCGGTGCTCCGGCTTCAGTTTTGTCCTTTGCATGCTCCCCTTCAACGGTTCGGGAACAAGAAGGATTGATTGAAGGAATGTGTCAGCTTCCTTATCGGTGAAATTCCCCAACACATCTGTGGCTTCACGATTTCTGGGGATGATCTTTCGTAGTTCTTTGGTTACTTTTATTTCAACGGCGGTGTCTTCTATCGTACGGGAAGTGCTGTTGCGTTGCTTGCACGGGATGATCGTGACAAGCCTGTCTTCTGCAACTCGCTGCAAATTCCTGTAGAAATGTACGACCTGCTTTCTGAACAACTTGGATGGAAAAAGGGTTGCCCAATTGAGCAGACTGTGGTCGGAGAGAATGGCGCCGACTGGAGCGAGTTCCGGCGAGGTCAGAGCTGCTCTGGAGAGGATTTGTTCAAAATGAATCTTCGACATCAGCATGTCGAAAGATTCTTGGAATGTAGCAGGCTCTGCAGAAACCATCTTCTTGGAAGCTTTAGATTTAGGCACCATCTCAAAGAGATATATAAGCAAAGAATTCGTTACTGGAAATGGCGAAACAAATTTGGAGAGGATGATGAATAGTTAGTAAAGATATGCACGAAAAGAGAAGATAAGGATCACTTCCTGATTTGCCGTATTATATAATCTTTGACTCGGATAATATCAACGGCTGGGGTTAAATGGCGCGTATTTATCAATGGCTGGGATTACGCGACTGTTGAGTAATTTTGATTGATGCTCCACACGCGAGAGTGAGAAGGTGAATAGTTTAAGGTGTCAGCCCAGTCGCACTATAAAGTAAGGCTATAGGAGTTCAGCCAGACTTTATATTAAATGCGATACGATGGCTTGTTTAGTTTAGCTGACATGTTCAGGAATGTTTGAATTTATTTCAAACATTCTCATTTAATATCATAACACCTTCAGTCATAAATGATACCTATCAGCTGATGTCGAGATCAGCTGTATACCTCAGTTGAGTTCCTCAGTTGCCGCATACCTTCAGTTGCTCTCTGAATCTCTGTAGGGATCTTCTCCATGGACACATCCTTCTTTTCAATATGATCTCGGATGAAATGATGACGAATGTCGATATGCTTTGTCCGAGAGTGGTGAACAGGATTCAGAGAGATAGCTATGGCACTCGACCTATCACAATGAATGGGAACCTGTCAAGTTGCAACTTCATAATCTCTCAGTTGTTGCTTCAGCCACAACACTTGCATGCAACAGCTTCCGGCAGCCATATACTCTGACTCGGTTGTAGAGGTTGCAACACATGCTTGTTTCTTGGAGAACCATGAAACCAGCTTGCTTCCCATGAATTGACAGTGTCCAGAGGTAGACTTCCTGTCCAACCGATCTCCTGCTAGGTCTGCATCTGAGTATCCAGTCAGCTGGATATTGTCGTCAGTTGGATACCACAATCCAACATTAATAGTTCCCTTCAGATACTTGATGATGTTCTTTGCTGCCAACATGTGTGCTTCTCTTGGCTGAACTTGGAATCGAGCACACACTCCAACTGCGTATGATATGTCTGGTCGGCTGGCAGTTAGATATAGCAGCGAACTGATGATCCCTCTAAACTGGCTGGCATCTACGAGCTTTCCTTCAGCTCCAGGTTCAATCTTTCAGTTAGTATTCATTGGGATCCTCATAGCCTTACTTGTCTGCAATCCGAACTTGGTGACGAGCTCCTTTGTATACTTAGACTGATTGATGAAAATTACTTCTGGTGACTGCTTCACTTGTAATCCAAGGAAATAGTTCATCTCGCTCATCATTGACATCTCGAACTTCTCCTTCATGAGATCTGAGAATTTCTTGCACAGTTCCTCTGACTTGAAACCGAAGATGATGTCATCAACGTAGATTTGCACAACAAGTATATCTTCTCCAACTTTAATGGTGAACAGGGTTTTGTCAACTGATCCTCGTTTGAATCCCGAGTTCAGTAGAAAACCACAAAGAGTGTCATACCAGGCCCTTGGTGCTTGCTTTAGACCATAGATAGCTTTCTTCAACTTGTACACTCTTCCATCTCCAGTCTCAAAACCTGGAGGCTGTTCAACATATACATCTTCCTTGATATCTCCGTTGAGGAATGCACATTTCACATCCATCTGATACACTTTGAACTTGTGATGTGCGGCATAAGCTAGAAAGATTCGGATGGCTTCCAGCCTTGCAACAGGCGCGAAAGATTCTTCAAAGTCGATTCCTTCTTGTTGGCAGTATCCTTGAGCTACCAACCTTGCCCTATTCCTCACTATGAATCCAATGGCGTCTCTCTTGTTTTTGAAAATCCACTTCATTCCAATCACCTTGACACCATTTGGTCTTTCTACCAACTCCCATACACAGTTGCGTAGAAACTCATTCAGTTCTTCTTGCATGGCTGTTGTCCAGTGAACACAGTTGAGAGCTTTCCCAACATTCTTCGGTTCTGGTACATCAGCTACAAAGCAAGAAATCATGGCAACATCTCCAGCTTGCTCGAACTCCTCTAGAACTGCAAACTCCTCAGCATACTGGGCGTAAGTGTTGGAGTTTCCTTCAGTTGATTCTGGATTTGCAACTCGGCTCCTTGTACGCACACCCTCGGTTGGATCGCCGATGATGTTGTCAGTGGAATGAACTTCATACCATCTTCGATTGCGTCTTCCTTCTTCTTCCAACTGTGGCTGTTCTGAAATCTGAGTTGGAGTCTTTAGAGCTGGTGATTGACCAGCTGTTGAGTCTGGATCCTCAACATTGGTATTAGGTTGAACCGGACTCGGTTGGGCTTCGGATGCTGAAGCAGTTAGAGGAGCATCAGCTGAAGTTCCCCCTTGGGATGTGTTGGGGTCTTCGCATTCATCTTCAGAGGAGTATGGATCCTCATCCTCAGTTGCCCAAACCAGTGGTTCAGCTAGGTTCTTTTCCCTTAGAGCTTGCGATCTGGTGAGAACTGGTGGAACAGTTGGATCTGCTTGTTGTCCTTTAACCTGTTCCCTGCACTCAAAGGTAGATTCATCAAAACTAACATGAGGTGTTATTTCCACAACACGAGAGCTGTTGTTGAAAACTCTGTATGCCTTGATTCGAGTAGCATATCCAAGAAATATGCCCTTCGAAGCTTTGGCATCAAAAGTTTTCAACTGAGTCTTCCCATTGTTGTGAATATAACACTTAGAACCAAAGACGCGAAAATAAGAAATATCTGGCTTCCTGCGTCTCCATAGCTCATATGGTGTCTTTCCCAATCGCTTGGTTAGAAGAGACCGGTTTTGAGTGTAGCATGCAGTGTTGATCGCTTCAGCCCAAAATCTCTTTGGTAGAGCTGAGCTGGCTAACATGGATGTGGTTGCATCCTTCAGCGTTTTGTTCCTTCGCTCAGCTACTCCATTTTGTTGCGGAGTACGTACGGCTGATGTCTGATGGGTAATTCCATTTTTCTCGCAATACTCGATGATGGTTTCATTTAGAAACTCAGTTCCACGATCTGATCGGATAGAAATTATCTTCATCTCTTGTTGGTTCGATATCCGATCCATCAGCTTGGGCAGCTCATCTCGGGTTTCACTCTTTTGACGCATGAAAATGGTCCACGTGTACCTCGAGTAATCGTCAGTTACAACCAATGTATATTCGTTGCCATTTATGCTTTTTGGTGTAACTAGCCCGAAGAGATCCATATGGATCAGCTGTAACACTCGGTCGGTTGAGGGAGTTGACTTCAACCGGAAGGAGGATCTAGCGAGCTTTCCCAGCTGGCATGCACTGCAGATGTGTGTTGTTGAAAACACTCGGTTAGGTATGCCTCTTGCATGTTCTTGTCTGGCGAGTCAGTTCATCGTCTTGAAGTTCAGATGGTTGAGCCTTTTGTGCCACAGCCAGCTCACATCAGAACTGCTCTTTGATAATAGGCAGGTGTCAGGGAGGCTGCTGTTCCAGTCAGCGTAATAGACATTCCCTGTTGGTGATCGATTTCCCAACAATATCACCTGTTTTGATCCGACATCTTTAACTCTGCAACTCTGTGCATCAAACTTGACAGAGAAATCATTATCACAGAATTTGCTGATGGAGAGCAGGTTATGCTTCAATCCATCAACATAAGAGACATTAGAAATTGAAACATGATTGGTTTCAAGGGTACCGTAACCTCTGGTATAACCTTTTGAGTTATCACCAAAAGTAACTGATGGACCTTCTTTCTCCACGAAACTTCCAAGCAAATCCTTCAGATTCGTCATGTGTTTCGAGCATCCACTATCCATCACCCACATTGTTGCAGACGCCTTCTTCTTCCTCAGCTGTTTCTCCTGTACCTGCAAAGAGAAACTCGCTTAGGTCCCCAATTTCAGTTGGGTCCTGGAGGGTTAGAACCAGTTCCCGCTGGAACTGTGCGTCGCTTTTCCCTGTAAACTCGGATGGATTTATCATTCCAGATTACTTTTCCCTCATCATCAACTATAACAACACCTCGGTTATCCTTAGGCTTGTTGTTAGTAATGATGTTCTGTTTCTTGGGAGGAGTTGGATTTCTCCCATGTTGAGCTTTAGGAGGTGAGGCTTTCCCCCTGTTTTGATGGCGATTCTTATCCTGTTGAGTTTGTCTGTGAGGTCGGACGCCATGTTGGAATCTTTGTGGCTGATTATGATTCCAACTTCCTGAGGGTAGTCTGTAGCTATTCATGCCCTGTTGATGATTCATATTATGGCATGAATATCTCCAGTTGTTCGACCAGTTCCTCATTGGTTGACTCGGTTGGAACCTTTGGTCGAACTGATGTTGGAATCGCTGTTGCTTCAGATGATTGAGCCCATGTCTGTTCTGAGGTCGGTTCCATTCCTTCTGATGTTGACTTTGAGGTTGATGCAGAGATCGGCTCTGATTCTGAGTTCGGTTGCGATTGTGCCTTCGACGCCTCTGATTCCACTTCTGACTTTTGGAACATTCCCCCTCGGTTGATATCCCAACCGATGGAACATTCTGTCCTACATTAGCTACTCCTTTTCCCTTCTCAGTTGTAATCCTATCGGTCGGTTGAACTTGCTGAGAGGTGGAGGTTGATTTAGCTTCAGGAGACTCAACTGTGTCTGGCTCGACAGCTGTGACTTCTACAGCTTTGATGAAGGTTGCTGGTGGAATTCCAGTATCCTTGACAACATCATAGCCGAGTCCTGACACGTCATCCATCTGTCTACTATAACTGATAAGATTCTCTATGATCTTGGATGACTGATACAGCTTGATTAGATTGTCCTTCTCAGTTTGCAACTCCTTGACGAGTACAGTTATCTGCTCAGTTTGTCCATCTGACTTCTTCATCAGCTGTTCGATCTGAGCCTCTTGATTTTTCAACTGATCTCGCTGTTCATTGTTCTGCTTTGTCAACTCCTCATCAGCTGGAGCCTTAGCCTTGTTCAGCTGACTCTTGAGATTCTCAATCTCCTCGGTTTGGCTCTTGATCAGATCGTCCTTTTCGGTTAAGGAATCTTCAAGTTTGGCGAACTGAGCTTAAAGACTCTTAAACTCAACCGATTGGTGATGCAGCTCCTCACTGAGTTCTTGAAAATCACTCCAGGAGGGTTCCAACTCATCGTTCAGAGATTCCTGCATGTTAGAAGTATTGGAAGAGTTTAACTGAGCAGGATTAGATTGTACCTCAATATCATCTTGGTTGGTTCCAAGTGCCATGAGGCATTGATCCTGACTGATGACGTTGTTGGTAGAAGTCAGCTCATCTTCATCTTCGGTGTCAGTGAAGATATCCATATCGTCAGCTGCTTCTTCTGCAACCATGGCCTTGTTCTTTCCAGCTTGTTTGGCCCTTAGGGCATCTCTCTCTTTCTTCGATAGATCTGGGCAGTCAGCCTTGAAATGACCTTCCTTTCCGCATTCAAAACAACCGTTGGTGACATGCTTTGAGCTGTCTCGAGTTCGGTTTGATTTGTAGAATCGTTTGTATTTCCCAAACCGAGTGTCCATGTCAGCTAGCTTCTTTGACAAGGCTGCAATGTTCTGTTGCAGTTCCTCTCTGCTTTGCTCCTTTGCAGTCGTGTCAGCCGATCTGGTTGGCCTCGATGATCTCGATTTCGAGTAGTCAGCTCGGAGAGCAACTGACTTTGAGGCTGAGCCTACATCCTCAATTCTATTTGTCTGACCTGAGGACTGCGATCTCCTCTTGTTGACCTTATACTCATTTCCTTTTAAGATTGAGAACAATCTTTCAGTTCCCATTTCACCAAGGTCAGCTCGGCTCTCGTGGATATTGGTGAAAGTATCCCACTCAGCCGGTAGAGCTTGCAACACTTTGAGATTGATTTCTCTTAGTGTGTATTTTCCTCTTCGGATGGACTGAATTCTTCTGATGATGTCCATAAACCGAAGCTCTAGTTGATCAATAGTCTCATCAGGTCGCAAACTGAAGTTGTCGAAATCTTGACATGCATGTGAGAACTTGTTTTCTTTTGTCTCATCGCTTCCTTCACTTAAGGATGCCAGGATGTTCCACATCTCTTTTGCAGTCTCACACTCCTCTATCCAAGGCAGATAATCTTGTCCAACTGTGGACATTATTGTGCTCTGAGCCCAGATATCCAACTGGCTCACCTTGGCCTCCTCTGGAGAGTAGTCTTCTGGCTGTTTCTCCACACACTCCACCTTGACTACTGAGAACATGACGACAATCTTGTCCTTGACGTCCATCTGCACATAATAAACAGGACAAATATGCGAGCAAATATGCACTAGCGTGAAACGATCTGTTCAGTTGACCACTGAAGAAAATTTCTCGAATTCACACCTTGTGAAACAGAGTCAGCAGTCTTTTGAACCACTGCTCTGATACCACTTGATGGTCCCGAAACGAGTTACTGGTGTATGGGGGGGATACACCAGTTAGGATTCTAAAACTTAACACTTAAAAAATACTTCAACTGAGTAAAACTGACTCAGTTGGAATCTCACAGCTGAGTAAACAACCTCAGCTAGAAGAGTGGTGTTGTGCGGAATGTGGTGGAAATCAAACTCGTTAAAACAACTCACGCTTTTAGCACGGTTGGTCAATCACCAAAACAGTTGAGAATGTGCAGATATGCAGAATGTATGCCGGTTAGTTTGGTCAGTTAACAATGCAAGAAGTAACTGAATAAAATAAACACAGACACACAAGATTTAACGTGGTTCGGAGATAACCCTCCTACGTCCACGGGGAGATGTGAATCCTCACACCTCAGTCCAAGTTCTTCTGGACAGTTCCACACAGCTTACCCGGGCTGTGCAACCGTTGCAATAAGTTTACGGGTACTTATCAACCTTTACAGTTAAGTTTGCGGGTACTTAACAACCTATGTCAAGTTTGCGGGTACTTGACAACCTAGCTACTCAATTGCAGGAAGAGTATGATCCTAACAGACACTTTTTAAGGTGTGTATGTGAGTGGATTTTCCAACTACAGCTCGATCACGAATGAGAGCTGGATCTATGGCTTGAACGAATAAACACTCAAACTAAGATCCTAGACAGATTATAACTCTATGAACCCTCAGCTACTAATGTTCTATCACTCTTGAACTCTCAGCTGCTGATGCTCTTAGAATATGATTTTTGCAGATTTTCTTGCGCTTGTTTCTCTTGTGATTGCACTTCTATCTCTTATCACGTGTGTCGTCCACCTCTCGAATGAGAGAATGCCTCTATTTATAGGCAGAGAGTATCAACTAGCCGTTGGAGGAGCTGTTGATCTCTGATCGTTGAAAGTGATGGCTTGCTCTCATCTCTGCAGACTTTCCCGATATGGCATCTGTGCTCTTCTGCTTTCCATCTGAGATAGCCTTGTGTTGGGCCATATGGGGTAATGACTGAACGGTCAAAGCCTCATGTGACTTCCTTTTGAAATTCAAATCTTAACCTTTCTGACAGTCAACCTCAGTTAGTCGGTTGAAAATCTTGATCTTCATCTGAGTGGTCTTCAGCTGATGTTCTGATCCGTTGAACTCTCAGCTGACCTTGAACTTCAAGCTGTTGATCTTCTTGTTTGAGTTCTACAACTGAGGTTCTGAAACTGAACACTCAGTTGTCTTCCTTGTATTTAGTCAGTTGGGTTTGAACCTTCAGATGACTTCCTTTTCATCTGATGTTCTCTTCCTCTCTACTGCTTCTCATCTGACGAACCCTCAGTTGGTTTCCTTCACAACTGATGTTCTGAAGACTTCCCCCTCATTCCATCTGAACATATGAACTCTCAGTTGTCTTTCATCATAACTGATGTTCTGTCTGAGTGATGCCTTGTTGCCATCTTCAGCTGGAGATCTGTAAAGATAAAATCTTAACTTTGCTCAAACAGCGAGCCTAACTTCTAACATTAGGTTCTGGCAACATCTACTCGGTTGGGGTCAGTCGGTTTTGGAATTCATCAAAACTTTTACTAATAAATTTCCCAACACTCCTCTTCTCCCAGACTCTAGCAACCCGAACCGCACGAAGATCGAAGCTGAGACGAGGCAGGTTTGCAAGGAGCATGGAGTGGACATTTCTAGGGAGTCACCTGCCAAGAGAGAGATTTTTTGTTAGGATTTTTAGTAAGTATGGCTACAACTTTAGCTCAGTTAGTTTTCAAGCAACTGTTGTAACTTTTGGCTTTTGCGCTTATTCTTGTAACACTCAGTTGTAATGAAAACTACTCAGTTATAAGATTCAACTTGACGTACAATCCCTCATTGTCCAAGCTCTGAATTGCAAAGCTATTTCAATACCATGTTATAACTGTGCTAACCCTTTGATGTTTCAATCTTATAGACTGTCATTTCAGCTGAGATTTTGGATATGTAAGAATTGTATAAGGATTTTAAAGTTTTAGAGTCTTGATCTGTAAGTTTGTAAGGGATTTTGGCATCATCAAAAAGGGGGAAATTGTTGGGAAATTTGTTAGTAAGAGTTTTGATGAATTCCAAAACCAACTGACCCCAACCGAGTAGATGTTGCCAGAACCTAATATAAGTAGTTAGGCTCGCTGTTTGAGCATTGTCAAGATTTTATCTTTTCAGGTCTCCAGCTGAAGATGGCAACAAGACTTCACTCGGATAGAACATCAGTTCTAAGAAAGACAACTGAGCGTTCACTTCATCAGAATGCAAAAAAGGGGGAAGACATAAGAACATCACCTGAGCGTTTGTCAGATGAGAATCAAGAAGGAGGAAGTTACGTTCAAAGTTCAGATCAATAGTCAAGTAACCAAAAGGAGGAAGTTACATTCAAGAGATAGAACATCAGTTGTAAGGAAAACAACTGAGCGTTCATCAGATGAGAAGCAGTAAAAGGGAAGAGAACATCAGATGAAAAGAAGCCATCTGAGCGTTCGAACCTAACTGATCAGATACAAGGAAGACAACTGAGTGTTCAGTTTCAGAACATCAGTTGTAGAACTCAACCAAGAAGTTCAACAGCTTGAAGATGAAGTCAGCTGAGAGTTCAACTGTTACTTGTCAGATAGAACATCGGCTAAAGAACAAGTTAGTTGAAGATCGAAAGTCTTAACCGACCACTCCTTGTTGGAAGTCTGTTGTTAAGATTTGAATTTCAAAAAGGAAGTCACGTGAGGGTTTGACCGTTCAGTCATTACCCCATTTGGCCCAACACAAGGTTGTCTCAGATGAAAAGCAGAAGAGCACAGATGCCATATCGGGGAAGTCTGCAGAGATGAGAGACAAGCCATCGCTTTCAAAGAACAGAGATCAACAGCTCCTCCAACGGCTAGTTGATACTCTCCGCCTATAAATAGAGGCCTTCATTCATTCGAAGACAACAAGAAGACACACACACGAGAAGAAACCAGAGAGCGAAAGAAAGAGCAATATTCTTCACGAGCTGAATTGAATTTAATCTCTTAGAACATCACTTGTTGAGAGTTCTAGAGTTAGTTAGTTATTGTGTCTTTAGATCGAACCTTGAGAACATCACTTAGTGAGAGTTCGTAGAGTATTAGATCATAGCTCACTTCGTGTTCGAGCTTTTAGTTGGAACCCCATTTTCTTTCACCTGAAAAGGTTTAGGATCCTACTCTTCCCGCAACTGAGTAGATAGGTTGTTTAGTACCCGGAAACTAAACTGTAAGGTTGATAAGTACCCGCAAACTTATCCTTAACGGTTGCTCAGCCCGCGTAAGCTGAGTGGTTTGTCCAGAAGAACTTGGACAGAGTTGTGTGGACTCACAACTCCCCGTGGACGTAGGAAGTTTCTCCGAACCACGTAAATCTCTGTGTGCTAGTGTTTATTTTGTTTATTTCTTGCATATTCAACTGACCTTCTAACCAGCATACAAACTGATATTAGCATTATCAACAGTCTTGGTTTTTGACCGACCTTGCACAAAAGCGTGAGTTGTTTTACGAGTTGTTAATTTCCACACATTCCGCACAGCACCACTCTTCCAGCTGAGGTTGCTTACTCAGCTGTGAGATTCCAACGGAGTCTTTTTACTCGGTTGAAGTATTTTTTAGGAGTTTAGTTTTAAAATCCTAACTGGTGTATTCCCCCCCCCCCATACACCAGTAACTCGTATCGGGACCATCAAATATGTAGGAAAATTGGCAGAAAAATTACTAACAATTTATCAACGAGTCAATTCCGACCAATAATCGTGCGCGTAGATGGGCCAATCCAGTACTTACGAGACAACTTTTTTTTTAATATATTATATAATTTTGAACTCATAAAATTAAGAATATTTATGGTCAACTTTTATCTTATATCATTGACTAAATAATTTTATGAATCACAATCATTCAACATAAAGTTTTGTAAAAAGGAAAAACTACCAAGTACATAGTGAAACAATTTTTGAAGTTCTATTTTGTGTTAAAAAAGTTATTCTCGAAGCTGGTAAAAAAGAAAACGAATGTCATCATTTATTTTTTTATGAATATATTTGGAAGATGATTATTTACATAATACTATAATTTATAATTAAATTTTTATTTATTAAATATTGTGTGAATGTTTTTGGAATATAATTATTTATATAATTAAATATTAATTTCAGGTAAAAACAAAACAAATGTCATCATTAATTTTTTTGTAAATATATTTGGAAGATGATTATTTATATAATTTAAAATCAGTATTGTAGTCAATAGACCGGTTCCAGGTCGGAACCGTCGGGGTAGACAGGATGATTGTGAAGCGGTGGTTTAACTTATTTTTTTTTCTATCATTTTTTTTATTAAATTTTTAAATCTATATAAATTCTAAATAAATTTTATAAATTATGCACTTATAAATCAGAGTCGTGGTCAACGGCCAATTCCGACGAAGAACTGTGGCGGTAGACTAATATACGGATTTTTTTCAGAAAGAAACACAAATGACTAATTTTTAATCGGATTTTAAACAAATACGAGTATATAAATTTAAAAAAAGTTTGAATAATCCTAAACACATCATCTCAAATTGTTTGATTAATCGTCTTCGCTGGAAAATGTAGAATATGTAGGAAAATTGGCAGAAAAATTACTAACAATTTATCAACGAGTAAATTCCGACCAATAATCGTGCGCGTAGATGGGCCAATTCAGTACTTGCGAGACAACTTTGTTTTTAATATATTATATAATTTTGAACTCATAAAATTAAGAATATTTATGGTCAACTTTTATCTTATATCATTGACTAAATAATTTTATGAATCACAATCATTCCACATAAAGTTTTGTAAAAAGGAAAAACTACCAAGTACATAGTGAAACAATTTTTGAAGTTCTATTCTGTGTTAAAAAAGTTATTCTCGAAGCTGGTTTAACTTATTTTTTTTTCTTAATCTTGTGTTGAATTCATAATGTGGGGTATTTAGGGTCACTTTCATCTTATAGACAATTTTAACATCTATAGTATTATTCGCTATCTATATATCTTTTCTCTCTCTCTCTCTCACTACCTGCTCCTTCCCTTGCCTCTTTTTCTTTATAAAATGCTAAAAAATTCAGCTTAAGAGTCGCTTTTTTTTAGAGAGAAATATATTTTTGCCCACATCGATTTTGTAGAAGAACAAATCTTTAACAATTATCGAAAGTAATGAGAATATATTAGTTATATTTTTTAACAAATTAACTATATGGGTTTGAGACATAACCATGTGGTAAAATTAGTTTTAAATTGAATTTGAGATGTGTTCAAAGGATATAAATTCTAAGCGAGTTTAGTAGATTGAATAATCGAATTATTTAATGCTAAAATAATTAACAAATAATATTTTTTTTTAATCTATCACATATTAGTACTATTTAACAATTTTATTAATTTTTATAATTTCCCGTCGATTTTTGACGGATTATACGCTAATTTAAATTAATTGGAAAATGAATTTCGCCAAAACTAAATTCTATTGCGCCGTAGATTCAACCACACCATTGCGGATGTCAAAGAACGTCCGGGACGGATGCATTTTTTTAATTATTTAATTTTTATTTTGTTTTATTAATGTAATTTCTCTTATTTTATTTAAATTAATATATTTTTTTTAATTTAAATTTAAATTAATTGAAAATCAATTTCAGAACCTAATGTTATTAAGACATGACAGCGACAATCCCTGTTGCAGGTAGTTGTCTCTATCCAGGCCCCACAGGATATTGAAACTCCAAGGTATCTCAACCATTGTGAGTGTTCTAAGGGGTGTTGGGTGATATGTAGGAATGAGCTGAGAATGGATCAATGATGATTCATACACCCATTCTTAATCTCATGGCTGGTTACATTTTATTGTTAACAATCGCGCTTTATGCTCGTAGGAATGAATAATACTATGAATATGGGTTTAACCATTTCTCCCCTCTATTTTAGTAGCTAATTTTAATCCAAAGAAATAATCTTTTATGAAAATGAAGGGAGAAAGAACTGCCCCAAAATACTTTCCATTCTGTTAGAGAAAAAGATTTCATCATACAAATCTATATTTTTTTATAAAAGAGTGAATTTTTACAAAATTGTGTTTGTCCAATATATTCGTCTTATTATATTTATTTTAAAGGCAATGTCATAAAACTATATTAAATTTATATTCTAATTAAACTTAAGTATTTACTCCTCATTATAAGAAGTTTTTTCTTAATAAAACTCTTCTAATATCTTACTAATAATACTAATAATAAACAAGAGGTTATACGTTCAAAATACATATATATATCTCAACTAGTCATATGAAAAGACATATTAGTCATATGAAAAGACTGGATAATGAGTAAAAATAATACTTCACCCTTTTCTCATCCGGCAAAACACTCCCTAAAAAGGAAAATACTAAAACAAATATGGTTTCGCTTCCTTTTCTTTATACTTAAATTTAGATTGGCTAAAGACCTAAAGTTGATTGTCAAAATGTTTTATAGCTACTACAATTAAAAAAAAAAAACTTTCTTTTTTTCCTACTCAAGTTTGGAAGCAAATATCAATAATGTCATTTACCCAATGAAAGAAAACTGATTGATGGAGAGAGTGTGGAGAATAGAGAGAGCAACGGTGTAGGTGAAAGAAATTCTCTCTCTCTCTCTCTCTCTCTCTCTCTCTCTTTCTCACTGGATAACATATATCCCCAAATTTCTCCGGCGTACATGTTTGCACAGATACAATGGCATCTCTCCCTTTATTTTCATTCTCTCTTTCTTTTCTTAGGTTATGGCATCTTTCCTATTAAAAAAAAATGGTTATAAAAGCTTTTCTCCATAAAGTAGTTAGAATAATATTTTGTTCTAAAGTCAAAGTTCTTTAACATTTCCCACTTTTATATACTCAAAACATAACACAAAAAAAAAGAAAACAATAGATACACCAAAGGCAGCACACAACATATCCCAATCTCCCTCTCTCCTCAACTCTCTCTCTTTCTTCTCTCTCTTCATCTCCTCAAACTCTCTGTAAATCCGCCGCGCCTCATGCACCCTGTTTCTCACCGTACCCTTTTCGCCCTCCAACGCCCCTTGCAAAATGACCAAACTCTCCCTACCATTCAAATGCTTCCCATCCAGGTCCTCAATCTCCAACCTCGCTCCCTTCACCTGCATCTCCCCGGCGCACGTGACCACTATCCCGCAATGCACGTGACCTCGATCGCCGGCGACTATCGAAGCAAATCGCACCTCTAGCTCCCCCGTCAGCCAGTGGCGCCCCACGGAAAGCGGCACGTGCGACGAGAGATTCGCCGCCCGCCGCCCCACCGGATCGATCAGAATCCAGCTCAACGTCATTCCTTCAAGAATTCCTTCACACGTGCGGCCGCCATCGCCGTTCTTGACGGCGGCCGGAGCCACTTCCTTGGGTTCTAGAAGGTCGACTCGGAACGGCGAGGACCGGAACCACTCGCCGCCGGTTGCGGTTGGGTGGAGTTTGGAGAAGATTAGTTTGCCGTCGTAGTGTATGTCGACGGCGGAGAGTAGTTCCGGCGGAGTGGATGAGTGGCGGCTGAGGCGGACTTCGGAGAGGAGAGGGAAAGCTTGTGAGAAAAATGCGCGAGGGCCGCCGCCGGGGAAGGTGGAGATGAGATGGGCGAGGCGGGCGGAGGCGGTGGACGGCCAAGTTGAGATGCATATGTTGAGCCATAGGTTGTGGTGGGAGGAATGGCGGCGGAGAGCGGTGGAGCAGCAAGCGGCGGAGGCGAGAGATGGGCCGTCTAAACGGGTGAGGATGTGGGTGTTGATGATTTCGTGGTGCAAAGTGGAAAAGCCGGCGGCGGTGGCAGGTGGCGGAGAATCCATTGTGGCGGCGGGGTGGTGGTGGTGGCGGTTTTAAACTTAGAAAAATGTATGTTTTTTTTTTTTTGAGCAAAGGAAAATGTATGTTACTTTTGGATATTGGTAGGGAAAATATGGTTATATAGTAATTGCAATTTGAATGATTTTTTCTTCCTTTTTTCTTTTTTTTGTATAAAACTGCTTCATAGACACGTGTACTAATACTTGACCTTAACGCTGTCGTTTTGCTGATAGTGAGTGTTCTATAAGTTCTCCATTTTTTTCGTTTCTTTAATTATTAAACTCCAAACAAAACTAATAAGCTCCCGCAATTGACAATTCATCAACATTATCACGAACATGGTATTTCAATCAAATCTGTTTATGAATAAACTAGTGTATATTCGTCGAATTTTTTGATTTATAAAACTAATGAATTATTAAATGTAATCTGATAGTATAAGTTAGATATTGTTCGTTAATTGTTTCTTTCATTTTTACAAATACTTTTTAATAGGGCTGGGGAAATAATCGTGGTAAATTGGTTAAATCGATGGTTAACCATTAACCGTCGTAAATGGTTAATCATTAATCGTATAAAATCGTTAATACATGGTAAATGATTAGTGACTCTAAAAAGTTGACGGTTATTGGTTAATCGAATAACCATGTCACTTAACCAAAATAACCGAATAAAATTAAAACATAATATAAAATTTATATTAAATAAATATAATATACAAAGAATTAAAGAAAATACAAAATGTCAAAATAAGTTAAAGTTAAGCCGCCACCCCCTCATTCCCGTAGTCCTAATTAAAGTTACTTGATATGATATGTGTGTTTGTTTAAATATTATTGAACTTGGCATGTATTAGTCTTTGTTGTTGATTTTAGTTTTCTATTTGCATTAGACTGTTCGTAACTCTAGTTTTTTGTTTGAGACTTGATCTTGGACTTGTGATGATTTTATACATATATGTTGAATTTTGGTTATTTTGTTAGTTATTGGTTAACCGAAAAATAACCGATATGGTTATTGGTTAACCGAAAACCGACCATGGTTAGGTCATGGTTAATGATTTTCGTGTTTTTTAGGTTAGGTTAATCGAATTCTCAGCCCTACTTTTTAAAACTCTTTTACTTCTCAAAATCGGTGTAGAACAAAAATATATTAGGCTTTCAAATAGATTGTACCACGTAGATTTGATACAAAAGTTATAATGAACCATTTTGACAGCAAATATCTCTTTGTCCCATATTAATTTAAAGAGGAAAATTAATTTTAAAGAGTGTCTATAGAATTGAAGGTGACGATAAATCTCCTAAATTATGAAATTAACATAATTCTTTTTTTTTTAATTATTTGCAATCAGCTCATCTATCCCCACGGTTCTCAGATCGGCCCGTCTACCCTCCACGGTTCCAGGTCGGAATCGGTCCGTCGACTATGATGTAGGATGATTCTTACTCCAAGTAGTACATATGATAAATTGATTATTTGTTTGATCAAATTATTTATTTGCAAAATATAATAAAATATTATCCCCAAGGTTCTAGAATCGGTCGTCTTCCCTCCATGATTCCAGGTCGGAACATGCCTGTTGGTCATGATGTAGGGTGATACTCACTCGAATGAATTATACATGATAAATTGATTATTTATTTGAGCAACTTATTTATTTTCAAAATATATTAAGATATGTATTTTAGTTGGAAGAATATATATCAAAAATAAAATTATTTATTTGGTCAAATTAAATCTGTAGTGCAAAGGATGTGAAAATACATAGTTACTCTAAGTATTTTATAGACTTTTCAATATAGGTGAACTTTCATATATAAATCGATGTGAGATAGAAGATTTAATCATTATTAATATTAAAAGCTTATTTTATGTTCCATCTAAATACTCGTACAGCGGTTGAGAATTAGCTCGCCTATCACCACGGTTCTGGGTTGGAACCGACCTATTGATCATGATTCTGATTTATAAATGTGTAATTTATGAAATTTGTTTACAATTTATATAGAACCAATTTAATATAGAAGCCCAAAATTAGTGGTGAAAAAAAAATTGGGATTGAAAAAAGTTCACATTTATTCTAAGTATTTATAAGCTTTTCAATTGATGGAGTTTCATTGAAAATACAATGTAGAATAATAATTGGTGAATTCTTAATATTTTTTTATCTATATTATTGCATAATAATTAATTAGCAAAAACTCTCAATATTTGGTGCCTAAATTACTATAAATTTATATATATAGTTAATCACTAACAAAATTTTGATGCTTAAAAAATAACATGATTATAGCTTTGGTAAAAGATAGTTCGAGAGAAACCTCATTACTCTACTATATATATTTCTCTCTAGAATTCTATTAAACATAGATAAAACTTATCACCAAGAATAATAATAGCAAATATAATAAAATAACTAGTAATTAAAAAAAATGAACCCTCGACTATTATGTATCTTTGATTAAAAGATGCATAAAATTATTTTGGGCTTGAAATCTTCAAACAAAAAATTGACCGATTTTCATATATATGATAAATTTTGTTTCCATACCATATAGTATATAATAATATGATAAATATTGATTTTAAATTCAGAAAAATTGAAGATTTAGATAAATGATAATGAAGGAATTTGAGAGGTACCACGTAGGATTTTTGCAACATAGAATCGTTTTCGTTTATATATATACTAGTGTATAGCCCGTCGAAAATCGACGGGTAATAGTATTTAATAAAATTTAATAGGTGATAGTATAAGAAAGATATTGTTTGTTAGTTATTTTTTTTTTCTAGTAATACCCTTTAAAAATTCAAATCTAATTCACACTCATTTTTATAGATAATTTTCAAACCACTCTTTTGTTCTCAAAAGGAACAAAAATTATTTACTTCTCAAAGAGATTGTCTTGTGTAATTTTTGTTTTTTTGAAAATTGTCTATAAGAATGAATGTGACCCTAATTAAAAATCCTTAAATTTATGGGTTCAACATAAAATTATGATAAAAGTTGCTCCGACATTACTAAATCGGCCTCTATATGCGAACAATTTTGGGTCGGAATTGGCCCGTTGACAAATCATTAATAATTTTTCTGCAATTTTTCTACATATTCGATATTTCCCAACGGAAACTCTTAATCAAACAATTCAAGATGGTGTGTTTAGAATTACTCAAGCTTGTTTGAAATTTATATACTCGTATTTGTTTAAAATGCAATTAAAAAATTATTCATATGTGTTCCTTTCTAAATAAATATGTATAGCAATATCCGTCAGTTGGGAACTGGCCCGTTGACCACAGTTCTGATTTATAAGTGCGTAAATGATGAAACTCGTTTAGAATTTACATAGACCCAAAATTTAATTTAAAAATTTGATTGTATTATTCGTTCTCATCCTTAATCGTATAGTACTATTCGCTAATTATAGATTATGCAAAGTTGGAAACTCAACTACAAATAACGTAAAAATTAATTCATGAATGGCGATTCTAGATTATAATAAAAATGAAAAGAAATGCATAAAATGAAAAATTTCCCGACTTGAGGTAGCCGTCGGTTGGCAATTGGTCCGTCTACCGTCATGGTTCCGGGTTGGAATCCCAAAGAAATGCATAAAATGAAAAATTTTCCGACTTGAGGTACCTGTCGGTTGGGAATTGGTCTATCTACCGCCATAGTTCCGGGTTGGAATCCCTATTGACCACAATTTTGATTCATAAGTGAGTAATTCATTGTCTGACAGCTTAACCTCGTAGCCCGAACTCGTAAACTCGATTAGCCCGACTCTGCATGCATATCACATGTATATAAAAATTAAAATTTTCAGTAAAACTAAAACTATTTATCTAGTCAACAATTAATTGGCCAAAATAAATTGGTGGTGCATAGGATGAGAAAATACATATTAATTTAATGTATTTTATATTTAATTCAATGAAAATAAATTAACCAAATGTTAAATGACTCGAATCCGCAATAATAATAATAATAATAATAATAATAATAATAATAATAATAATAATAATAATAATAATAATATGATGATGATGATTCCAACTTTAAGTTATTAGTCGGTCAACTTATAATTTAATTTTGTAAATATTTTTTTATTTGATCAAAGCCTTATTAAAAACGCAACATTGTAAAAAAAGGAAACAAAAAATTGAAAAAATTTAAAGTATATATGGTCATCTTAATTGAGGACGATCATTATTAGATTAATAATTTTTAATTCAAAAATTTGAGAAATTAGATAAATGAGAATGGAAGAATTTGAGGTGTGCCACATAGGATAGAGTCGTTTTCGTTTTATTCATATATATATATATATATATATATATATATATATATATATATAATCAATTCATTACAAACGAGATTATCCAGTCCTCCAAGTGTGTTTCATATCTCACTTTATCAACTTAAAAAGACAAGGAAGGTTTGGCTAAAAATGTATTAATCTTATTGTGTAGACGTAGTTGTCAATAAAACAAAATGAATCAAACACAATTCATATACCCTTTTAAATTTAGCTTCATATTCTTTTTTATTTTATTTTTTCTTGTGGGAACTTTGTCTTTTTTTGGTGCATACTAGATAAAGAATTTGATTATGTTTAATTGAGTTAATTGCATTGAACTTAGAATTATTTAATGATTAATTCGAACGCTTAGTAATGATTAAAATAAATTTAATACGGCGACTTAAAAATGGAAAAAAAATGGAAGAAGTCTCTGTTAATCGTCTAGTCTTCAAGATCAAGAGATATTGCAGACTGAGCCAGAAGAAGTAATATGATTAATAATAGATTTTAATCTATACAAAATATGTTGGGATTTCTTGACATCATCTAATGATACGCAGAGGAATTAATTGTCAAAAAACAGATCAAGACTTACAATTAACTTTGTGCGCGAAGATTTTTATGAACACAACAGAAAGAAAACTTACTTGTTGTGTAGAATATCAACTCGTTCCAATTGCTGTATCCGAATCCGCTACTATGGTATCTACGTGTAGTGTTGAACTGATGCAGGAACAAATCCAGGGTGCAGATTTGATTTAAGAACGCTAGGAATTCTCCAAATCAAATCACGTAGTACTCCTAATATTTCTCTAAGAACTAAACCCTAGTTTTGGAGTGGAGAATGATAATACGTAAATCACTAGTAAAAGAAAACAGAATTCCTATACTTATAGGAATAATAACCGCGCCTATTACCCTAGGTAATATGAGCCGGACTTTTATTTTGTCTCCAATTAATTAATCTAATAGCCCAATTATTAATTAATTAATATATATCCAAAACTATATTTAATTAATCCTATCTAGATCATATTTCTTTCAATCTCCCACTTGGTCTAGCATTGGATATCAATATCACGCACAAATCTTGCACCCTTGAGCAGATCAACAAAACACATATTATGTGACCCTATAGGCCTCCATTATCGACGATAATCGAATTAAAGTCTATACAAAACTCTTAGATGGCGTTGTATTGCGAACTCGATATATGAAGAACGTTTACGCAGATTTGTAAACTTTACCTTTACATGAAGTTTATGTAATATCCCTTCATTCACGAACCACTCGATTAAACCTAGGATCTGCCATGTGTCTATCCAAATAGCTTAATCAATTTATCTCATCTTTATTAAATGACCCATTTGATCATATTCAATTACTTTAATTGAATACATCTTTTGCATTGGCCAATGACTTCATGGTCAAATAATATAGAGAAAATGAGTGTTTTTCTCGAATTTCTAAACGAGGAATGAATCCTATTCTTGGCTCAACTACCATTTTCATTTGCCTCATAATGTACCCAACATAAGTCGTATCTACCCTTTTCAGAGTGCAAGCTTTGTACTTGCTCAAAGTACACCACTTAACAAATAAAATGAATAATGACCTCAAGTAAAAGGACTATCACATACTCCACATACTAATAAATCATAGACACTAGAACAAATGATTTAATAGTAGGGTATACCAATACTCTCCAAAGTATCCATGTGTCCATCACGAGTATCTAATATCTCATAGTTGTGAGACTAACTACATTCTCAAAGAATGTGATGCAGACCACATGCCAACCTATAACATATTATCAACATCTCAATCTTGATAATCATTGGTTAGGGTATTTTAGAGTTAAACTAAATCATTAATGTCTCGCACCATTAACGACAGTACTAACTCATGGGAACAAATATAAGAATAATAACAAACAATCAAAATAATTATTCAAATAAATGCACAAGCCCACAAAAGAAATCAAATGTATAAATAAATGCGATCAAGTATTTATGTCTCAACACAATATTTGTTTTTAAGACATACTAACTTTATACTCGCACTGACTTAAAGCCGATTACCAACATATCTAATACCCAAATTCTCAAAATGTCCATTGTGTTTTGCTATACACAATGACTTGGTAAACGGATCAGCTATTATTTTCAGTGTGTACTCGTTCTAATTTCACATTGCCCCTCTCTATTATTTCTTTGATCAGATGATACTTTCTCCTAACATGCTTGTTTCTGTTCGTGGCTATTGGTTCATTTGCTTGAGCAATTGTGCTATTATTGTCACAATACAAATGTATAGCACTATTGGCACTTGGAACAACACCTAGTTCCTTCACGAACTCTAACAAATAAACAGCTTCCTTGGCAGCTTCAGATGCAACAATATACTCAGCTTCGATGGATGAATCGGCAAGTGTCTCTTGTTTGGAACTATTCCAGCTTACTGTCCCACCATTTAGAACAAAGACATAGCCAGACTGAGACTTATAGTCGTCGTGGTCTGTTTGGAAGCTAGCATCAGTATACCCAGTAACTGACAACTCTTGTTGCCCACCATAGACTAAGAAGTATTCTTTAGTCCTTCTAAGGTACTTAAGAATAGTCTTGACAGTCTTCCAATATTCCTCACCAGGATTATGCTGAAATCTGCCAGTCGCACTAAGCGCATAAGCCACATCTGGCCTAGTACACGTCATGGCATACATTACTGATCCTATAGCTGAAGCATATGGGACCCTTTCAATGTATTGAATTTCCTTGTCATTAGAAGGACAATCTGATGCCATGTCCCATAGGAAGATTTCCTTTCTTGGAATTTTCCATGGAAAAATGCTTTAGTACTTTGTCTATGTAAGTGGACTGTGACAACCCCAACAACCTATTAGGTCTATCTCGATAGATTCTAATTCCAAGGATGTAACAGGCCTCACCCAAGTCCTTCATCATGAAAGAGCTAGACAACCAAATTTTCACGGATTTCATCAAAGGACGATTGTTTCCCAAAATCAATATGTCATCAACATATATGATGAGAAAAACTATGTTCTCATTCTCACGTTTACTATAAACACAAGGATCCTCTTTGCTTCTGACAAATTCAAACTTTTTGATAGCTTTGTCAAAGCAAATATTCCAACTCCTAGATGCTTGCTTAAGTCCATAAATGGACTTCTTTAATCTGCATACTGCATTTGGCCTAGTTTTAGATACAAAACCTTCAGGCTGTTTCATGTAGACAACTTCATCAAGTTCTCCATTGAGAAACGCCGTTTTGACATCCATTTGCCAAATATCAAAATCATAGTATGCATCTATAGCAAGTAAAATCCTAATGGACTTGATCTTAGCAACTGGTGAAAAGGTTTCGTCATAATCAATGCCCTCGCGTTGACTATAACTCTTCGCTACCAATCTAGCTTTGTAGGTTTGAACGTTGCCATTTGCATCTCTCTTCTTTTTGAAGATCCATTTTCAACCTATGGGTATAACCCCATCTGGAAAGTCATCAACTAGTTCCCAGACTAGATTGAAACCCATAGAGTCCATTTCAGATTCTAAGGCAGCAAGCCACATCTCCGAATCGGTGACAGTCACCGCTTCGGTATAGGTCTTAGGATCGTCATCCACTAATTCATTTTCATCATTTTGGTTCTGAACCAAAAGATTGAGTCTATCAGGTGGACGACGATTACTTTGAGGCCTATCGAGTTGGCCTTGTATTTGGTTAGGCCTGTCATTCTGAATGTGAGAAGATTCTAGTGTGTTGGACAATCCACCACTTTGAGAGTTTTCAGAAATTTTATTTTCTTGCTCTTCCTGAGATGGAGATGATGCACCTGTGCATCATCTTCACTTTGATGATTCTCATTGTTTTCAGGTCGTCTGCTAAGAGATAATCCCCCATCCAATAGACCATCAAAGACTCCCACTGAATTCTTGTCTATACCATTAGGCAAGATTTCATCTTCTATGTCATTTTGTGGTTCTCGAATTTCTTCAAGTTCTACCGTATTCCGACTTTGTTCCTTATATACGTATTCGTCTTCAAGGAACATCGCATTCCTAGAGACTATCACCTTGTGATCTCCGGGATGGTAGAAATAATATCCTCTAGTTTCCTTAGGATATCCCACAAAATACATTTCTCACTTTTAGATTCCAACTTATCAATCATCATTTTCTTGACAAATGTAGGACAACCCTAGGTCCGTATATGCCCAAGACTCGGCTTCTTGCCACACCATAACTCATATGGTGTTTTCTCAACTGATTTAGAAGGAACCCTATTCAGAATATAAACAGCACTAAGTAAGGCATAACCCCAAAGAAATGTGGGAAGATTTGAGAAGCTCATCATGGATCGAAGTATATCCAATAAAGTTCGATTTCTCTTTTCGGATACCCCATTCATTTGAGGCGTCCCAGGAGGGGTCCATTCTGAACGGATTCCATGTGACTTCAGGTAATTGGTAAATTCTCGACTCAAGTATTCTCCTCCTCGATCAGATCGAAGGGTTTTAATGCTCTTGCCAAGTTGTTTCTCGACTTCTAACTTAAACTCCTTAAATTTCTCAAAAGCCTCAGATTTGTGTTTCATAAGATACACATATCCATATCTTGAGAAATCATTAGTAAAAGTTATGAAGTACGAATATCCACCTCGTGCTTGTATTGGAAGTTGTCCGCACACATCGGTGTGGGCTAACTCTAACACTTCTTTGACTCGTAATCCTTTCCCAGAAAGTGGTTTATTAGTCATGTTTCCTTTGAGACAAGACTCACAAGCACCATAAGACTCAAAGTCAAATGATGTAAGATAATCTAATTTTCTTAATCTTACAATTCTCTTCTCATTAATATGACCAAGTCTACAATGCCAAAGATAAGCATGGTTATTCGCATTACCTAGCTTAGGACGTTTGTTTTGCACATTGAGAATATTTTGTTCGCATTCAAGCATATATAAACCATTCATAAGAGTGGCATTTCCATAAACAATTCCATTAAATGAAAACGAACATCTTCTGTTTCCAACATGGAAGTCAAAACCTTCAATGTCTAACATAGGTACGGAAATAATATTCTTCGAAATCGAAGGAACAAAATAATAATCTGATAAAACTAGTCTATTTCCCGAAGGAAGATCTAATCTATAAGTCCCTACGTGTTCAGCAGCAACTCTTGCTTCATTTCCAACACGTAGATCGACTTCCCCAGGTCTCACCATCCCGCTATCACTTAGCCCCTGAACATTATTACAAATGTGTGAGCCACAAGCTGTATCTAATACCCAGGAATGTGAATTATTAATAGACATGTTTATCTCAATGACAAACATACCTGAGCTCGTACCCGAGGCACCTTGTGCCTTGAACTTCGGGCAGTCTCTCTTCCAGTGTCCCTTTTCATGACAGAACAGACACTCATCCTTTGAAAATTTCGGCTTTTTCTGAGTTTCCCTTTTAGGCTTCAAAGCTGCAGCAATCACTGCTTTCTTCTTCTTCTTCTGCTTGTTCTTCCCTTTTTAGTTGGAAGATTTTACAGAAGAGCTCACCATGAGAATAGATTTGCCCTTAGAGGTAGAAAACTCATAAGTCTTCAACATGTTATGAAGCTCTGGCAAAGTTGCCTTTGTACTGTTCATATTGAAATTCACTATGAAGTTTTCAAATGAAACAGGCAAAGAATGCAAAATCATATTGACTGAGATATTGACGGGTAGCTGTGTTCCAATCGCAGCTAACCTCTCAGTCAATCAGATCATCTTCAAAACATGGTTAGAAACCTTGCCCCCTTCTTTGAGCTTACACTCGAAGAGATCTCTAAGAATCTCATACTCCATAGTTTGAGCTTGTGAAGCATACAAGCTCTCCAAGTGTTTAAGCATCTCATAAGGGAACATGTGTTCATGCTGCCTGTGTAACTCTAAAGTCATGGATGACAGCATAACACATTGAGCCGTACTAGCATCATCCACATGTTTCTTATGAGCATTTTCGTCAAACGATTTATACTCTTCAGATTCCTTATCAAGGATGACACTAATTGATTTGTCCAAAACATACTCAATTCTATCTTGCCTTAGTACCAAACGCAAGCATCGGAGCCAATCCGGAAAGTTCGACCCAGTCAACTTGTTGGTCTCCATCAAGCATTATCTGATCAATAAATAAATAGAAAAGCAAATTAGAACAGAATAAACAAAGATCACATTTATATCACACTAATCAAACAAGGCCTTTTGTATTGATTAGCTCCCACTAATTTTGACACACCGTACGACTCCAAACGCAAAGTACGGATTTATATATTAAATATAAATCTTAGTGGACCAAGACCTATGTCTATATTATCACAGCCTCTGCTTTGGCTGATCACTGCGATAATATCACCTAGTAGGCCTCTAAGCTAATTGCAACAACAATTTCACAATTCCTGGTTGATTAATCCAATTAATCTGCGCCCTTAAATCATTTTGGACACTTTGGCACCAAAACTGATCTAAGCAAGTCAACCCCATTACACGATGCCACCATGCATCTATGATTGAGTCTTAGCCTTGTAGACTAGAACAAACATTTTGGTGTAAATACTCTTGATCGAAAAAGTTTTTGCACTCAATCAATTATAATGGACGACGCGTATTATTCCAAATAAGACTTGTATTTTAAAATGAGGATATTATTATGTGTTACAAATTGTCAAACAATTACTGGGTGCCGCCTACCCAGGCATACGAATGCGGACCACATATAATGGGCGCCGTCTACCCAGACATATTATACGGACTACAAGTACTGGGTGCCGCCTATCCAGACATAATAGCGGTCTCTAACTACTATAGTTTGAATAAAGCATAAAATCAAATATCATGCTTATCACACAAAATAGCACATAGAATCTCCACGAATAAAATTTAATAATCTAATTAAAATTTAATTCTCTAATTAAAATATGGGTTAAGAGTATATTAATTCTAAATTAATATAGATTTAATACTTATTATTTCAAGAATAATAATATTAAAATTATAAGATAATAATTATTAATCTAATTAATAAAATTATATTTTAAATGAAATTGCGTTTAAGATTTTATATTAATTCTAAATTAATATAAATTAATTTATAATCATTATTTCCAAAATAATAATAAATAATTTAATTTTCTGATCAAATCGGGTAAGATCCGGTCGAATAGGGTCAAACCCGGTCTAATTGCTGCCCTAGGCAGCTGAACCATCTACCCCGTAGAAGATATAGCACCAGTAACATCAAGCTAGCAACAGCACAGTGAAAGGATGGCGGAGCAATGCCGACCGCCCCTCTGCCTCCGGCGATGGCGTTGGGCTGTCGGGCACAGCACAAAGGCAAGCCCCGGCAGCCCATTACCGTCCCTTTAGCATCGAGCAATTGCTGCAAATCCCGGTGAAGATGGCAGCGTCTAACGCCCCTCTAATCGCCGGAATTTGCAGGTGTTCGTGGTCGAAGAGGCGTCTAGGCGGGCAGCATAGGCCACCCCTTCGTCTCCGACAATAGCGAGCTGCCGATTAACTTGCTGATGTCTCGTTTGGCACCGGCAGTACGGAATAGAGTAAATCAACGGCATTGAATGCCGCCCCTCTATTTGCCTGATTCTCCAGCGCCGTTAACGACGAGCAGAATACGCCCAATTCCAATAAATTGAAGAACAATGCATTGTCAGCAAAAACTTGCAGCCAATTTTGACCAAAACTCCAATTTTGAATTGTTGTTTTAATTTAATAATAGTTGTCAGACATGTTTTCGAAAAGCAACCCAATTAATAATCATATTATTAAATTGTTCAACCCATATGATAATTAGAAAACGAAAATAATTATAAATCGAGCCCTTGGCTCTTTGCGATTTCTTGACATCATCTAATGATACGTAGCGAAATTAATTATTAAGAAATAGATCAAAACTTATAATTAACTTCGTGTGTGGAGATTTTGTTGAACACAACAGAAAGAAAATTTACTTGTTGTGTAAAATATCAACTCGTTCCAATTGCTGTATCCGAATCCGCTACTATGATATCCACGTGTAGTGTTGAACTGATGCAGGAACAATTCCACGGTGCAGATTTAATTTAAGAACGCTAGGAATTCTCCAAATTAAATCACGTAGTGCTCCTAATATTTCTCTAAGAACTAAACCCTAGTTTTAGAGTGGAGAATGATAATACGTAAATCACTAGTAAAAGAAAACAGAATTCCTATAATAACCGTGCCTATTACCCTAGGTAATATGAGCCGGACTTTTTTTTTTGTCTCCAATTAATTAATCTAATAATTCAGTTATTAATTAATTAATATATATCCAAAACTATATTTAATTAATCCTATCTAGATCATATTTCTTTCAAAATATAATGACCGGCTTTTTAACGCTAATCTTGTCTATAATTATCGATTCAATTCTCCTGATATAAAAATCATATAGTCAATGTCTACAATTTTGTTTTAATATATTTGTTCCTAATATGGTGATGTGTAACATCACATTTGAACTGATTTTTGTTTGAACTCATTAGTTTATTGTAATTAATATATGCGAGGTCGTGTTGGACTTCTAAATGTCTCTACTGCATTGAGTATCAACCAAATTATTTTAATATTGTGAGTTCAAACGCAAAATCACTAAATAATTCGTACTATTAGACAAGGTTTGCAAAACCAAATTTAATAGACACATAGTTGATGGGTGCAATAAATAATTAACCACATAATATAATGAAGTAATGAACTATACAAGAGATGAATTCTTCACTATCCATAGATATATAATCATGCGTACGTGCATGATTGTGTAGATTACATTATAAACAAACATAGAAAGTTACCGTACATTTTGAAAATTTTATTACTTTTAATGTTATTTTTCATATACATTTCTGTGTCGGGTAATTCTAAACATAACCTCCATTTTACTCTTTATATAGTTTCTTATTTAATTACATAATTAAAATTACATTAGTTGTACTGTTTGAATCTACACATCAATTTCTCTTTATTTTTTATGATTCGAAATCTGAAATTTTAGCTGGAATCTCAAATTTTGTATTGAATTTGGATACACAATTTTACTCCCCCTGAAATATCCATGGTTATTCTTGGAAATGAAGAATCAGTAATGGAGTCTAGACTAGAGATCGAGATCTAAGAGACTATCTCAATTTGTTTTTTTCCCCAATTTTTAAAGGCTAAGTATTATTTAAGTAAGTCAATACACTGGCCTTCTTACTCAGTTAGTTACTCCTCGTTGGTGGCAGCCTCCAACTCTAGAGCTCTGCGACAATAACCATTTTTTCCATTTTGTTTTCTTTAAATTTTCTGGCCGGGTTTGGCGCCTAAGTTATGCAAATCATCGTGTTTATGTGGTTATGAAAACCACTCACATTTTTCGTTTGCTAACGGGGTTTGGAATAAAAGAATAAAATATTTATTTAATCTAAATCGTTAAATTGAGATTTATAAGGGTATAGTAACATATTTATTATTTATTTAGAGTTACTGTGAGTAATTTGGGGAATTGTGTTTAAAATTATCCTTCTCTCATTTCGCTAGAGATGCAAAAAATTGGGTGAGCCAAAGTCCATAGGGCTTTTTGGAAAAAAATGGTACAGGCTCAATCAGCCTAAGAGAACATTTACCAAAATAATAATAATAATAATAATAATAATAATAATAATAATAATAATAATAATAATAATAATAATAATAATAATAATAAAATAAATAAAATAAAATAAAAAAGAAAATAGTTAACTTGGGCTTCGGCTGATTTTGGGCCGGGCCAGTCAGGAATTCCACCCGGCCTATAGTTTTGAATCCAATCCGAATTATCGACCAAGCTCATTTTAGCCGCCTCTACCCCTTTGTAAATGCCCATTACTAAAGATTTTTCTCTTCTATCTATGTCCAAACAGAAAATATCATATACTCTCTCCGTCCGTTTAACACGACTTACTTTTCTTTTTGGGCATTCCATTCAACGTGTTTCATTTTCTTTTATATAATTAAGAAATCACTTTATTCATTTTATATCACTTCAAAACTATTTTAATCATTTTATATCATTTCAAAAACACTTTTTATCACTTTATCAATTAAAAATATTTATATCACTTTATTCACTACACTAAATACACAATTTATAGTTAATCTCTTTTTTTTCTTAATCTATGTGCTGAAAAGAAATGAGACATGTTGAACGGGACGAAAAGATTATTAACCCAATATTTAATTGAAAATCTTCAAGCATTCATTCCTAGCCCAAAGTATCTTTTTTAGGGGATTTTAAATATAGCACCAAATCTCTCTTTATGGTTCCTTATTTAAAATATTATTAATAAAAAATATAAAAGTACAATTATATTCTCATGGACTCCAACTAAAATTTTAATAAAAGTATAACAAAATAAACTTTAAAAACATATCTATCGAAATAGACCCCCAAAACGAAGAACACTTTGAAAATGAAAATCCTAAGAACATGAAGAATAAAAATTGAAGATGATTGAATAATGTCTCAAGAATTCCACGAATTGCAACAATTTGAGATAAACATAAGGTTGGATGGAAGAGAACGATTTAAATGAACTATATTAAAAATCTCTAAACAATGGATCTAAAACTAATCAAATTTCTACCACTTCACAAGAAATTAATGTTGAAATCATAATTTGTTTTAGCATTTAAATAATAAATCCTACTTTGATTTTCTCTAGATTGAACAAGTCTATTTTTTTGAAGGAGGCGCATCTTACTCAACAGCAATAGAAGAGATTAATATTTGATTTCTGGAATTGCTAGAATTGCTATTTGATGATCTAGGAAGCCGGTGTTAGGGACTTTATAGTTTTAGCCCAATAGAACTCTCTGGTGATTAATAATTTTAGTACAAGAGATCTGTACCATCTTTCATTTGCAGAGATTTTCTGTTGCAAGGTTTCACTTCCGTGAACTACTTTTGGGAGCTAGGCCAGCTTGGGGAATGGGTTATTTTTTTATTAAAAAAGTTATGTTGTGAGCTATAAGGGTGATATTGTACATTTTCTTTTATTACTTAAGAGGTTGTGGATTTTGGGGCTATTTTTAAAATTTCCTATTTTCAAAGAATTTTAAAACTGATAATGTTACTGTCCAATAAATTGACTTCGTTTTCAAATCTGTAACATTTACATGCCCACTAATCAGTACCGAAAAGTCAACCAAGAACCCATATGAACTGTAATTGAATTTAAACTAATTGTGTTTCTACATTGTGTTGGTTGTTAGCACAACTTTTTGGGTAAATTTTAGAGGGCACTTAAGTGCACTGTAAGATTATTGTCTAAAGCACAAGTTTATATATTTGAAAAGCATGGTTCAAGTTCTACTAGCATGGGTTGTCTTTATATATCATATGATTTTTGTCTAATTTATACTACTAGTTTATTAGTATAATGATTATTGTACTCTCTCTGTCCACAATTTGTCATTTAAGTTCGCTCAAAAAATAATTGTCATTTCCATTTATAGTAGTAGGGCCCGCATGATACATTATACTTAATCTTATATTTCTCACTACTTCACTCACATTTATTGTAGAACCTTACTCTACTCACAATAATATATACTATTATTCACTACTACCATTTTCTTAAAACATGTATCGTCCAGGATGTGACAATTATTTTGTGGACGGAGGGAGTACATTACATAAAAATATTTATAATTTCATAATTTATAATATAATAATATAAATATATCTTGTATTAATCAAAGAAAAAAAAAAACTTAATGCGGACATAACAGAATTTATGCCTACATAAGTTTTTTTGCTTTGCCAACAAAAAATTGTATTTTTTTCCCGATTATAGTGTCATGTAGTTGAGTGCCTTGTAGATAGAAGTTATCTAACTTTTTGGATAGAACTTTTTGGTAATGAAAACGTGGGCTTGTCCTAGATTTGGATTAAAGTCAATTCATTGGGTATTAATAATGTCATCATCAAAGGTGGGATATTTCTGAAAAAACGAAAGTGATATTTATCCCTACGAGAAAATGCACCCATATGTCATTAGCTCAATTGTAATATCAAAATGGGTCACTAGTTCAAATTTTATCAATTTTTGTCATATGTTTACTTTTTGGACATTTATACCCTTATAATTTATACCTTATTCCATCCTAACACATTCTCTCTCCTACTTTTCCACTTTATTTTTCTCTCTTATTTTTCTCTCTCTTATTCCCCTAGCTCACGTCTCTCTCTCTCTCTCTCTCTCTCTCTCTATCATTTTTTTTTCAGTTTTCTTCTTCATCAAGTTTTTTTCTCTACTGATTTCTCTCCGTCCAACGTCGTCGCCATTGTTGATTTCTTTCCGTCATCGTCGTTGCCATCCTCGCCATCGCCGTCGTCGTCGTCCTCGCCATCGCCGTCGCCGTCGCCATAGTTTGGAGCTTTTTCCTCCATCATCGTCGCCGAGTATTGTTCGTCGTCGACGTGGCTTTTGATTTTGTGGTCGCCGGCTTGTTCGTCATCGTCGTCGTGTAGTTGCTTTTGTTGTAATTTTACAGCAATTTGTTGTGGAGAAGTTTTTATTTGTGGTTTTTTTTGTATTCTGCAAATTTTTATGCGATTTTGCTTTGTTTTATTCTATTATTTTTGTTTAGCAAGTGTTACGTTGGTTGATTTGTAATTTTCCGGCGATTTTTGGTTGCGATTTTAAGCTATGGAGGTAAATTCCGGCGACTGTATTTTCTAGTTGTAGGCTTGGTACGTTTTTCTTAATTTCGTACTGGTGCGTACCAAGTTTACCTAGTACGCAGTACGTATTGATAAAAACGTACCGCGTACCTTAATTTGTTTGAATGGTACGCATTACGTATTTATCATTACGTACCAAGTGTACTTGGTATGCAGGACGTAGTTATGAATTCGTACCAAGTTTACTGGGTACGCAGTACGCATTTACTAATGCGTACCAAGTTTACTCGGTGCAGGTAAGGCCTTCTTCTTTAGTGGTTGCGCATGGAGTATGCTGGAAAGAGAACATTTATGAGGGTGGTAGGAAAGAGTATATGCCTATACCGCCTAGTGGTATAAGCTTTGAATCTTTATTAGCAAAGCTTGAAGTTCGAATGAAGAAGGATAAGAACATGTATATGTTTGATATAGATGGTTTAGTCCAGTCTCCTAGTGGTGAAACTATGAGAATGAAGATTACAGATGATTTCGAGTTGTCCTATTTGATGGATGTGTCGGAGTTTCCTACTGTATATGTGGCGGTTTCTCCCATGATGGATGAATCTTATAATAGGAGGAGTCCTTTAATTGATGATGGTGTGCAGAATGAAGACCAGAACAATTTTGTTGTTGATTGTGATGAGTTGGGTTTAGATGGCATTGGTGAGAATGATGACCATGATGTTGGTAATAGCAATGTGGATGGTAATAGCTTTGTGGGTAATAAAAGTAGCGTAGGACAGCGTTTGTGGGTTATTCCCGGTGCAGCCCAGCAAGCATCTCTTCCATCGGATGAAATACTTGCACCGGTTGTGCGTGTGGATGAGCTTGTTGAGGGTGGCACTTTTGTCGGAAAGAAGAAACTGAAGTTAGCTCTTGGTTTATATCACATGAAAAAGCATCTCGAGTGTAAAACAATTCGATCAAACAAGGTGTACTACCATGTGTGTTGCAAACTGGTAGAACGATGGGAGTTTGAGATGCGAGCAAGTGCAGCATCTAATTTGTGGCATATCAATCTCTTCACTCGTCACTCTTGTGTGGATGATTTGAGATATCACGCTGATCCTAAGGTTTCATCTAGAGTTGTTGTTGCACACCTTGGCCCAAATTTTGGGGAAGATGGTTCGTGTCTTAGGCCAAAGGATATTCAATCACAGATACGAAGGGAATTTGGTGTTAACGTAAAATATTCTACTGCTTTGGCTGGTAAGTACCATGCTCTGGAACTGTCATTTGGCGATGCAGATAATTCATTTCAGGTTTCTCTATCCTTTTCTATATTAGTCTTGTGTAATTATTATTATTGGTAAATTTGGTACGATTTTGAATTTTCGTACCAGGTTTGCCTCTATAATACCGGTACATCGGGTACGATTTTTTAAATTTGTACTCAGTGTACCTGTAGTAAGCGGCAAACCTAGTACGAAATTAATATTGCGTACCTAGTTTACAATAGTTAGTATAGTATGCTGGTACATATTTATAAAAACGTACCAAGTTTTACCAATTATGTTGGTAGAATCGGTACGTTTTTGTAAATTCGTACCTAATTTGCAACTATATTACTGGTACATTCGGTACTTTTTTGAAATGCGTACCATGTTTACCTAGCGTACTTTTAGTGATTTTTTTTATTAATTGAGATAAATTATTGCAGATGATTCCCAAGTTCTTATACATGTTGGAGCAGATGAATCCTGGTTCAATTATGGACCTTCAGACATGTCCAGACAGTGTGTTTCAATATTGTTACTTTGCTCTCTCTGCGTGCATAAGAGCTTTTCGTGCATGTCGGCCCGTGATTGTCATTGACGGCACACACTTGAAAGGGAAATACAAGGGCATTTTGTTTGTCGCAGCTACGAAGGATGCTAATGAACAGATTGTTCCATTAGCATTTGGCATTGGTGATGTGGAGGATACTTCATCTTGGTCGTGGTTTTTGGAGCATGTCCGTCGGACGTTTGGTTGCCCCCCAGATTTTATGATAGTTTCAGATCAGCATCTGAGCATCAAGAATGCTATAGATCAAGTTTATCCTGGCATCCCTCATGGTCTTTGTACGTTTCATATACAGGGTAACCTGAAGACTTGGGGTACCGTTGTGATTGATCTATTCCACATTGCTGCGAATGCTTACAAAGTAGAGGATTATGAAAAGTACATGAACAATTTGAAGGAGACCTCTCGTGGTGGCTATGAAAAGCTTATGAGTATTGGACCGAGCAGATGGTCTGTTGCACTATGCCCCGTGCGGAAGTTTGGGTTTGGTACATCCAACGCTGTAGAGAATATGAATTCAAAACTTCGGTGGGCAAGAAAACTTCCGGTATGTTCTCTTCTAGAATACTGTCGTAATCTTGTTCAATCTTGGTTCTTCCAGCGCCGCACAAAATCTGGATCTAGAAATGAAGATTTATCGGTATACGCAACAAGGGAATTATGTATAGCTGTCGAGGCGGGGCGCGTGATGAGAGTTGAACCGATATCTGATACGAAGTTTAATGTCATTTTTGGAGTAAAAAGCAATGTTGTTGATGTTGCTTCCAGGAATTGTTCGTGTCAGGCATGAAATTTGGATTTAATACCTTGCTCTCATGCTACTGTAGCAATTAGGTGAGGTTGAAGTTTTTATTTGTTGGTATTATTTGCATATACGTACCTATTTTGCCAAAACTTCTTAGTACACCTGGTACGTAATCGTAAATGCGTACCAAGTGTACCTCATGTAACTTGGTACGCAGGTACGCTTTGATCAATGCGTACCTGGTCATTAAGTTACGATGGGGGTACACTTGGTACGAAATTGTAATTTCGTACTAAGTTTGCTCATCAGAATTTGGTACGCCGGTACGCTTTGACTAAAAACGTACCGGCGTACCAAGTTCTGATGAGCATGCTTGGTACGCATTTACAATTTCGTACCACGTTTGCTTACCCGAAGTTGGTACGCCGGTACGCATTACCCAATTTCGTACCAAATTTTCCTTCGATCAAGTTTTAATTTTTTACACATTTTTAGATTTAAGAAGGAATCCCCAATGTCATATGTTCATGAATATTATTCTACTGCGACGTGGCGTGAGATTTATGCTGATGATGTGATGCCTATTCCAGATAAAGATTCGTGGAGTGTGCCGCCACATATTGCTTCAAGGATTGTTCTTACACCTAAGGAACCTAAGCAAGCTGGATGGCCGCGTACAAAGAGGATTCCAACTGGATCTCATACCAAACGCAGTCGAGGGTGTTTGTGGTGTCATGAGAAAGGTCATTATATGAGTACATGTCCTCTAAAACGCCGCTTGATTAATCCGGAGGAAGAAGGGAGTAGCAAACAACCAAGCATCAATACGAGAACCCGCAAAACGAAGAAATGTGGTATTTGTGGTGTTGCGGGTCATACTCGCCAAACATGTCAAGATCTACATAGATTTGGTTGATAAGTGGAGATTTATTTAATTCTATTAGCTGTGTAGTGTTTGTCATTTTTTTTGTTTGAAATTTTTGACGTTTTAATCAATATTGTGTCAAATATTAGCTGTGTAGTGTTTGTAGTTTTTTAAGTAAATTTTTGTACGTTTTGTTTAATTGATTACCCTGCGTACTAGAAAAAAAAATTTAATGACAAATACATATTCACTGTTAAGTCATAATCAGATAGGTAAAACTGGTAAACTTTTATGAATACGTACTAAAACTCTTGGTATGCTTGGTACATTTTTGCTAATGCGTACCTAATGTACTTGTCATGTAGGTACGCAATTTGCAAATACGTACTTGAAACTAATGAAATACTGGTACACTTGGTACGTTTTTCATAATTCGTACCAAGTGTACTTGTAGAGTAGGTACGCTTTTGTAAATACGTACCTATATTACAATGAAAAACTGGAACAGTCGGTACGTTTTTTTAAATGCGTACCGAGTGTACTAGAAAAATACTAGTAAATCTTGGTACGTTTTGTTTAATTGCTTACTTTTCGTACTAGAAAAACTGTAAAGAAATTGCGTACTGTGCGTACCATAATTCACATTAGAAAAAAATTTACATAGTTAATCCCTAGCATATACTAATAGTTATGCAAAATGCACATTCAAAATATTCTAATATTTATGGACTTACAAAATACTATCCATCATGCACAATATATTAACACGAATGCACTGTTTAATTCAATTGCCTTCATTCCCTTCATTGACTCAATCCAAATCCATGAGAACTGCCGGTGTCACTTCCTCCGTGCTATGGGCATAAATGGTCCTTGCTATATGGTCTCTATACTCCACCCGATCTTGAGACTCTTGCAAACATCTTTGCAATGGAGTTTTTGAGATGAGTTGCTCCACATACTTGAGCGCATAGAGGCCACAATCATACCCATTATCTTGCTGGAATTTATTTCTCTTTTGGCCCTTCTTTGGAGGGAAGCATAATTCCCACTGGCCGAGTTGTGGGTCCTTGATGCGATGCTGTTTGTAGTATCCAATGACCTTCATTATTTGTGGGATTGTTCTTGTCATTGGGAGAAAGATATCTCGTCTATTATCGTAATGGTGGTCCTCGAATGTATGCTCCATCGAGTCATAGAGAGTTATCTTCTGCTTTTTAAGATCTATCAACATTGTACCCCAGTGATCCTTGTAGAAGCACAATGCAACTACCTAAACACAAAATAAAACATGGTACGTTATTGTAAATGCTTACCACAAATCCAAGAAAACCAGGTACGCTTTTGTAAATGCGTACTGCCAAACCAGGTACACTGGGTACGAATTTATAATATCGTACCGTATTTACCATACATGCATCTGGTAAAACTAGTACGATTTTAGCAATGCGTACCGAGTGTACTTAGTTTTATTATTATGTATTATTAATAAAATCGTACCTTGTCGCAGTCAACCCAATGCTTTACATTTCGCGCCCCCAAGCTGACTGAGCTCCTTCGGCAAACAAAAGCAACCTCTCCATTTCATCTTTTGGGAAGACCTCTTCAACATTTGGTCCAAACGTCTTGTGATTGTATGGATCAAAAGGATTTGGTCTCTTGTGGATGGTGTCGAACACATTCTCCACCGTTTCCTACAATTAAGTGTAAGAAATATGAATATATATATGTTATGTATGTAGAAGTATTACTGTATAAAATTTAAATTATTATAATTGGTTGAATTTACCATAAAATAACAAGACGTCACGGCAATCTTCGGGTCAACTTCTCCCAATCCGGCCATTGTAGGATTTGCCACCAGAACAGCAAGATAAGCTTCAATGTGTTCTAAGTCGATCTGTCCTGTTGGATACATGATAGACTGGAAAAAGGTCTTGTCAACACCACAATGGTCCCCGACATTCTTCCTGTTGTCAATGAATATTACATTAATTGAACTTGGTACGTATTGTAAAAATCGTACCGGCTTTACCAATTAGGAATGGTACTCCTGGTACGAATTGGTAAAATCGTACCGAAATTACCAATTGCAATATGGTACACCCGGTACGTTTTCACAAAATCGTACCTAGTGTACTCACACAACATGGTACACCTGGTACGAATTGATTAAATCGTACCGAGTGTACCAATTCTATGCTGGTACACCTAGTACGCTTTTACAAAATTGTACTCAACTTTCCAATTGCAGAATGGCACACTTGGTACGCATTGACAAATTTTTGAAGATGAAAAATTTAACTTACATTGGAGCTTCCTCTAAGTTAAACCAATGCTCGAAGGTGTGACGTCCTGGTCTCACGTTTTCTGGCAGAAATTGACTGCGTAGAGGTGGAGCTGGGAATCTTCTTCGGAGTGGCCTCGGATTCAAGATACGCACCGCGTTTTGTTGTGCTGGTGGAGCTTGTGGTGGAGGCGGCCCTTGTGGCACCGACAAGTGTGGAGCTTGTGGGGGAGGTGGCCCTTGTGGCACAAATATTTGTGGAGCTGCTGGTTTTTGTACTTCAAATTTTGGACACGGTGTGAATGTACCAGCTGAAGATGCATTTGGTTGAAGAATTTTGTCTTGCGGAGGCGTAAATTGATCATTTTCCATTAAGATGTCCCACAAGATGTTGATTTGCGTGTCCGAAAATTGATCGGCTTCCTGTTCAGGTGCCTGCTTGAGAAAAGAGAAATATTGGTACGTTTTTCCTAATTTCGTACTTGATTTGTATTGCAAATTCGGTACACTCGGTACGTTTTTGGAAAAACGCTTGTTGGTACGCATGGTACGTTTTTATGAAAATGTACCATGCGTACTCGTGGAAACATGTACGATTTTGTATATCGTACAAGGTGTACCCAATTACAATACATATCAATCAATTAATGAAAAATAATTCATCGATGAAAAATAATACAAATTCGGTTACAACATCAAATAACCAGAAACACAAATATTTGTTCTTAACATGAAAAATAAAATATGAAATTGTTTGTGTTATCACACCATGAAATTGTTCAAATTTTGTTATGCATCAACTCAAGATGCATCTTTTATCTCTTCATCATCTAGCTGCTCCGTCGTCCTCCCGCCAGCTTGCTCCGTTGGTGCTCCTCCCTCTGCCTCTTTCATCGTCTTGTCGCTTTTCATGGCCGCTGCCTCCGTTTCCTCTTTCTCCTCGCTTCTCGTGTCGCCATCCACCGCTGTTGCTTCTATTGTTTCAGGTTGAATGTCATTGATAGTAGGAGAGGCTGGAGATGTATAGTGTGCACCCGTGAAGGGTTGGACTACCCCTTGTTCTTGGAGCTTGTTAACAACATAGTTCCTAACATCCTCCACGAGCTGCTGCCTTTCATCCGATAGCCATGATATGAGCATATTTGCGGCGGCCTCAGCTATCTCTCGCACAAGAACCGCTCTCTCCGGCCCTTGTATTAAGTTTGCAAGGACAGAGGAACGGGTATCGGCCGCAGGAGGAGCGGTTGATGTGGATGCAATGTTGGTACGCGGAGGAGGAGGAGGAAGATTGTCTTGATCATCTTTGTTTGCAGCTTCCGCTTCATTGGCATGAGGCTGTTCATTATCTTCACCATTGTCGGCTGCTTCTCTTTTTCTTTTCTTTTTTGCATCATTCGGATCGTACTTAAATGCAAACGTGCCGATTTCCAAATCTTTCTGTAGAGAAAGCCAGTATGGTGTTTGCTTTTCAGCATTGGAAGGCTTCAGCAGTTGTCGAATATTCTGAGAAGGATAAAACATGGTTAGATAAATTGTGGGTAAACTTGGTACACTTGGTACGAAATTACAATTTCGTACCAAGTGTACCAATTTATTTAAGTAATCTCAGTACGAAATTCCTATTGCGTACCGAGTGTACCTAACAAATTACTTCTTTCACTTGGTACACTTGGTACGAATTTATAATTTCGTACCAAGTTTACCAAACCATCTAAGCACACTTGGTACGCATTTGTCAGTGCGTACCAAGTTTAGCACTTTGACAATGCGTACCAAGCTTTACTAAAATTACCAAGTGGTACGTATTTTTGAATGCGTACCAAGCTTTACTAAAATTAATATTAGATCTAAGAATAAATCTTACCAATTTTATGTCTTCTGCTGGGGGGATTTCTACGTCTCTGATGAATTTGTACCTCAACATCCGAGGCAGCTTCTTCTCGGTGGACCTCAATTCCACCTTTGTTCCAATTGCCGGCACAGCCTCATATATCCACCCCTGTTTAACAATTAAAGCTTTGTCAGTATGTAATCATATACAAGATACAATAGGTTTACTTGGTAATCTTGGTACGTAATTATAAATGCGTACCGAGTTTACCAGCATTAAACTGTTACGTTTGGTACGAAATTAGGAAATCGTACCGAGTTTTATCAGTTCGATCTGTTACGTTTGGTACGTAATTGTAAAATTGTACCAAGTTTTCCAAGAGACTATACTTATATTTGGAAAACTTGGTACGATTTCCTAATTTCGTACTGAGTTTACCAGTATCGAACTGTAATGTTTGGTACGAAATTTTAAAATTGTACCAAGATTTCCAATAAATACCAATTTCACCTATTAAGAACTTACCAATAAAGCAAAACTGTAGCCTCTGATGTGGTAAGATACGCCGGATTTGTTCTTTTTATCTTCCGTGTCGATTGTTTTGAAACTATCGACAACCATTTGAAACGAAAAGCTGCCCCAGGGGAATTTCTCCCATGCTTCCTCATCCTCAACCAGGATCCACAGCCAGTCCGGTATTTCTTCTTGGTATTCTCATATCCCAGCACGTACTATGCCGCCAACAGAATTTTTGCCAACTTTAAGTAGTCGTCGACGCTGATTTTGATTTCAGATTCCTTGTAAAAAAACTTCCTGTTCGTAAATGGTGTCCACACTTCTACAGCAGTGACCATTTGGTTGCCGAATAGTCGGGAGTACAATGATGTACGCGGTATGATGTGGTCGGTGTAGGGGTCAAAATCTGCAGGGCCGAATTTCAGGCCGCTAACCAATGCAAATTCTTGCCGGCTGAACCGCAAGAGCTTCCCTTCAACCTTTAACCATAGAGCTGAAGCATCATACTCGGGGAATGAAACCACCTGTCGAAGCACCATCCAGTGGATGGCCTTCCCCGATCGCATATTCATGTCCACCATGCCCATAAAATGGCCCAGGCAGGACTGCTTCAGCTTGTCCAAATATGAGTTGCCACTTTCGGTTAGGCATGCTCTGATGTCGTAAACAAGTGACTCATAACCGTGAGTCATTGTCTTGTTTTTCAAATGTTCAAGCTTGAGCCTCTTGTATTTCCATCGGTTCTGCAATAAGAAAAAAAAAAACAATTCAATAACAAACACATTTTCACTGTTTAGTCATAATCTGCTTGGTAAAATCAGGTACGTTTTTTCAAAATCGTACCTAGTGTACTCACACAACACGGTACACCTGATACGAATTGATTAAATCGTACCGAGTGTACCTATTCTACGCTGGTACACCTGGTACGAATTGATAAAATCGTACCGAGTGAACCTATTCTACGCTGGTGCACCTAGTACGCTTTTACAAAATCATACTCAGTTTACCAATTACAGAATGGCACACTTGGTACGATTTTATCAAATCGTATCGTACCAAGTGTACCTGTATAGTAGGTACGCTTTTGTAAATTCTTACCTATATTACAATAAAAAAACTGGTACACTCGGTACGTTTTTCAAAATGCGTACCGAGTGTACTAGAAACATATTAGTTTTCTTGGTACGTATTTGGGAAAATAGTACCAATTTTAACCAAACAAGAGCATATTCAAATGATCAGAATGCAAAATACATCATGCATAAACAATCTCAGCTATTCAACAAGAAGCTATCCTCAATTCCAGTAATGACATATCTGGTATCACTAGTACGTATTTCACAAAACGTATCCAGTGTACCAGTAGAGTTTTCCCCCAAAATCACAGATCTGCAAATTGTACCCTAATTTCCATTCTACTCAACAAACTAGCTACAAAATTGATATTCAAAACATAATAAACCCGCGAAATCGGAGAAATCAAGTGATAATCAAACATGCAACCACCTTAAATTTCAGATCTGGAAATCTTACCGGCAAATGCTCGAAAGCATCTTCTTCCTCGGCTTCATCCTCCTCGCCATCTTTAGCCTGGTTTTCTTCCTCTTCTCGCGGCGGCGACGGCTGTGCTTCTTCCTCTGCCCGCGGCGGAGATGTCTTTTCAGCTTTTTCTTCGTGCGTCTCGGGCGGCATATGCTGTGCTTCTTCTTCGCGCCGTCTGCTCTGCTTCTTCTTCTCGCGGCGGCGCCTCTTCGCGCGAAGGCGGAGCAACTTCGATCCGTTTAGACCTAGTTTTTTTTGGCGGCCTTCGTCGGCTGAGTCGCGGCGGTTCTCTGTTTCGTCGCGGCGGTTTTGCTTGGCTTCGTCGCGGCGGTTTCTGTGGTCGCCGCCGCTGTTTTTTTTGTTTGGCTTGTGGTCGCCGTTTTTAGGGTTTTTTGCGGCGATGTTTTGGCGGTTTTTGTCTTTTTCGTACGCGGCGCCATGTAGTCGGGCTTTAGGAGGTGGTTGGTGGTGGAGAGAGATGGAGACGCGGAGGAGGAGAGGTGGATGGCGGTGGAGAGAGATGGAGCCGCGAAGGAGGAGAAATGGAACAGAGACAAAACGGGGAGAGAGAATGAGAGGGAAGAGAGAGAATGAGTGCAGTAGTAATTGATCTTTGAATTTTAACTGTACACACCCCAATACCCTATAAGAGTATTTGAGTCAAATTGGGTACAATTTTACCCAATTTTTGTCAAAAGTGAACTTTTGACAAAATTTGTTATTACCATGTAGGGTAATGACATACTACCATTTCCCTCTTATCCTACTCGTTATATCTACAATCTATATATGTCTATACTAATATAAAAATAATCTTATTTTACAAAATTTATTTTGCCGAAATTACATTACCATATATCTAAATTAAAGATAATAATATATTTTATAAGGAATTATATTTATTAGGAATCAAATACTTCATCCGTCCACGAAATGGTTACCACTTTTTGCTACTTAAATTTGTCCACGAAATGGTTGCCACTTTTGCTACTCCACTCACATTTATTATGAGGTCCTTACTCCACTTACAACAATACTTGCTATAATTCACTACTACCTACCTTTTTCTTAAAACTCGTATCGTCCACAATGTGACAACCATTTCGTGGACGGAGGGAGTATAACTTGTTACTCCCTCCGTCTCATCAGGTTTGGCCTATTGCTTTTGAGCACGAAGTTTAAGGAGAAAATAATTAAGAGTATAAAATATGTTTAGTGAAGTTTTTAAAATGAAATAAAGTGGATAGAGAGAGAAAATAGTGAATAATACAAAAAACGTGGTGAAAAATTAAGATGAAAGGTGTAAAGTGGGTTGCTTAACAAATTAATTGGACCTTAATCATCATCTAATTATTTCCAAAAAAAAAGCAGGACAAGAATAACGGGACAGCCCAAAAAAGAATACAGGCCAAAAATAATGAGACAGAGGGAGTACAATTTATCTTTCACCTAAATTACAGATGGGTGATGATATTCAGCCACACTGTGGCCGGCCACACGAGCTAAAAATGGTAATATAGGTTTTTAAAATGGAAATATACCCTAATTGGGAAGCATAAACCCTAAAGGAAAAATGTGATTATTTCCATTTTTATAGTTAACTTTCCTTTTTTTACGTGTGTGGCTGGCCATAGTATGGCCGGATATCTTTATTCATTACAGATTTAATATGGACATTAAAAAAACATTAAACTTTCCTTATTACTTAATCAATTGAGAGAGTTAGTTGACTTCCTTTTCCTTTTATATCAACAAGCAAATATTTAGACATAATTTGTTCCTTTTTATTTCAATTTTATTAAAGATCTGTGAAACAAGAAAACTATATATTGTAGCAGCATTTTTGAGAGGATGAGAGCATACTACACCACCAAAGGCATAAAGAAATGCTCGTCATGAACTATCAAAAGCCACATTCTATTTTATTTTGAGAGATCTATATTCTAAATAGTTTTTGCCTTAGCTTGAAATCATAAGCTATATATGATCAAACATAATACAATTTAGAAATTCTTACTCTGAGATTAATACATAAACCTACAAATTAAATGAAACATGAATGATGGCCAAATGATCTTTTTTCTAATTAAGAACTTAGATATGGTTCTTAGATATGGAGAGATGAAGTATTAAGATTGACAAAGCATATGTGTAAATCAAAATTGCCAAAATTAAATCAACAAAAATGCAACTAAACAAAAAATGATCCTTCAATGTATATAATATTATAATCTAAAGATTTAGGAACTAAACAACCTTTCTTTACCTTGAGTACTTATGTAGGAGATGAAGGAAACTCTCCACTTACAAATCTTAATTTGATAATTTACACGTTTACCAAGTAGTTTTCTCCTTGCTACAAACAATATGCTTATATGATTAGTCAAACCTTTTAACAATATCCTCTATTTTACTAAGACATATTATTAAGAATATTTATTTTAAATCTATAATTATTTAAGAATTTTGTATATGTATTAATAAAATTCTTATTTTTGTTTTATGTTTTTATTCATCTGAAACTCGTTCAGAAAATTAAGGATGAACATTAATTTACTAGGAAAAAAGAAAATTAGTATTATCTCACATCATGCCTAATTTTGTACTTCTAATGCCACTTTGAGTATCAAGATTACAAGTACAAACTATCATAGAAAAAATCTATTAGTTATACGAGTGCACGTTAATATAAAGTGTGAAAGGAAATCAAATATATTCTAGCTAGACCGCATGATGTAGCTGCCAAACCCCAAGTCTTGATTATTATCTTTACAAAAATATAAATTAACATTTCATTTAAATTTAATTGTCAGGGTAGAAATAGATATGTTTGAGGCTCTGCATCAAATGATTTTAAATGGAATCAAGGTTAGATATGTTTTCAGCAAGCCCAGTTCTGCTTCTGCCCAAAAAGTGAGATTCTTTCCAAAAAACAACAAAGCTAACTGAATGTTCATACAAAGAAAATGCTGGCATTCTAGTTTTTATAAGTCTTAGTTGACTGCTCAAATAAGACACACAATAAGCTTAAACTTGCTAGGATACCTGTCCAAACCATAATATAATTACTGAATGATGCAAGGACGGACAGGTAAGTTGAAACAAGTTTTTCCGGCCAAAAATATTGATCTATCATATATGGAAATGCTACGTACCTTTAAACCCCAGCAACCAAATTTGCATGATTTGTTAGCAAGAAAGCAAGAAGTTGTTTGGAAGAAACTTAGTTCCATCCAAAAACCTAGGAAAAGCCACAGAATTGCATGTCAGGGTATGATTTTTCAACACATTGCACGTACATCCCTGTAAGCATTTCAAAGACAAAAATCGAAGAACTAAATTTCTGATTGCTGCTCTGGATGGAAAAGTACATTAACTTCTAAAACCAGGAAAAAATACAGATTGTTCGATTCGCATAACTCAAGTTTTAATAACTATACCTGCAGATACAAAACAACTACAGCCCCAATTTCTAAGAGATCAAAAAAGATTTGTGGCTATGGCAAAGTCAATCAAAGAAGCATCCACTACAAATGAGTTTAGTGTCATAGTTGTGTGAGCTCTTAGCACTGACTATTACTGTAGAAGTTAATAAGTACTATATTTTCACTATGATAACATAAGAGCATTCTCTATCTTGCCCGAATTAATATACTTCAAAATCAAGAAAAAACAAAAGAATATTTAAGCGACCACCTTTGCTGTAGTAAATTGAATAAAGATGCCATAATATAATGCCTGCATTGACAACTACCTTTTAGTTTTCCTCGCTTTCAAGCTATAAATGCCACTCCTCAACATTGATTACCAGCTACGCTCTTTCAAGAACCTGGTTCAAATGAGGCATTTCTGCAGCAGCTACATTTCAAAATCATGCATATATAGAAACAATACTATCATAGAATATAAATTTATCTCCAAGCACAAAATTCTATTGATTGCAGTGATATGTTTCCAAGAAATAAGTCCTTTAAATGCTGTTTACACAATCCTATTCTTCTCTTATGTAAGCTGGGATGTATAGAGCTTGAAAATCCAGTCTTCCAAGCTGGGAATTTTTGTCTTTCCATTACATGAAGAGTATAAACACATGAGACTGAGGCCGAGCACCCAATGACGAAACAATAGCAAGGACGTGACTCACTTACCACTCTAGCCAATGACAATAAACATGAACCACTGTATTTTATTCCATACATTAAGGCACCATCAAAGTTAGATTCTAGAGAAATCAATTCCGTGTTTGCTTCCTTAAGTTCAATCTCTTCAGTTGAGGGGATTCTGCTCAGCTGTGAATCAAATTTCTTCTCTATCTCTGCCTCATGAATCCTATACTTTGCCGCTAGTGTTCGGATGCATGACATTCTTACTTGATCGGAGATGATGTGCTTCACTTGGTTAAAGTTGTCGCATCCCCTGTACCATCTTAACCAGCGGTGAACTATGCCAGTAAACCAATCAATAATTTGATCGTGATCCAGTAAGATTAGTACATAGCATGTCCGGGCATATCCTTCCCTATTAATCAATCCATAGCGATGAAGACGCTTTGCTAAGATGTGTAGCGGGGCAACAGTTTCTGTTACAAAAAGAGATTTAAATGAAGAATTGGCATCATTTAAAAGAGCAAGTGTTGATGATGTCTCAGAATCGACATATTCTTTAGCTCGTTTCTGAAACTCGTAGTAACAATCTCTTAGTTCTTGTGGAAGAGCTGGTTCTACAACAAGCTTAGTTAATAGTTTTTCTTCATTCCTTGCACTTCTAGCATTGACATCTTGCATCCATATTTTAAGCAACACCTTGTACCAGTGGTCTGTTTTCATCCCAGATCTACGATAACAGGATATTTTATGTAAAATGGAGCTACTATCAGCTAACTGTTTGATTTCTGACTCTTTAACTTTTTTTAGTCCATGAGCCAGCAATTTCTTCCCAATTCTGAGAGCTCCTGCATCCCAAGACTCCTGTTTCTGTTCAGCAAACGTCTTGACTTTGTCCTTCAGCTTGTGAACAGCTCGTAAAGCAGGATTCTCTTTCATGCGCCTTCTGATCAAAGTACCCAGAAACTTAACACCGCGTGGATCATTAGATGCTAAAATTTCAGCTTGATCATCTACCTCCAAGTAGAGAGAATTCTTTAAGAACCCTTCAATCTCTGCCTTAAAAGCCAAAGCGACCTCTTTGGAACCTGAAAAGGCAAAAAAGATCTCATCCATAAAGCGACAACATTTTACCCTCACATCTGAGTCCTTTCCAGAATCATGTTGTTGCAAAGTACTGCCATTTATCTGTTTCCTAAACCAGCCGCGAAGCTTCGAGTGTGACTTCTGCTCTTCAGAGCCAAGAGGGTACGAAGTCTCATATTGCATTGACATCTTGTATACTTCACGGTCAAAGTGATCGAGATATATGTTCATTAATATAGGTGACATTACCCCTTCTTGTGGAAGACCATGTCCTTTAGGAAAAGACCCGAATTCTAGATTGAGTACTCTGGCATCGAACATATCCCTTATTATACCACATAAACCGGGATCTTCTATCTTGTCCTCCACGGAAGAGAGAAGTTTTGCAAGGATGCAATCATCAAGTGTTTTGTTAATGGAGAGTGTGAACCACCAATCAGGATCAGGTATCTCTTTGCGGATATATTTCAAAGCTGACCAATGACCCCTATTACTTCGATGGCCATGGGAAATCCTAGAGAAGTGAGGACGGAAAACAACTTCCAAGACTATCCTAATGGCCTCTTGAACAACCCTTAATTTCAGTGCTGGAAAAACCAGTTCCTCTTTCTTGACCTTTGGCCCTCTAGTTCGTATTGAATACGTATTAGCCCCAACATCAAAGTTTCCATTAGCTAGTTCTTCTGCAATGGACTCAAATGTCAAGTTATCACGAACTGATGTCAAATCAACATTAGAGGTCACTCTTATAAAATCATATGCATCCTTCAGTGTGTTGGGGTCAGCAATTACTTTCATCATGAGATCCTGGTATTTTCCATTCTTATATTGTGCTTTCACCTTCTTCTTTATACGCGTCTCAAGAAACCTTTTGATCTCTACGCAGGTTCTTTGTTTGGATTTTTTGTTGGGAACTTCATAAGATTCTTGAACCAAGGATGCCAAATTCTTAGCCAGGGCCATTTTTTCAGATCTTTCATCACCATAATAGCTTTCTTGCCTGGCCTTATCAGTTGAATTTGAGGACTCCTCCAACAAGCTAGCTAAACTCTTCGCCAATGGAACTTTTCTAATTCCATTACCACCTTCACTATATTCAGTAGGCGGTTGATTCGGATCCAATGTTGAATAAAATCTTTGAACAGTGACCCCTGACACAAGATTCTTGACAAATTTATTACATAATCCCCCAGACTTGTACAACACACGAACGGAGTAATGTAAAAGATGATAACACGGTTAACACCAAAGACAAACAGGTAACAAGTATATGGCATTAGAGGATTTACCAATACTGGTCACAGGCAGAAAGTAATTGGATTCGACCCGGGAAAGCTTTCTCAGCAGTCGATGAAATTTCACGAGCATGGCTGCTCCCCAGAGTTTAACTAGCCTTGTGCACTTCTTTCATTGACGCTTTCTCAAAGAAAAGTCCACTGTCATGAAATTTAAAAGCTCTATCAGCACTCATAAATACGGGTATGGCATTGGTATGTAAATTTTCTTATAGGCATTTCAACAAACAAGTGGTGCAATGCAGAAAATGTGGAATTGAAAAATACTTTCAACTAAAGTGAGAAAGTTTAGACAGATTACCTTTTTGGATTTACAACATCGAAAGCTTCATTCTTGGTGTCAACGAAACAACTTTCATCACTCTCTCCGTCAATGAACGCCCTGTTAGAAATTTTTATCAATATTTTTAGAATAAACTTATATTTCCGCGAATTATAAAGGTATAACTGATGTACTAAGATTTACAACTAGATTAGGGAAAACCTTCTTCTGAAGCTGAGAGATCGATTTAGATGGTTGGCACTGATAGTGATGAGAGGGCAACGGCGGCGGCGGTGCGATTTGGAAATTTGGGTGAGTGCAACTGTGTGAGTCGACTGATGCGAAAAGAGCTCAAGAGCACGCGAGTTATTTAGACCATACAAAAAAAATTATGAGTAGTCTGCATTGTGAGATTCACGCGCTGCGCGTGGGCCTCACGCACCCTACTTTTTTTTTTTTTTTATTTCTAATTTTTTTTTTGATGGAGCTTTCGGTTTCGATTTTACGATTCCGTCTTTATTTTAATTATTAAAATAAAGATAATCGGCGAACAATAATTTGAACTTTTCCAGCTCGTTCTGATACCTTCGACTCCCTTCGCTCGAATCTTGATCAGAGACAAAGCGGCAAACAAAAAAAAGGGTAAAAAATAAATAAAAAAAAAACAAAATTGGAAAAAAAAATCTGGTCAAAGGGGGTTGACCCGGGTCAACCGGGTCGGGTCGCAGGCATCTACACCGTGGAGACTTCCACGGGAGTTTTTGTATTAAATTATTATTTCCTCCGTCCCGTTATTCTTGTCTTGTATTCCTTTTTGAGTAGTCCCGTTATTCTTGTCCTATTTTCTTTTTGAGAATAATTAAGAGATAATTAATTTGTTAAACAATCCACTTTACACCTTTCATTATACTTTTCTACCTCATTTTCTGTGCCATTCACTATTCTCATTCTCTTTCTACTCATTTTATTCTACTTTATTTCACTATTCACTCTTTCTCTACCCACTTTATTTTACTTTAAAAACTCCAATAAATATACTTTCTATTCTTAATTATTTTCTCCTTAAACTTCGTGCCCAAAAGAAACAAGACAAGCCTGGTGGGACAGAGGGAGTACTACAATTATAATACAAAATTAAAAATACATCAATTCATTTGACAGGGCTTTCACAGCTTCTACCACTACAAGAAAAAAGGTTACAATACCACGGCTTTTTCGCGTGGTCTATAACAAAAAGGCTTGTGGTCTACAGCCGTGTGGTCTATTGCATGGCGATTATAGACCATGCGGAATCCCCTGGTCTATAACACAATAGACCACGCGGATTCCCCCTGGTGTATTACGTTATAGACCACACGGATTCCCCGTGGTCTATAACCGTGAACTGTATTGTAGTTAATTATATAGACAACATTTTGTGTAACATAGACGACGCAACTTAACTGTTGTCTATAATGTTAATAAACAACAGTTTTCTCTCTGTTGTCTATTCATTATGAGACCTGTTGTCTATTCCCAATAATATCCAAATGCAAATTAAAATAATATTCAAATCAAATCATAATATTAAAATTAAATATCATAAATCACGATGAAGTTAATGCCAATACAATCAAAGTCATGATACCTACTACGCACATAATAATTGTTCTACAATTAGTCTCCAAATACATAAATATAAATGTTTACATTGTCTTGATCTCCAAACCAACAATAACATAATCTCCAACATTCTACTACCATCATCGAACAACCAAGTCCATCTATCCACGTAGTTTCCATCTACACGATCTAAATAAACACTACCACTTTAAGTGCATAAATTTTAAAACCACATAAAGACCAAAATTTTAAAAAAGGCTAACAAACTTACCATCATCACCATTCAGTAAATTCATCGACAAACTCAGCCCACTATGTACGAACTTCATCGATTTCATCTCTTGAATAATATCCTTTGCTAAACTAAACATAAATAAACATAAACACCAAATTAGAACATAAATAAAAATGAACTTTGAAAATAAAATAAACTTACAAGTGAAGTGATTGGGATGAGTTTGTGAGATCCTTCATTTTCAATGATGTCTTTCATGTATCGCATAACATAGAATCCACATTGCGATCCATCGGGTTGTTGTTGACACTACGTGAAAGGACATTATGTGACCAACACTAGTTATTACCATATAATAATCAAAGAAGCATAAAGAGTTTTATACCTCGATCACTTCCCACAAGGGAGTCATCATTCCCCTTTTGCCAATGCTCATATTGAATTGTCTATAAGCCCTACATATTAAAAAATATTAATTTAAGTTCCAGATTATCTCATAATTATGTGGATCAACAACTACTCTAAAACTTACATTGTTATGATGCTCCTCCATTCCTCAACATGACCCTCATTACTCAATGGATCCAACATGTATACAACCTCATTATGTGGATCAATCACCATAAGAATCCAATGCCAACTAACAAGATAGACATGTAACTAAGTAAATGTTGGGAAATTTATTAAAGTTTTGATTGATTCCAAAACCAACTGACCCCAACCGAGTAGATGTTGCCAGATCCTAATGTTAGTAGTTAGGCTCGCTGTTTGAGCAGTGTTAAGATTTTATCTTTACAGGACTACAGCTGAAGACGGCAACAAGGCCTCACTCGGATAGAACATCAGTTGTGAGGAAGACAACTGAGCGTTCACAAGATGAGCATTCAAAGTGGAAGATGCAAAAGTCATCTAAGCATTAAAATAGGGGGAAGTTACGTTCAAGAGAAGTTGCAATTGAACATCAGTTGTAAGGAAGACAACTGAGCGTTCATCAGATGAGAAGTAGATAGGGGAAGAGAACATCAGATGAAAGAAAGTCATCCGAGCGTTCGAACCTAACTGATCAGATACAAGAAGGACAACTGAGCGTTCAGTTTCAGAACATCAGTTGTAGGACCTGAACCAAGAAGATCAACAGCTTGAAGTTCAAAGTCAGCTGAGAGTTCATATGTTCAGATAGAACATTAGCTGAAGACTAATCAGATGAAGATCAGACGACTCAACCAACTATCAAGTATTGGAGGTCAAAGGTTAAGATTTGAATTTCAAATTAGGAAGTCACGTGAAGGTTTGACTCTCTGTCATTACCTCATTTGGCCCAACACAAGGCTGTCTCAGATGGAAAGCAGAAGCATGCAGTTGCCAAATCCGAAAAATCTGCAGAGATGAGAGACAAGCCATCGCTATCAAAGAACAGAGATCAACAGCTCTTCCAACGGCTAGTTGATTCTCTCCGCCTATAAATAGAGGCATTCATTCACTCACAAGATACAAGACACACACGAGACGAGACAGACAATTGCCAAGAGCGAAAGAAAGAACTAAATTCCTTACTCGAGCTGAACCACATTCATTCTCTTAGAACATCATTAGTTGAGAGTTCTAGAGTGTTAGATTTTGTCTGAGTGTCTTTAGATCCAACCTTGAGAACATCACCTCGTGAGAGTTCGTAGAGTGTTAGATCTTAGCTCACTTCTTGTTCGAGCTATTTAGTTGGAACCCCACCCTTTCTTTCACCTGAAAAGGTTTAGGACCCTACTCTTCCCGTAACTGGGTAGATAGGTTGATTAGTACCCGAAAACTAATCTGTAAGGTTGATAAGTACCCGCAAACTTATCCCAACGGTTGCAAAGCCCGCGTAAGCTTTGTGGTTTGTCCAGAAGAACTTGGACTGAGTTGTGTGGACTCACAACTCCCCGTGGACGTAGGAGTTCTCTCTGAACCACGTTAAATCTTTGTGTGTTGTGTTTATCTTCAGTTATCTTATTGCACATTCAACTGACTATCTAACCTGCATACAAACTGCTTTATTCATCAACTGTTTTGGTTATTGACCAACCGTGCATAAAAGCGTGAGTAAATTTTATACGAGTTAATTTCCACCACATTCCGCACAGCACATCACTTTCAACCGAGTGTTTCTTACTCGGTTGTGATTCCAACTGAGCTTCTTTACTCGGTTGAGTTATTTTTAGGGGGTTGTTTTAAAAAGTCTTATCTGGTGTATTCCCCCCCCCCCCCCATACACCAGAACTCGTATCGGGACCATCAGTAAAACTTCTACTACAATGCACAAGCATTTTACTTAAAATATTATCAATTTTCACGTACCCTACGTTACATGGCAAAAAGACAAGTTGATTATGCAATGTACTAAGCATCCTTTCGTGTATAATATTCGCCTTTTCTTGTGGACCAACATTTGGATTGCATGATATCTTGTACGGATTAACAAATCAAACTCTAGGAAGAAGGTTTGCACTCTCACATTCCTTATACAAGTTCCTACAAATCTCACAACAAAATTTAATATGTTAAATTCTTAAGTATATATAAACTCTTGACTTTGAGTCAAAAAACCTCACCATATGTACACATATACATGATGCTGCGATAGCCTCCAATGCACACATGTGGTTGATGTCGTCAAAGAAGAGATAAATGACGTGCTCATGGCCGAAGACATCATTATTCACTTTTATTTGAATGCTAATACCATCAATGAGAGCATGCCTAGCATATTTGTGCAAATTCTTCAATTGCTTGGACACATTTGTTGCATTCAATTTGGCCGGCTTTGGACAACTTCTTACCTGAAAGATTGAGTTTTGAATAGTTAAGATCCACAAGATAAATAATTAATTACAATATTTGCATACATACCTTTATTTTTTGTACTTTTGCAATCTGTACATTGTCACGGAGAATTTCTTCCACATCATCAACATCATCAGCCATTTGATTCTTTACTGAGCAACTGTCCTTCGCTTCAATTTCTTTCTTCATCATTTGTTGTTGGAGCTCTATGATCATTAAGTTCATTTCGGCTATTTGTTGAGAAAACAAACTTTTCATCTCCTGCATAATCCTATTATCCACTCCACCACGTGTTCCTTTGTTGAGATTGTAGTAAAGTGTTAGAGTGACACCAGCTTGGGCACCTCTCACACGACCAGAATGTTCCGGTGTCTCAAGTGCTTGAGTGAGAATATCATCACTCCTATCTTCAGAAAGCTCACCTTCATTCTTTTGTCGTATGTACTCATCCTATAATGCATTTAAACCAAATAGGTCAATACCAATAAATTTGAAATTTGAAATCATATTGAAAGTGGATTAAGTTATTGATTCTTACAATCCCGTTAACTGCTCTTGCCAACCTTTGACCATCAAACCCCCTTCCTTGTTTTCTCTTGCTTTCTTCCACAAAAGTGCTCTATCCACTTGTGGGTTTCCAGTCATTTGATTCTTCTAAAAAATAATAAATTATTAGTATCACAACAAATATATAACATACTACAAAGTACACAAATAATTGATATATCACCATTTCTTCACGTAATTCTTCACGTAATCCAGCATATCTTTTGCGTGAAAGATGATGGGGGTATATATTCATTGCTCGTCGAGCATTCAACTCTTCACTTTTTTTTCTAAAAAATATATTTAATAAAAAAATATTTTCAATGCTTATATGATAAAATAAGTAAAAAAAAATTCAAACTTATCTTACCTGAGATGCTTCAGACATACGAAGAATTACAAAATCCTTCCACACATCTAGTGGAATTACTTCGTTTGGTGGAGGAGTAAAAAGTATCTTGGGGCAATCCTCATATAGAGCAATGTGTTTTCTGTACAGAGTTGACTTCCATTGACGCCACTTTGCATTTTCTGAACTCAATAATTTTTTTTTTTCCATGTATCGTCAATGTTAAAATGCAACTACAAAAAAAATTATGAGTTAAAAGATAGTTTCGTCCAAATAATAATAGCATTAATGAAAGAATATCACAAATACTTACTTTCATCGTATCCCATAGCAAATCTTTCGCCTCTTCTGGCACATTTTTCCATTGCTCATACTTAACTCCAATATCCCTTCTAGCAAGCACACCTAAGAAGCTTTCAAACTCAGCACGCTCTGGGCCAATAGGCTGGCCATGAACATCGAAAGTGACATCTCTCTTAATTCCTTTGTGTCTTAGCACAGATAATCTATCAAGAAACACTTTTCCTTTGGGAGCCCTTGAAGATTTTGATCCACCAGAACTTTGCTCCATATTACTAGAACCACCAGCCTCAGATGATGTCATGTTTAGTGGCATCCTGCAATACAACAAATATAAGATTTATAAGTTAGAAATCATTTATAAGAATACATGAAATGCTAAACAATATGCAAAGTATTATTTAAAAACATATCAAAATTACCAAATTATTGATCAATTTCATTATTATCTACCCAAGTTCCATCACAATCTTCACGGACATATGATTGAACAATTTCATCATTAACATCTAGTGGCGGCATTCCGTTGCTAAAATATTGATGGTGAATAGCAAAATGGCTGATATCATCATCATCATCATCATCATCAATTTCTTCAGTGTATGCTACACTTGGAACATTAAGCACAACAGACCATGCACTGTCTTGAGAGTCTTCTACATAAAAGACTTGCTTTGCTTGACTCCCCAAGATAAAAGAATTGGATTTGAAACCGATTCTACTAAGATTTGCCAATGTAAAACCAAGATCATCAACTCTAATTCCACCATTATTCTCCACCCAACTACATTTGAACATTATTTCTTCAAAGCCTTGATAGTCAAGCCCCCATATTTCATCTATAACCCCATAAAATGTCATGTCAGACACGATAGGATTGTGATCCTTTGCACTAGCCACTTGCATTGTTTTTGCAACCAAGCTTACTCCTGAGTTTTGCACAGCTCGTACACTGTCACGTGCTTTTGTGTGAAATGTCACACCATTTATCATATAAGCATCGTACTTTTGAACTCTAGGGAGTGGTCCTTGGGCCAACCACTTCAACCTTTCTGGTATTTGTTGTGTCGAATTAGTTTTGGCATTCACAACCTAATTTCACGATACACAATTAGTCACTATAATTTTTTTACAACAAATTCTATAACAAAATTATAAATGTATATACTTACACGCTTTCGCAACCATTGAATGAACTTACGGTTGTGCTCGACTTGCAATGGTCTTCCCGCCTTCAATTTTTTAGGATAAGTTGGTGATTTCAAATATGTAAAATGTTCCCTATGGTAAATCTTGAAGTCAACCAAATAATAATAATAATTATTGACATGAATATTAAGATTTTTTTGAATAATATAACTACTCACTCGATATATGGACCGACAAGATCATCATTTGTCAGCACGTATCAATGTACCTGTTCCCAATCATCCACGTTAACCTGTGTCATGTTACCACTTGATAGAGGCCTAGTCACTGCTACATGGCGATGTGTGGAGGGTAATCCTATGGTGTGTACATTAGACAAGTACTTGGAGCAAAACTCCACAGCTTCTTCAGCAGTGTAGCATTCGGCGATGCATCATTCAGGACACTTTCAATTTCTTACATAGCCTTTCAAAACCCGCATGAACCTTTCGAATGGATGCATCCACCTATACCATATTGGTCCATACAGTTTGACCTCACGGACAAGATGAATGGTTAAATGAACCATTACATCAAAGAATGATGGAGGAAAATGTTTTTCAAGCTGGCATAATGTAACTGTGATGTCTCTTTGGATGTAATCTAACTTTGAAACATCAATAACTTTACTACACAAGACATTGAAAAAGAAGTACAACCTTGTAATGTCATACCTAACTTGTTTTGTCAACACACCCCGATGGCCATAGGAAGCAATTGTTGCATTAAAGTATGACAATCATGTGATTTAAGGCCAACAAGTTTGGAATCATCTGCAGACAGAAGATGAGACACCCGAGATGAATAACCTGTTGGCACTTTCACTCCACTAAAGAAGGCACATACTTGTTGTTTCTCTTTTTTGCTTAACGAAAAAATGGCAGGTGGCAAATATGTTCTTTTTTCTCCAACCCTTGGTGCCAACTCCTCCCTCAAGCCCTTTTTAACAAGATCTAATCTTGCCTTCACTCCATCCTTCGCTTGGCCCGGAATGTTAAGCAATGTTCCAAACAAGCTTTCACATATATTCTTCTCAATGTGCATCACATCGAGACAATGCCGAACTTCCAAATGCTTCCAATACTCCATCTAAAAAAATATTGACTTCTTCTTCCAGTGGACTTTCTTCTCATCTTCTTTTGAATGAGATCTCTTTCTCTTTTTACCACACACGTAATTGAGTCTCTCCACTTTTTCAAAGACTTCGATGCCACTTAATATTTTTGGTGGTTGTCTTCTCTCAGTCTTCCCATTAAAGGTTGCCTTCTGTCTTTGATAAGGATGATCATCTGGTAAGTATCTTTGGTGTTCTCTATACGACATTTTTTTGTTGTGCTTCAAATGTTCTGCACAAGTTTGATCAGCACAAATAGGGCACCCAAGATAACCTTTCACTTTACTTCTCGATAAATTTCCATATGCAGGGAAATCATTGATTGTCCAGAGTAGAACAACCTTGAGCAAAATTTTTTCTTCACGATACACATCATATATCTGCTCACCAACTTCCCACAACTGTTTCAAGTCATCAATCAAAGGAGCCAAGTAAACATCGATGTCATTCCCAGATTGGTGTGGACCAGAAACCAATAAAGTGAGCATCATATGTCTTCTTTTCATGCACAACTATGGAGGAAGGTTGTACGTTACGAGAATAATTGGCCAACAACTATACTTGGACGACATGACACTGTGAGGATTGATACCATCAGCTGAAAGTGCCAATCTAAGATTCCTTGATTCATTGCCAAAATTTGGACAGAGTTGATCCACTTGTTTCCACGTAGGTGAATCTGCACGATGACGTAGATGGCCGTCGTGGACCCTTTTTTTAGCATGCCATGTTAAAATTTTAGACATCTCCTTGTTGCCAAACAATTCGCTGAAATCTCAGTATTGGTGGAAAGTACCATAGAAATTTTGCAGGAATCCCTTTATTAATATTTTCATTATCAACCACCTTCCACCTTAACTCTCCACAAGTAGGACAATTCATTGAATTTTCATGCTATTTCGATACAAAATACAATCATTCGGGCATGCGTGAATCTTCTCATACCCCAACCCTAACATAGATAAGCTCTTTCTTGCATCATATAAAGAAGATGGAAGTACATTATCTTTCGGAAGCATATCTTTTATCATCAAAAGTAGCTCAGTAAAAGAGGTATCGCTCCACCCATATTTTGTCTTCAAATTATACAATTTAACAACACCAGATAACTTCGTGAAGTTACCACATTTAGGATATAATGGCATCTCAGCTTCCTCGAGCACTTTATGAAAATGATCTGGATTGTCAACATATGCGGCATGAACCATATCCACTGGCTGATCGTGTGAATAAAAATCAGTATTTGCGGTGCTCCCATCATTTTTATCAATAGTTTGAGATGTATATCTCTCCCCATGCGAAATCCAAACACAATACAGTTGATCAATTCCATTATAAGTTAGATGCGCTCTTATGGTTTGGATGTCATGATCACGTAGATTACCACACTTTACACAAGGACATGGCATAGAATCGGGACTCTTCCCTTTTGAAATGGCAAAATTAAAGAAAGCTTCAACTCCCTCTTCGTACTCTTTCGATAATCTACTTTTGGACATCCAACTTTGATCCATTCTTGTGACTATATTCTAACATGAATTTGAAAATTATAACAACAAATATTAAAAAAAATATTATAACATACAAAATAATGATGCAACAAGTTTAGGCAGCAAATAGTAAAAAAATTAACAGTAATGCAGCAAATAAGATTAAGATATTGAGTTTTTATGATTGGGATCACGTCCATAGGAGTATTTAATTGAGTCATGACAGTATTGAAAGCGTTCAAATTTGATTTATTCTTCATTTATCAGATAGAAAGGCGAATTAATGATAAATCTTCGACGCTATAGTAATAACCAATACAACACTAAATTCTGAATTTTCGATGTTTTATGTCCAAAATATGTAGAAACCAACAGCTAATGAAGGATCACAACAAATTGCTCCTGCACATTTCAATTTGTCAACTGTAAATTTTCAGTGTTTTATTTAATTACTCTATCGTAGATTTTTCATTTCTTTTGTCTCTCAAGAGGAGAAAACAATATGATCTTACTCGTTAGCAGCAAATTCAATAACTAATTGTTGCATTCAGTTTCTGAAATTCGTGGAAATGGAAACTTGCATCACATGTCCTTTAGAAAAATTATTCTTGATTTATGAACGTACTTAAATTATGATATTACATAAACCGTACTCATTTAATACAAGAGAGGTATTCAAAATAATGTGCGTCAATTATGAATTTTCATGAACATATGTTAATGTGCAGAAATAAGACGTTGAAGTATATTTATCGAGAAATATCCTATTTATGCCCTGCTTTTGTTTCCACATGTCAGACCAACAATAAACTAAAGCCTCCAATGATCCAAAAACAAAAAATTATTATGAGCACGCCTCATAGAATCCAAGATCCTAAACCACATATTCATACTTAATCATTGCTATCTAGTTAAATTATCCAATAATTGTTGCCCTGTTTGGGCGGTCTCACTAAAATCTTAATTTCCAAGAATCGAAGCACAAAATCAGAATATTTCCTTGCAACACAAAAAATGCACAAGCTTTCACTTTCCCATTACATTCAACAGCACCCACACACAACTATTCATTCAAAACTCCAATGGCAAGATAAACACATTGAACAAAAAAGGCTACAACACATAAAAAATATCAAGTCAGAGGTAGTACCTAAGCTGAATGCCAAGTCAGAGGGTCTGGCAGCGAGGCGGCGACAGTTCCGAGCAGTAGCTTTGTCATGCTCCGACTCTCGAGGTGCGACTTACAAATAACAACACAACCTAAACAACTAACAATCACCTCGATTAAGGTGAAACATGCTCGGGGAAAACTATAATGAAAGACAAGGCAATCAAATAAGGCTTTCAAAAACATAACGAAGTAATATCTGAGCATCTCAAAATCACTTATGACGGAATATAAATAAGTATTTCATGCAGACAAGGATAGGATTCCAACAAATATGAGAATGCAACATTACCAAGTCAAGAGAATAAGATTCAACAAAAGGTTTTAAAGTCAACGAGCCTATAGCTCGGAAGCACAAGTCAAGAAGTTAAGAATTCAACAAGCATTCAAAATCATCGAGTACAACACTCGGAATCAAAAACATGAGTATTAGAGTATAAGTATCAACATACATCAATTCAAAAGAGTTGCAGCGGAAACTTGCATCAAAACCCAACATTTGCACGTATGAAGACGTACAAATGCCAGTCTGATATTCAACTCGACTCAACCAAAAGAACCAAACCACACCACCAAGTATCCATGCCATCGCCATCCAGTCAACCTGCACGTTTAGAAACACACGCAGGGCTGAGTACGAACACAAGCCAAAACATTGGAATAAAGATGCTTTTTAAAGCTATAACAATTGAACTTGCCTTGCCGAACATCACAAGTACTTAAGCAGTTTAAAAACAGTTTTACTTGTGCATGTTAAAAACATTTTCTTAAAACAGACTGCGCAGTCAAACATAACATATAATAATAGTATGCATCATGTGTCACAAACAATCTTACTGTGCCGAGAAGTAGGCCTCCTTCTCGAACACTGTGACCGGCCTAACCGAAGCAAAGCTCACAGTCACCTCAACATTCAACATACTACACGTGGGTTTCTTGCCTTTCACAGGATAATAACATCTTCACATAAACAGATGATAATACATACCAAACTTCAATAAAAACGGCAAGTCAATCGCATTTAAAATCATATAATAATACTCAATTAGCATAACTAATGTTCATCGGTAGTTTTGGTTTAGAAAAGCCCACCTGACTTCCGAAGATTCTAGCTAGGCGGTTTAAGGTCTATTTGTCCTTGCTTAGTGATCCGTCCGGCTCGACCCTTCACACTTCGACATCGATAAAGGAAAATAAGATACGCAAAAGACGGACACAAAGGCGTTGGACTCAACTGAAGGACTTCTACTTGAGTCGTTTCTCTCTTCGCTTTAACTTTTCTAAAGGATCTCGCGTTCTTGTCTTTAAACTATTAACTCTACTCGAATTGGTTAATACTACTAATCAACGTCTTAACACTTTCTCACTTTAATTATTAAACGTCGTCTATCTACATTCCATTACTCGATCTTCTTTTTAAAACTAAATCACTTCTTGACTTAATAAAACAATAACTCAATCATTTTGCATACAAATAATTCAATTATTCTTCACATCACAATTAATATCATGCATTTAAACACTTATTCAATCATATAATGAATTCAGATAAATCCAACATACTTCAAGACACATTAACATTTATTCAATTTAAGCATTAGAACTTAACTCGATTATGCATTTGTTTTCATAAAAACTCAAACAACATACTTTATATTTTCTTAGTTTATAGACAACGCTATTGTTCTAAATTCGTTATCTTATGAAGTATTTTATAAATTTTTACTTAATTAATACAAATTCTCTTTAATTATTAACAACTCTTATGAAATTGGAATTTCCTTTCCATTTCTAACTCGATTTTTACTTCTTAGCTCGACTATTATTTTTCCAGTTATTAACTCGACAATTCTTCTCGGTTTATTTTTAATTTGCATGGTTTGAAAACAACTTACTTAATTAATTAACTTTAATTAATTTATTTCAAAACTATTATTTGGACTTTATTCCATTATTATTTTCTTGATCAATTATACGAGTATTTATCTTAACTCGTTTAGCATCTTTTCTCCATTTTGATTAAAACTTCTCTTCTTTTCACTTCTTATCAATTAATTCTTTTAAACTCGGTTTTCTCAATTCTTGCTTATTTATTTAATAAATTCTTCTTCTTTGTTTTTAATCTTTAAACCACTTTCTTACTTAGTAATTTTCTTTATCATTCAATAAACATTTTTATAAAAACTAGTTCATCTTATTAGTTAAATTACAAAATATCTTTTTGACTTAGTTTATTAAAAATTCAAATCTTCAAGTTTCAATATAAAAACACTTATTAAACATATCTTTTTATGCATTTTTCAATTCTCAATATTTTAAAAGCTTTTAGACTTCATTCTTTTTGTTACAAAAATTTCTATCTTTTATCCATAATTTAAACTAGTATTTACACACATATTATAACATCTAAACATCACATCTTCTATATTATCATAAATTATTTTCTTTAATAACTTTGCATGCAATTCCATTTTCTCAAACTTAACAACATGTATGATTACATCAACATATCACATAATAAATTCATGATCAAAACATCACTTAAATCATCAACAAAATCAACAAAATAATTTCTCCAATTCTTCCTAAAACACACGGCATTTATAGTGTTTTTAGGGCATTTTATTTCTCAATTTTTCATGCATATAATCTCATTCTAAACATGAATAAAATCATAAATCAAGCATCAAAATAACAATAACTCAAGGAATTCATATTTTCCTATTTTTCTCTATTAATTTCGGTTTTCATCAATTTTTAGGGATTTAAATTCTTTTTCATCTCTTAATTCACCGATTAAATCCTAATGTTCGATTCTCCTAACGATTTCTTCTCACTCGATCTTCATATTAACAACCTAAGTTTTCCTAAACATAAAATAAATACCATGCATGCATGTTTTCTTTCTTTTAGGACTTAGAGATATACATATATACAACTAAACAAATGAATAACATACTTTAAATTAAATAGATCTCTTCTCCTTGGCTTCTTGGAATCGAAATTGGAAGAGAATTGAGCTTCAAAGCTTGAGCTTGAATGAAAGGAAGAACTCTTCTTGAATCCTCAAAGAAAAGAATAACATAATATTAATCATCCATCTCTTTTAGGGCTTAAGAGCAAAATGAAGAAAATGGAGGATGATTATTGAATTTAAATCAAGAACTTGGATGGGTTTTTACCTTTTTCTTGAAGATAAGGATGAACTAGATGGAGGATGATGCTTTTTACTTCATTACCATGGGTGACAAGCTTGAATTCAAGGTTGCATGGAAGAAAACTACAATGTATGTGTGTGTGTGTGAGTGCCGAGAGTGAGGGAGAGAGTAGAGAGAGTATTTTTCTTTTCTTTCCTTTTGGTGTTGGATGGAATGAATGAATGAAATGAAATTCACCCTTTTGAATCAAAGAGAGAAATCGAGAGAGAGAGAGTGTATGGAGCTTGCATGTGCATCCAACAAAGAGAATAACATCATGATGTTTGTATTGGAAATTGATTTAGGAAAAGATTGATGGGATGGTTTTGCATGCAATCCAAGCATCACAACTTACTAAATATTTGTAGGAATAATCATGATTAGTTGCATAGGAAATTGGAGAGAGATGGGAGAAAAGTGATGAGGTGGCGTGAGAGGGAGAGAGGTGTGACGACACTTGTCCTCGTCGTGTCGTTACGGGTGTTAATTACCCGGTCGTAAAGGTTTTTCGGATAAAATGATTCGTATTAATTCATTTATGCTATAAACGAGTCTTACCTCTTCTCGTCTCATTTCCGACACTAAAACATCTCAATCCTATTTCACGTCTCAATTAAAAGATTAACGGTTCCGATCATTTAGTCTTTTAAATCTTAAAAGAATTTAGTCGGCTTATTAATCCGTTATTAAACTTTAAAAGATTAATTCCTCATTACTCTTTCTCAAATTATCTCGGATAAGCTCTTATCCTATCTCAATGACCTTAGAAGAAATTCTAGGTTCAAAGATCTTAATTCAACTCTATTCTAAGTTCATCGGCGAATAGAATTTTCTCGGCGATCAATATTATTCTATTTCAATATAACAAACTCTTCGGGATTTTTCTAGAAATTAATCTCATACTCATTTTCATATAAATAAACTCAACATGTACGTCACATTATCATTTCAAGAAATTGAACAGATAAATTCACACAATAACACATAAGACATTCCAGACGTTTTACTCATTTCCCTTTATTTTTAAAAGAAAATTTTTATTCCACAAATCTCATCTTTTAACTTACTCGGTTAGTTATTACGCTCTCTAAAGACATAAAAGCTCGGGGTATCACATCCTCACCCTCTTAAAAAAAATTTCATCCCGAAATTTACTGACCTTAAGAAAATAATTCGGGATACTTTGCTTTCATCTTTTCTTCGAGTTCCCAAGTGGTTTCTTCGAAATCATGACGACACCACTTGACCTTCACTAAGGGAATCGATTTCGTCCTAAGCTGCTGGACTTTATGGTCTAGAATCTTCTCGGGTTTCTCCTCGTAGCTTAGATCGGGTTTTATCTCAACATCTTCTTGGCGTATTACGTGCTTCGGATCAAAGACGTATTTTCTCAATTGCGACACGTGGAAAACGTTATGCGAACTTCCAAAACTGGGCGGTAACGCTAAACGATAAGATACGGATCCAATCCTCTCAAGGATCTCGTAAGGTCCTATAAAACGAGGTTTAAGCTTTTCTTTAACTCCAAAACGATATACTCCTCTCGAGGGAGATACTTTCAAAAATACCTTATCTCCTGTTTCAAATTCCAACTTGGATGTTCGATTATCAGCATACAACTTTTGTCGACTCTGAGCTTCTTTAATCTTTTCGCGGATTTGACGCACATATTCTATCATTTCCTCAATCGCTTCTGGCCCTATCACTTTTCTTTCACCCACTTCATTCCAATAAAGCGGCGATCTACACTTCCTTCCGTAAAGAGCTTCATAAGGGGCCATTCCTATCGTAATCTGATAGCTGTTGTTGTACGCGAATTCGACAAGAGGTAAGACTTTTTCCCATTCAACTCCTTTATCTAGCAGAACAGCTCTTAACATATCTTCGAGGATTTGAATCATTCGCTCGGACTGACCATTGGTTTGGGGATGGTAAGCGGTGCTAAATTGCAACTGAGTTCCCAACTCTTTGTGGAAACTCCCAAAAACGGGCTGTGAACTTCGAGTCTCTATCAGAAGTAATCGTTTTTGGTACTCCATGCAACTTCACAATTTCCTTGATGTAGATCTCAGCTAACTTGGCTGATCCATAGGTGTGTGGAATAGGTATGAAACGAGCAGACTTAGTCAACCTATCCACTATCACCCATACTACTGTATTTCCTCTCCTTGATTTTGGTAATCCCGTCACAAAATCCATTGTGATTCCATCCTACTTCCATTCTGGGACTGGTAACGGTTGCAGAGGTTCATACGGTCTTTGGTGTAAGGACTTCACTTGTTGGCAAGTTAGACATCTTTCAACGAACAATGCCACATCCATCTTCATTCCATTCCACCAAAACTGTTTCCTTAAGTCTTGGTACATCTTCGTGCTGCCAGGGTGAGCTGTATACGGGATTTCGTGAGCTTCACTCATTATTTCACTTCTCAACTTGTCATCGTTAGGCACACAAATTCTTCTTTGATACAACAACGCATTATCACTTGATTCCGAGAAATCTTTAACTTCTTCTCTTCTCACCTTCATTCGTAGCTTTTCCAATTCTTCGTCTCTTCTTTGGCCTTCTATGATGCGGGTTCTCGAGTCGGGCATTACTACCAAGGTAGCAATCATTTGGTCTACTGACGTTGGGGGTACAAGCACTTCAATTCTCATCTTCCCAAATTCTTCAATCAACTTGACTTCATCAGTTAAAAGGAATCCTAATTCGGTCCCTTCCGAATTTTCCTTCTTTCTCGTTCTACTTAGCGCATCAGCTACTACGTTTGCTTTACCGGGATGGTAAGATATCTTGCAATCGTAATCTTTTACCAACTCGAGCCATCTCCTTTGTCTCATGTTCAACTCCTTCTGCTCGAAGAAGTACTTCAGGCTCTTGTGATCCGAGAATATTTCACATTTGGCTCCATAAAGATAATGTCGCCATATCTTCAAAGCATGAACGACAGCTGCTAACTCCATGTCATGAGTTGGATACTTCTCCTCATGAGGTTTGAGTTGCCTGGAAGCATATGCAATCACTTTCCCATTTTGCATTAGGACACATCCTAGTCCTTGAGCAGATGCGTTGGTATATACGATGTAATCTTTGTCTGGCTCGGGTAGGGCTAAAACTGGGGCTGTAGTTAATCTCGTCTTGAGCTCCTGAAAACTTCTTTCACATTCTTCCGTCCATTTGAACTTTGTCTCTTTCTTTAACAGGCTCGTCATCGGTTTCGCGATCTTGGAGAATCCTTCAATGAATCTTCGGTAGTATCCTGCCAAACTGAGAAAACTACGGATTTCATGCACTGATGTCGGGGATTTCCATTCTTGCACAACTTTCACCTTCTCCATATCTACTTTGATTCCTTCGGACGAAACGACATGTCCTAAGAAATTTACTTCCTTTAACCAAAATTCACACTTACTGAATTTGGCATACAACTTTTCTGCTCTAAGCATTTCTAACACAATCCTTAGGTGATTCTCATGCTCAGCTTCATCTCTTGAATATACCAAAATGTCGTCTATAGAGACAATCACGAACTTATCCAGATATTCGTGAAAAACTCTATTCATCATATCCATAAACACTGCCGGAGCATTTGTTAATCCAAATGGCATTACTATGAATTCGTAATGTCCATATCTCGTTCTAAAAGTAGTCTTTGGAATATCTTCTTGCTTGATCTTCAGTTGATGGTATCTAGACCTTAAATCAATCTTGGAGAAAACACCGACTCCTTTTAGCTGGTCAAACAAATCATCTATCCTTGGCAAAGGATATTTGTTCTTCAGTATAATCTTGTTTAGCTCTCGGTAGTCTATGCACATCCTCAAACTACCGTCTTTCTTCTTCACAAACAATATTGGAGCACCCCAAGGCGATACACTTGGTCGAATATAGCCTAAGTCCAACAATTCTTGCAGTTGGATCTTCAACTCTTGAAGTTCCTTTGGAGCCATTCTATATGGGGCCTTAGATATCAGGGCTGATCCGGGTTCTAAATTGATTGTAAACTCTAATTGATGATCAGGGGGTAAGCCTGGTAACACTTCTCGAAACACATCCTTGAATTCTCTCACGATTGGAACATCATCGATACTCAACTCCTGATTTTCGTCCTTATTCAGATAGACTAGATACACTTGCGTATCTTTTTTCCTCATCAATCTCTGCGCTTTCATGGCTGAAATTATTGGCACGCTCTTCTTCACTCTCTTTTCCACTCCGAAATCTATGGTTGACTCTTCTCCAGGGGGTTTAAACGATATTTGCCTCAAATCGCATCGAATCGTCGCAAAGTTCTCGGTTAACCAATCCATTCCTAGGATATCTACGTCACACATCTGGATCACATTCAGGGATTTCACGACTAACTTACCGCTTCTGACCTCAAATTCTAAATTCGAGCAAACACGCGAAACTAATGCAGACTTTCCTAAAGGGGTTGCGACACTAAGCACCTGATTCGATTCTTCTACTTTTAATAATAGGTTCTCTACGCAAATGCTAGATATAAACGAATGCGAAGCTCCCGTATCGAACAAAACAATAACAGGTATGCTATTGAACTTTCCCATACCTACCAAATTTCCTTTCTCTTTCTCCAGCGGCTTCTGCTCAATCGCGTACGCTCTTTGGAAATGCAGAGACTCTTGCTGAAGAGGTTGCTGCTTTGGCTGCGGCGGCTTACGTTGGTGCGGGACAAACTTTTGCAGAGGAGCTGCCTCGATGGCTTTTATCTGCGACGGCTGGAACTGGTTCGATCTTCCGCCTCTAAATCCTTGTTGCTTACTCGGACACTGGTTCGAGAAATGACCAGGTTGACCACAAGTGTAGCAAACATTACTCCCGCTCTTGCAAACGCCTGGTGCATTTTTCCGCATTTCGCACAAGGAGGGAATCCTAGGGGTCCTATGGGTAGGTTACTTCGGTTGATCTGCGGCGCTTTTCCCTTCTGAGGCTGCTGTTGACCTTTTCCTTGCCACTGCTTCTTGTTCGGGTAGTTTCCACCATTCCATTTTCCCTTCCTTTTTCCATACTGGCCCAACTGGGATTGTTGAGTAGACACAGTCGTGATTATCTGGCTTTGAGGTTGAGGATTCGCTGGAGGATGCGATCCTTTCTCCGGTTGCATTGCCAACTCCATATTCAGGGCTCGGTTTAAAGCTTCAGCATAAGTCAAACCACTTTGACTTGCAAGAACTACTCGGATGTCTTGCCTCAGTCCTGCTCGGAACAATTCGCACATCTTCTCATCAGTATCGACCATGTCGGGCGCAAATCGAGCTAACTCACAGAATTCTCGGTCATACTCAGCTATAGACTTTTTCCCTTGCTTTAAACTGGTGAATTCGTTGGATTTTTGCTTACGATAACTTCTTGGCACGTATTTTTCGTATAAGGCTTCCTTAAACTGATCCCACGTTAACTCTTCACACTCTTCGGGAGAATACACTCTTTGCTTTGCTTCCCACCAATAATCGGCCGTTCCTTTCAACTGGTACGTCATGCATTCCAAACACTCACGATCCGAACAACGAAGAAAATGGAAAATTCGCTCCAAAGAACGAATCCAGTCCTCAGCATCAGCCGGACTGCCTTTACCATCGAACGTTGGGGGATTTTGTCGGAGAAAAAGCTCTTCGACTCGCCTTTCATTTGGAGGGGGCGGGGTAGGATCACGCTGTCCTTTCGGGTTATCTTCTGGGATTCTAACGTTTCTGCGTCTCAGCGGCATTCTAAAAATTATAACAAGAAAACTTTAACCACTCCAGGTCTTTAGTTCACTAGGAACCTTTCTCGATTCTGAAAACATTTCTCTTTTGGGAGGAATACGATTCTCGATTGGTACTTAGATAATTAAAAACAATCAAGAACTTTCTCAAATAATTCATTACTTCAACTTCTCATATATATACATGCATCTCATTCAATTTCTAGTAACCATCAAACATTCACATCATCATCATATTTTCTCAAAAACAATCAATCATAATCACCAAACAGATTTATCATCACTTCATATTCATATGCTCAATTCAATTTGATAACTCAGGAAATTCAAATTTTAATTTCAAAAAGCCCAATGGCTCAATTTCAAATCGCTCGGCGGCGGCCTTCTTAAAGGACTTATAACAATAGGGAATCACTTGAAAAATTTCCCTTCTTCCTAATCAAATTATGCAAGTCTTAACCATAAATTACATCACAACTGAAGAAATATAAAAGAGTTTGTCTCTCTAACACACTCGAACAAAAGTACTTAATTTCAACGGCTTCCTTGGATTACTTCCAGACATAGGAATCATCCTCGCTCGGCCCATTATCATCGTACTGCTCCGCATCGGAATCTACTCCATAGTGCTCTATGGGTTCTTCGTCCTCCTCGGGGTCCTCTTCTTCTTCCTCTTCTTCCTCAAGCATCCGACCTTCAAACTGCTCATCATTCTCCTCGACGTTGTCATCCTCGATGGCGAAACACGCGCGCTCAGCTTCTCTCAAGACTTCCTCACAGTCTTCCAAGGTATAGTTCATCGCAGCTAGTTCAGATTCAACCCAAGGCGGGGTGTTAGGATTCTCTTCTTGGTGAAATTAAGGAGCTAAATTAGTGGAGACGCCAAATTGAGAGTTATGCTCGTCTTCTAGCCTTGCTGGAGAGGTAGTTGCACGAGCAAAAGAAACATGAAAGACATTACTGGGTAGGGTTTGGAGATATCCTTTTCCTACAGTCGCTGCGTCAGTTGGCTCACTTTCATTCTCGATGTCGTTGCCTGAACGGGCTAGTCTAGAGGATTCTGCTTCATGATGACTTGAAAAAGTTACTTGCCGACGACACATATAAGCAACAAACTAATCTTCATTTGATAGAGGATTTCCATTGCATCCACTCGGCTGCAATGTTGGCAAGTTAGACAAAATAAAAGGGTCAAAAGAATGAATTAAAGCACACCACTTACAATTAGATGATCTGAGTGGGAATTCTGAGGTTCAAGAACAGTTCGTAGCGGCGAATTGATTTAGAGAGAGACGGGTTCATTTTGAGGAATTGATGGAGGAGTACGAACAATTTCATTTAACAAACTTGGAGTATCATCATCATATGGTTCGGGCGGAGGAGCGCCATAAGACATGAAACGGGCTAAAATTGTCGAGATAACGCATTCACATCGTTGTGTAGGGTTCGGTCGAAGTAGCGGTAGCCTAGAAATCGAGGGACAAGACAAGCTGCCCATTCCTTCCATTCTTGCGGTAGAGCTTGGATTAAATACGTCATGCCTTCCAACGGTTCTATGTCCATATACTGGACTCTTCCCCATATCGAATGATATCGTGCTAAAAATTCCGCTAACGATTCGGTGCTCATCTTTCTCACGTACAAGTACTCTTGCATCCAATCGTTGTCGTCCATCCTATATGAATTTTTAAACGCATAACCACACTTAACAATTAATCGAGCATACTACAAATTCCACTACATACTTATTTCTGCGTTCCAAAGAGGGATTTTTGATCATGAATTCGGGCAATTCCAAATCACGTAACCAATCGCACACGCGTTTCATCCTTTCCGATTTCTCCACACGCACTCGCAAAAGGGAGGACATTCTAAAGCAATCTAGTTATTAATCAATTTAACAACATCATTTCTAAACATCATAACTCATAAATAATTTAAAAGAAATTCTCAATACTTTGATAACTCAAACATCACTTTGACTTGAAAAACTTTTAGAAAATAAGACATACCTGGTTGCCGGATGAGATGGAGGATAGCTTGGTGTGGTTTACTGATTCAAACAAGTCTAGGAATTAAATCTAGACTCAACTCATAAAAGAATAACAGACTTCAGAGCAATTCAAGCCTTGCTCTGATACCAACCTGTCACGCCCCGACTCTCGAGGTGCGACTTACAAATAACAACACAACCTAAACAACTAACAATCAACTCGATTAAGGTGAAACATGCTCGGGGAAAACGATAATGAAAGACAAGGCAATCGAATAAGGCTTTCAAAAACATAACGAAGTAATATCCGAGCATCTCAAAATCACTTATGACGGAATATAAATAAGTATTTCATGCATACAGGGATAGGATTCCAACAAATACGAGAATGCAACATTACCAAGTCAAGAGAATCAGATTCAACAAAAGGTTTTAAAGTCAACGAGCCTATAGCTCGGAAGCACAAGTCAAGAAGTTAAGAATTCAACAAGCATTCAAAATCATCGAGTACAACACTCGGAATCAAACATGAGTATCAGAGTATAAGTATCAACATACATCAATTCAAAAGAGTTGCAGCGGAAACTTGCATCAAAACCCAACATTTGCACGTATGAAGACGTACAAATGCCAGTCTGATATTCAACTCGACTCAACCAAAAGAACCAAACCACACCACCAAGTATCCATGCCATCGCCATCCAGTCAACCTGCACGTTTAGAAACACACGCAGGGCTGAGTACTTCGTACTCAGTGAACACAAGCCAAAACATTGGAATAAAGATGCTTTTTAAAGCTATAACAATTGAACTTGCCTTGCCGAACATCACAAGTACTTAAGCAGTTTAAAAACAGTTTTACTTGTGCATGTTAAAAACATTTTCTTAAAACAGACTGCGCAGTCAAACATAACATATAATAAAAGGAGGCATCATCTGTCACAAACAATCTTACTGTGCCGAGAAGTAGGCCTCCTTCTCGAACACTGTGACTGGCCTAACCGAAGCAAGGCTCACAGTCACCTCAACATTCAACATACCACACGTGGGTTTCTTGCCTTTCACAGGATAATAACATCTTCACATAAACAGATGATAATACATACCAAACTTCAATAAAAACGGCAAGTCAATCGCATTTAAAATCATATAATAATACTCAATTAGCATAACTAATGTTCATCGGTAGTTTTGGTTTAGAAAAGCCCACCTGACTTCCGAAGATTCTAGCTAGGCGGTTTAAGGTCTATTTGTCCTTTCTTAGTGATCCGTCCGGCTCGACCCTTCACAGTTCGACATCGATAAAGGAAAATAAGATACGCAAAAGACAGACACAAAGGCGTTTGACTCAACTGAAGGACTTCTACTTGAGTCGTTTCTCTCTTCGCTTTAACTTTCTCACTTTAATTATTAAACGTCGTCTATCTACATTCCATTACTCGATCTTCTTTTTAAAACTAAATCACTTCTTGACTTAATAAAACAATAACTCAATCATTTTGCATACAAATAATTCAATTATTCTTCACATCACAATTAATATCATGCATTTAAACACTTATTCAATCATATAATGAATTCAGATAAATCCAACATACTTCAAGACACATTAACATTTATTCAATTTAAGCATTAGAACTTAACTCGATTATGCATTTGTTTTCATAAAAACTCAAACAACATACTTTATCTTTTCTTAGTTTATAGACAACGCTTTTGTTCTAAATTCGTTATCTTATGAAGTATTTTATAAATTTTTACTTAATTAATACAAATTCTCTTTAATTATTAACAACTCTTATGAAATTGGAATTTCTTTTCCATTTCTAACTCGATTTTTACTTCTTAGCTCGACTATTATTTTTCCAATTATTAACTCGACAATTCTTCTCGGTTTATTTTTAATTTGCATGATTTGAAAACAACTTACTTAATTAATTAACTTTAATTAATTTCTTTCAAAACTATTATTTGGACTTTATTCCATTATTATTTTCTTGATCAATTACACGAGTATTTATCTTAACTCGTTTAGCATCTTTTCTCCATTTTGATTAAAGCTTCTCTTCTTTTCACTTCTTATCAATTAATTCTTTTAAACTCGGTTTTCTCAATTCTTGCTTATTTATTTAATAAATTCTTCTTCTTTGTTTTTAATCTTTAAACCACTTTCTTACTTAGTAATTTTCTTTATCATTCAATAAACATTTTTATAAAAACTAGTTCATCTTATTAGTTAAATTACAAAATATCTTTTTGACTTAGTTTATTAAAAATTCAAATCTTCAAGTTCCAATATAAAAACACTTATTAAACATATCTTTTTATGCATTTTTCAATTCTCAATATTTTAAAAGCTTTTAGACTTCATTATTTTTGTTACAAAAATTTCTATCTTTTATCCATAATTTGAACTAGTATTTACACACATATTATAACATCTAAACATCACATCTTCTATATTATCATAAATTATTTTCTTTAATAACTTTGCATGCAATTCCATTTTCTCAAACTTAACAACATGTATGATTACATCAACATATCACATAATAAATTCATGATCAAAACATCACTTAAATCATCAACAAAATCAACAAAATAATTTCTCCAATTCTTCCTAAAACACACGGCATTCATAGTGTTTTTAGGGCATTTTATTTCTCAATTTTTCATGCATATAATCTCATTCTAAACATGAATAAAATCATAAATCAAGCATCAAAATAACAATAACTCAAGGAATTCATATTTTCCTATTTTTCTCTATTAATTTCGATTTTCATCAATTTTTAGGGATTTAAATTCTTTTTCTTCTCTTAATTCGCCGATTAAATCCTAATGTTCGATTCTCCTAACGATTTCTTCTCACTCGATCTTCATATTAACAACTTAAGTTTTCCTAAACATAAAATAAATACCATGCATGCATGTTTTCTTTCTTTTAGGACTTAGAGATATACATATATACAATTAATCAAATGAATATCATACTTTAAATTAAATGGATCTCTTCTCCTTGGCTTCTTGGAATCGAAATTGGAAGGGAATTGAGCTTCAAAGCTTGAGCTTTAATGAAAGGAAGAACTCTTCTTGAATCCTCAAAGAAAAGAATAAAATAATATTAATCATCCATCTCTTTTAGGGCTTAAGAGCCAAAATGAAGAAAATGGAGGTTGATTATTGAATTTAAATCAAGAACTTGGATGGGTTTTTACCTTTTTTCTTGAAGATAAGGATGAACTAGATGGAGGATGATGCTTTTTACTTCTTTTCCATGGGTGACAAGCTTGAATTCAAGGTTGCATGGAAGAAAACTACAATGTATGTGTGTGTGTGTGTGAGTGCCGAGAGTGAGGGAGAGAGTAGAGAGAGTGTTTTTCTTTTCTTTCCTTTTGGTGTTGGATGGAATGAATGAATGAAATGAAATTCACCCTTTTGAATCAAAGAGAGAAATCGAGAGAGAGAGAGTGTATGGAGCTTGCATGTGCATCCAACAAAGAGAATAACATCATGATGTTTGTATTGGAAATTGATTTAGGAAAAGATTGATGGGATGGTTTTGCATGCAATCCAAGCATCACAACTTACTAAATATTTGTAGGAATAATCATGATTAGTTGCATAGGAAATTGGAGAGAGATTGGAGAAAAGTGATGAGGTGGCGTGAGAGGGAGAGAGGTGTGACGACACTTGTCCTCGTCGTGTCGTTACGGGTGTTAATTACCCGGTCGTAAAGGTTTTCCGGATAAAATGATTCGTATTAATTCATTTATGCTATAAACGAGTCTTACCTCTTCTCGTCTCATTTCCGACACTAAAACATCTCAATCCTATTTCACGTCTCAATTAAAAGATTAACGGTTCCGATCATTTAGTCTTTTAAATCTTAAAAGAATTTAGTCGGCTTATTAATCCGTTATTAAACTTTAAAAGATTAATTCCTCATTACTCTTTCTCAAATTATCTCGTATAAGCTCTTATCCTATCTCAATGACCTTAGAAGAAATTTTAGGTTCGAAGATCTTAATTCAACTCTATTCTAAGTTCATCGGCGAATAGAATTTTCTCAGCGATCAATATTATTCTATTTCAATTTAACAAACTCTTCGGGATTTTTCTGGAAATTAATCTCATACTCATTTTCATATAAATAAACTCAACATGTACGTCACATTATCATTTCAAGAAATTGAACAGATAAATTCAGACAATAACACATAAGACATTCCAGACGTTTTACTCATTTCCCTTTATTTTTAAAAGAAAATTTTTATTCCACAAATCTCATCTTTTAACTTACTCGGTTAGTTATTACGCTCTCTAAAGACATAAAAGCTCGGGGTATCACAAGCTTTCAGCGGTGGAGACGGCGGTCACAGGCAGCGAGGCGGTGACAACAGATTTGAAGAGATGGCAGCCCACATCTTCAAGCAAACAAAACAGAGCACATATTTCAAAAAAATTAACTTCTCATATTATATAAGAGTGAAAATTTATTGGAATTTTCTATTCTATTAGCAATTTGCTTGTTTCTTTTCGACATATACCATCAAATCTTCTCTTATGCTGTACACTTTTTTTTTTTTTGGAAAAAGGGAACAGTGAGGTTTGAAGTGTAGACTTTAATTCGTAATTCATCGATGAATATCGTTCCTAATTATTTGAATCAAACACAAGAGAAAATGGATGCACTAATCAAAACTTATTCAAATACGTTGAAAGTTGTTTCTCTCTCTGGTAAAAGAAAACAGCAAATTAAAATTGAGAGAATATTTGACATATCCTGACTTGAGCTGGAAAACAAGTAACACTAAAACTTATCATATACCAAGGGCAAGCATGGTTCAAAAATAGCATATTCTAATATAAGTATAGTAGTTTAAATTCATTTAATTTCAATAAATTGGCTTAACAGATGCAGCTCTGAGCATGTGATAATAAGTATCAGCCTAACACATATATAAAACAACGTCATTAATATATATATATATATATGTATATGACCGGAACTTAAATACGTTAATTACAAGCTTGAACTCTTTTTTGGCAGAAATAAAATTTTCAGTAACTAAAACACAGAAGAAGCTACATGCTCATGTTGAAAAATAGCACAAAATCAGAAGGAGCTAACATTCTCCATTCTCCATCCCATATTCGTTAATCGACCAAATAATAATCTCCTGAACTGAGAAATTAATGTAAAAACATAAGGAGTCCTCTATAGCAAACAAGTTCTTAAACCTTTCACGAACAAGAGAAAGAGGTGAAATGGTGCTTAATTAAGTCTTGTGTTTGATTCAGTCTTGATAAAATTAGATCATCAGCTTCTAATCTTTATATATTTGCCTAAAATTCTTCAAAATCATGATAATACTATATTATTTCAATTCATTACTTTTTACATGTGAATCGCACATACCATTATCTGTAGTTCCTTCACTTCATTCTCATCCAATGGGATTTGCTGCATTACGTCTTCCTCTATTATTTCTGAAGAATTCGCAAAACCAGGGTTCACATTCACAATCTCAGCATTCCTCTCATCTTTATACATGAAATCGTCTTGCTAGCTTCAGATATTGAACCATAGACCTGGTTGGTGTTGTCACTGTCAACATCAAAAAAATAATAATGATAAAGTTGAAAATATCACTACTCAACCAACAAGGCGTAGTAATCTTGGAGAGAAAGAGATTACCTTAACAAAGAGGTGTGTTGGGTGATGATTGCGCCGCGGCAGCGGCGACTGAGCTATGACACCGTTGTCGCAGGGCTGGGGGCAGCGAAGTGACGAGGTTGGGCAGAAATTAGGGAAAGGAAAGAGGACGGCGGGCGGTGGTCGAGTTGGAGAAGATTGATGGCAGATGGTGGAAGATTTCACCAGAGGCGGGCAACTGATATTGAGAAGAAGAAGGGAGAGAGACGTGCGACTGACGGTGGAAGAAAGGAGAGAGGCGAGAGTTGTCTGCTGAAATTTTAAAAAATTTGGGATTTAGAATTTTACCCCCAAAAAAAACCAAAAAAAAAATTTATAGACCACGGGTTTTAAAACCCACGTCGTCTATAAGCATGCGGTATTAGACCACATGGATTTACTGTGGTCTATTGTATTAAAGACCACGCGAATAGTAGCCGTGGTCTATTTTCTGTTGTTAGGCGGTTATAGACCACACGTTTTAAACCTCGTGGTTTGTATTCATGCTATTAGACCACGTCTACGACGTCTCCTGTGGTCTACATTGAGAATTTCTGATTTTTATATGGGTAATTCTAAATGTAGCCCCTATTTTTCTCTTCATAGCCTCCATAATTAAAAAAATAATAAAAATATAATAAAAGTACGATTTTGCCCCTTAGCCCCAACAAGATTTAATTTCTAAATAAATGTTAACTTAATATCCATAGCCTCCATAATCCCGAGATTACTGTTAAACTGAAAATCCAAAGGTTTATATCCCCATTTCCACAGGCAACGACCGCCTCCTCACGTCCCTATAATACTTACTAGTTGTTGCCACCACCATCATCTTATGCCTTATGGCTGGCATGAGCCATGTATTACTCTCCAATGATGTAATAGGATTATTAGTTGATTTTGGGATTTTATCACAATTCATTTGGCGATGGACTTCTATAACATGGTGATTGTCCATGGTGATTGTCCATGGTGATTTGAATCTTTTTGAGAAGAACCCATTTGAATAAGCACTATCTATATATTACTTACGAATTGATGAAGGGCAAATATGGATTTGAATGAGTTCTTAAAAAAATTCATATATGGAGTGTTCGATGGTTACTGCTTGCTAACCGATGTATTTGTTAGATATCAATTTTGTCAAATTTATAAATGGATCAAATAATTCATTACATGATTTGTTCCCAAGCGCTCATATTGAAATCCAAACATGTTTATTCATCATTGTCCTTTTCTTCTTGAAGTTGCAGAAGCCTTTAAATGTTGTGGCAATGGCTGCGGCGGCTAGTTAGGGAATTGAGGAGGCAGGAGATCGTGTGGGGTTATGATCCTTTCACAAAAATCTGGTGGCTATCGTCATAAAAATATGGAGTAATATTTATTTAGAAATTTAATTATTGTTGGGGGCTAAGGGATAAAACAATACTTGTCTTACCTTTTTTATTATTTTTAAATTATGGAGGCTATAAAGAGAAAAATGGGGGCTACATTTAGAATTACCCTTTTCATATAGGTCGTTAGGGCATCCACATCCGTTGAGTCCAACGTATGCTCTGGCCCACGGATGAGCCCTTGCTCATATTGGTCGGGCTAATCCGCAGGCTCATATAACTTAGTGTCCAAGTTTTAGAATTTTTTTTGATTTTTGAATCAATTTTTTTTTGCCAAATAGAATAATTTACTCCCTCCGTAATTGATATAATGCCTCAAAAAATATTCTGCGCGGAGTTTAAGAAAGCTGGTGAAGTTGAATAAAGTGGTGTAAAAAGACTTAAGGGGTAGTGTTAATCTTGACTTTTAATTATAATTAACATTTGTGTATTAAAACTCTCTCTTCCCTTATTTAAAACACTCTGCATCGTGAACAATTAAATTGAGAGTGTGTGTTTGTTGATTTTTTTTAATGCCTTAGAACTAAAATTAAATCTGCAATTAGAAGTCTTTAAATAAAAAACAAATTTGTATAAAAAATAGAAATTAAATCTGGCACAAAATTTTAATTCCTTAAAAACTGCAGAACAGTGAAGTTGCATTAAATAACAATCAGTTTTGGTGCAACAATCCAAAATTTACACACTAAAATTCAAATTTCACACAATAAACTTGGAAGGAAATAAAGGTACACTTACCACATTCTAACTTCAATAAATATAGCAGCAGTTAGCCTAAAATTTAACATTCAAACACTTCATAAGTACAACAAATCTGCAACCATGTTGGTTGGGCAAAAGAGGTCCAATTTGACTAATGAAGAACGCAATAAAATGGCACAATGACTCCTTCAAAACAACAAAGACTGCCAAGTGAACTATGGGGCAATAAAAAGCATGTGTGGTCTTCAAGGTGGATCTGAAGACAGTGTAGCGCACTTGGAAGCAAGCAGTTGCACAACACTCCTTGGGAAAGCTTATACATGTTGTAGCCATGAAGAAAGGGTTAGTTCATAAAGATAAAATGCATATAGATGCAGACAAACTGAAAAGCTTGTCAGTTTTGGAAAGAAGTTCAATCAGAAAGATTGCATTGGGCATGAGAGTCAGCAAATTACAAATACAACAATGGTTGAAAGAAAAAAAAGATAAGGCATCATACTAATACTACCAAACCATTCCTTACTCCCACAAACAAGCTGCATAGGTTGCAATTTAGTCATAATCAGCTCAGTTGTGTTAGTGAAGAAGGTAAGATACTTTTTCAGAATATGTACAATGTCATTCACACGTATGAATTCATCCATCACAAATCAAACCATCAGAGAGCATGAATTCATCAGAAACCAGTACAGAGCATGCATTCACCAGAAACCATGAATTCAATATCATAAATCATGAAGCATGAATTCATTAGGAATCAGAGATAAACACATAAGAGGCATCACCAGCCAACACCCATACATTTAAGGCATCACCAGCCAACACCCACAATTAAAGCCTCACCAGCCAAAGTGACACAAACATATCAGAAAACAGAGCAATGGGAAGAGTCACCTGAATAGGGCAGAAAAGCCCTAATCTTACAATTTGAGGCTCTGATCAGCAAACCCCTAGAGTTGTTAGTCAGATACATATCATCAAAGTCATCGAATCCGAGTGGTGGAGTCTCCGGTACCACCAACTCAGATTGGCCATCATCGTCAGTGATCTACAGCTCCGAATCATCATATCACGTTTCCGGCACAACAGTATCAACCCTAAACTTAGACATAGGGTCGTGATGGAAGCAATCCATGGGGATGGGGAGATCGAGCATCTCTGATTCATAGAGAGACTCCGAATCAGATGCAATCTCTGTCGGTGTAAGAGACTCCAAATCAGATGCAGCGACCGCTGGAGTAGGAGAATCTGAATCAGATGCAGCGGCCACCAGAGTTAGAGACATAGAATCAGATGCATCGGCCATCACAAAGAAGAACAGAGAATGAATCGCAACAAAGAAATAAGAGATTCAGGGAGAGAATTGCAATAGAGAAATGAGAGATTGAGGGAGAGAATGAATTGAGTGAGAGAAATGAGAGTTTGAGGGAGAGACAGCGATTCATTTTGGAAAAAATGAATGGAATTAGGGTTTTTAAGATAGGATTTGGGTTGGGATTGTGGATCAGACAAATGGGTTGGGTTTTATTTTGTTAATTTTGTGTTAGACTATAAGTGTTGATTAGGGTGTTAATTAGTGTGGGTTAATTTAAATGGATTTGGTAAAGGTAATGATAAAGGGTGTAAATAATTGAGTATTTTTAAGGCTATATAAGTCCATAAAGTGAAACAAGGCATTTGATCAATTATAGTGAAAAGTGGTAAGTAGGACATTTGATTCATTACGGAGGGAGTAATACTTAAATTTCATTAATAAAATTAAAATATTACACCGATAATAAGATAAAAAATTTTAAACAACATAATGAAGAAAAAAAATTAGTCTCTTGCACGACGAGCTTGTATCTTGGCCACTTGCTCCGAATGTAGCTTGAGCTGCTCCTCCGTCATCCTCGATGTATCCATATAGAGTATCTTGTTGTCCATCGTCTCGCACTTGAAATGGATTTTCTCCATTTTGGCCTCGGCAAGAGCTGTGAGACCACTTTGCGTGCCCGCCATAAATTGCAACAGCTCTTGGATATGGGTGCCATCGTCGAGCTTGTCTTCCCCTTTCCCTTTGTCACCGCCTTCGCTTTCTTATTTCCAATTGGCCGAGTGCCAACGCTTTCCTCGGCGGAAGCCGAAGTCGTGAAAGCACCATCGCTTTCCTTCGTCCTCTTTGTTGCATGCATGTCGCTCTCCAAATATTGAGACTTGAACTTGTAGTTTAATTGTAGAAGTCTCCATGAATTCTCCCACTTGAAAGAGACGCCCCTGTTTCTTGACTTGTAGAGGTCCATCGTCCTATTACTCATCATGTCATCGTTGTATCCACTTGGCCATGGGGCTTGAGTCTCTATCCAAGCATTCTCCCACAACTTTACCTCGTGGCTCACTCGTTGTCAGTGGCTCTTCACTTGTTTGACCATGAAAAAGGTGGGCATCAAGAGGTTGTATCGTTCCACGACCCTCCCCCAATACCTTTCGGCCTTTTGATCCGTATTTTGTAAAGTACGTTATGAATACAATTGCCCTGATTACATTTATAATTCATACATCGATCGTACCCCTTATCTTTTTCAGTATTTTTAATTTTAAAAATTATGGGGGAGAGAATTGATGGGAACGGCTAATGAAAGCCGAACCGACTTGCCCACGGATCTTTTTCGGATATCTAACTCGACATACAAGAATCATACATAGCATGCTCCTATTAATTTAATGCAACCATACAAGGATTAGAGATACTGTTCTCTTGGATTTGGAGATTGTGAAACGATTCCACTAGTTGATCTTCTAGAGTGTGTCCCGTCTCGATCTCGGATGTCACATGGTTGACAATCCTCCAAGATCCTCAAGCCACTCCAAACCCTCACTACTTTCTCTCTCTATCCCTTGTGGTGTGTGTTACAATGAGAACACACTTAGGATTTGCAAGAGAGAGCTTGTAGATATATAAGACAACCAATGGGCCAAGCCCATTATGACTTAGTGTGTGGGTTGGGCTTGAGTGTAAGAGAACATTTGGGCCATTCTAGGGATCTACTAGAAATCTAGAGTTGGGCCTCCTATATACTAGTACACCATTATTCAAGCCCAGAATAATTACAAGTAAATAATCACTAATTCATTCCACTAAAGAATTAGTGATGCACTGCCGTTCTAGTCCGCTGATGAATCAGGACTTCTAGTTTTGACTCCGACATCCCCATGTTTAAGATGTCAAACATTCATTCATTAATTAAAGCTTCTGACAGCTTAAATTAATTAATATCTTTACCTTAAGTAGTACCACTCAACCTTATTATCATACCGGATACAAAATCCACCTGCAGGGTTTAGTACGATAAACTTAATGAGCTCCTTAAGGGAATGTTATCAACTTGGGGTCACCAGGACATGGTTTCCTAATATAGTTAATTAAGTGTCGAAACAAATATTGTTGTCACCCAAGAGACATGACATATTGAGTTAACGCATAACTCTCACCCATAGTAAGTTAAAGTGACACACAGATATTTGATCACACTTAATCACTTATTAGGATTTAGATCTATCGAGTCACTGAGACCTTGGTTCTTCTCAAACGGTCAGAATAGAAGAACACGTCTCACTGCGATCCATTCAATACATAAACATATGTACTAGCACAAACAAGTAGTCAAGACAAACTACTTTCTGTTATATGCTACAGTCTAAACCGATAACTTGTCCAGAGTTATTTCGACTGTGAATAACTATTAATATCTCATGAGAAACTGATAAAATATGATCTTCTGTGATCTACAACACACCATTTGATCTATCACATGAGATAAAGGGACAAAAGATATTATGCGACAAACAATCAAATCAGATATGGGAGAAAACAGCGGAAATAGAAACCGTGTATACAAGCACAAAACATTTGCTTTACAGTATACACCAACAAGAATGACAAGGTAAAATTAATTGGAAAAGTTCATTCATTGCATTGCATTAGTTTGTTTGAAAGGGGTTCTAAGTTTGGCGGCCAGTTTGAAATCTCTCTAAAGCAAAGATCGTGATTCCGGTTTGGTGATAGTTCGGAAAACAGGATGATCGTGATCTTGAAAACCGTTTTGGTGATAAGTTGAAGAATAAAGTAAATAAGGAAAGTTTGGTCGTGACGGTCGTAGCAGCGGCACCGGTGGCACCAACAACTAAGCCAATTTCAAATTTATATTTTCCACATCCACCCTTTCACATTTCTTGTAATTTTTATAACATATTTCTTGTTTTGTTAATTGTTGGTTTAATTTTTCTTATTTTTTTCTCATATTTGGTGTTTGAAATTTGATAGATCTAGGGTTTGTAGAGATAGCAGAAAATAACAATAATGCGACGACACAAGGATTTACGTGGTTCGATCAATGTGATCTACATCCACGGGAGAGAATATTTAGTCTTTATTGCTTGAGAGTGCAATGAGTATTTGAACGTATTTACACCTTTAATCTAGCATCTATATATAAGCCTTGAATCGAGCCCTAATCCTCCTAGGATTCTTCGTACATATCCGAATTTCCTTCATAATAGACTTCCTTCTCCTCTAGGACAAGACTTCATTACTTGGTCTTCAAGGCAATTAATAATTCGTCTGGGCCGAGGTCCTTGGGCCGAGCTTAACGTACAGGCCCAATTAGGTTGGGCCTCGGATCAGGCCCAAGAAGAGGCCGGTACCATCACACCCCCCCAAAAAGAGGAAAGAAGTCGAAAATCCGACCTGAACAATTGTACACATCAGCTCTGCCCCGACCTGGAATTGGTTCCATCCCCCAACTCGAGTTGGGAATGGCTAGATCTGAAAAGAGTTTATTTGAGTAAGCACACGGATCCGGGTCACGATGTAGTCAGGTGGATCCGGGTCCCGATGCAATTGGACTTGGAGGGAAAGTTTGGGGGCTTTTTTGAAAATACCTTTGAGGGGCGGTTCACATTCCGAAAAAGCCGCTACGTGACACGTGTGACACGTTCAGCGGCGGGATTCAATTAGTCCCTACGGGACTCCCGATAACTTTCATTCTAACTCACCATTGCATCAAAGATTTCCAGAAACCTACTCTTCCCCCAATTTCCCGTCCAAAGATTTTTCAGTCGAACCGTACCGCCGCGCCGCCGGTTGCACATCTGTTCTTACTTTCATCTGTGGATTATGTCCAGCCGACTACCTTAATTAACAAGTAAGTATGGCTTCCCATTCTTCCGTTTCTCCTTCTAGTAGCGATAGCGGGCGCCCTCCGGCCGATTCCACCGGCGAGATGGTCAATTTTAGAATTTTTTCGTTAGGGTCTCCTACCCCGACCGTCGCGGCTTTACCTGTACCCCGCCCCATGGAGGGGAAAGTAGCTGAGTACTCTTCCATCATCTAGGATAAAATTTCTCGCCAAATCTTACAATTTTCCCCTAGACGCTGACCTCATAGAGCCTCATCCGGAGGATAGGGCGTGCTCGCCCCCTATGGGGTTTTGCACGATTTACGAGGACAGTCTGCATTCTGGTCTTCGTCTGCCTCTTCCGGTGCCCTTCGCCGACCTTCAAAGCAAGCTCGGATTAGCTTTAGGGCAGATAACTCCGAACGCCTTTAGACAGTTTGCCGACCTAGGCGTAGTAGCTATCCGGCACAATTACCCGCTATCCGCCGAGCTCATCCACGAGCTGTTCGCCTTCAAAGCATCCGCGGGCTGGTACTATACCACTGCTCGCACTGAGTTTAAGGGGAGAACCCTGAACAAGGTGGAGAAGTGGCATAGGAAATTCTTTTTCTGTCGACATGATAGCCTAGTTGAGTTGGTCTGGAGGTTGGGCAAGCCTCGTGCCTGGGTGACAAGCGAGGTGGACGAGGGCTTGGGGAGTGTCGCTAGGGCGATAGCGAGCTGTGGGCCGTTCGAGGAGAGCTACCACGAAGACTCGGTAGCTGAAGCGGGGTTGAGCCCATTCGAGCCCCAAAATATGGTGGATCCTGCAACGGGTGAGGCCCCGCTAGTGCTGTCAGGATTGGTTTGATTGTTGAAACGTTGCCTAACCCCGTTATTTGTTTTGTCCTTGCAGTGAAGTTCGGGAAGCAGGGACCTGATGCTAAGGCCGCAGCTCGCGGGGAAAAGAGGCCCAGGTCGTCAGGACGATCTGCTTCTGACCAGAGCCAGCTCGGAAGAGCCTCCGACTTGGGTCGGCAACCCGAGGTGGCTGTGCCCGCAGCAACGGGGGTTCTCTCCCCCTCCGCCAGCCCATCCCGCAAAAGGTCCAGGGTCAACGTGGAGATCGTTGACATTTCGGGCAGTGATGTGAGCCCGTCTGCTCCAGCTCAACTGGGGAATTTGCCTTTTCCCGAGGTAGAGATTTGTTAGCTATTTTTCTGTATTTCTTGCTTGCGTGTAGCTGACTGTATTCCTTCTTGCAGGGCATCGACATGTTCACGGCCTGGCTGAAGAGTAGCGTCGGGGAGATGTCAGCGAAGCACGAGGACGAAAAGAGTCGGTACTCGGAAATGCTGATGTCGACCGCGGCCAGGCTGAAGAAGGCTGAGGAAGAGTTGGCCAAGTCCCGGGAGGAGGTAAAGGCCGCCAAGTCCGAGCTGGCCGAGGAAGCTCGGAAGAGATTTGACGCCGAGCTGAATGCCGAGGAAGCTCGCAGGAGGTTTGAGGCCGAGCTGAGTGCGGCCAAGGAGAGGGAGGCCAAACTAGCGGCCTTTCAAGGCGAGGCCTTGCGGGCTTATACGAAGAGATTGCTCTTGTCGGATAGCTTCTCCGGCCTGGCCAATGACTTGGCTGGGCTTATCAACGGAAGCCACGCCCTGAGCGCTTTGGAGGCCGCTGCCAGTGATTTTCCCGATCTGGACGTCTCCAAGTATGGCTACGAGCGCTTGGAGGACGAGGCCCTCTTCGCCGAGTACGCCAGAGTAATCCGGCGTCACCTCGGCCAGCTGTCCATTTTGGACGCCCTTGCCAGCTCGTCCGTGCTCCTGTCTGCCGAGCAGATTGCTTCTTGTTCGGCAGATCGGGATCCTGCCCTTGACGCAGCCTTCGACGCTCTTTCCGCCGATGGAGGAGAGGACAAGGAGGAAGATGAGCGCAAGGCTTCGGTCGACGAAGAGGATCCGAAGGATGCAGGCGCTGATGGCTCTTCTCAGGGCCCCCCCTCCAGGCCGCCACCTCGTCAGAACAAGGAGGTGGACGATCCTTAGAAAAAATTTTGTGTTTTTTTTTTTTTTTGTATTTGTAACTATGTACTTGAACTTTATGTTGAATAAACGAACTTTGCACTTTTTTCTGTGTAGATTTCTGATAACCTTGGTATAACTTCTCTTCATAAGCAAATAAGTGTCCTATCTCAAGATTTATCTGAACAACGGTCTCTAGCTCGGTTGTGGATGGATAAATGTCGCCGAGCTGAGGCGCTTTTTGGTGAAAAGTGTGCGCTGTTGAGGTCCAAAGAATCCGAGCTGGAGGAATGGCAGGTTAAGTTCGAGTCGCTCTGCACGGAGGCTGAGGTCAAGCAGGTCGCTTGTCGAGAGCACGCGGATTTACTTCAGGCCAAGTTGCTTCACGCGGAGGAAGAGTTGGAAGTAGCCCGGGGTAGGGCTGGGCGCGTGCTGGAGGACCACGAGAAGATCGTTGAGGAGCATGCCGAATACGAGGGCATCATCCGCCGCAACGGTGGTATGACCATCTCCGAGGCGGAACTGAAGACGAAGGAGCTGCTGGAACAGTATATTGAATTGAAAAGAGCATGCGGTCCCGAGTCGTTTGAGCTTCAAGGGGCTTTTGAGATGCTCAAGGAAAGCGCGAGCTTGTATAAATGCGTGCTGTCCCGCCGGTCGAAACTGCGTGTCTTCCTGTCTAACAGTGCGGGTGAGTCTGCTCAGTCGTCTTCCCGGATTATACCTGCTCGTGCGGCTAGAGTTGCTCCTCGTGGACGTCAGGCCGGATTGGGCCGCGGTGGCCGGTCCGTAGGACGGAGTTCAGCGACGTCGCGAGGTCATGGTTTTTCCTCTGGAAGGAATCGAGGTCGGGGACGAGGTCGCATTTCCATTGACGACCTTCTAGGATATACTTCCTTCGAAGACCGATGGCTCAACTTCAGTAGGCCAAATCCCCCTTCGTAGAGTAGCTTTTCCTTCCTGTAATTAATGTACATGTAATGTTGTAATTAGTCAATTACAAAGTAATATATATTGTTTATTACGATTTCCTGTTTTTCGTGAAGGTTTCTTCCTTGTATTCGTGCCTTTCTCCTTTTTTTTTTGGAGAGAGTCTAACTCGGACCTCTTTGTGTGACAAGGGAATCTTGGTTCAGACCTCGTGTTATGAGTCTCTCGAGGGAACTTGGTTCTGACCCCGGTTGAGAATATTTTATCCTTTGGAGGGAGTTTAACTCGGACCTCGTCGGATCTTCCCTTTCGAGGGAGGCGAGCTCGGACCTCAAAAAGGGTTTCTTATGCGCATTTCTTAGAATATAATTACCCCATGTCGGATCATTATTGACCTCGGAAGTGAACCTTAGTTCGTCCTTATGAGGGGATTTGTCTTTGGATACTTCGTATAAGCAAATTAAAAGACACGAGAATATGCAAAACGAAAAGAAACTTTACTAAAGGAAAAGCGAAGCAAATTTTGACGAGCTCGAAAAAAACAAAACATTATTACTTAAAAAAAAAGAAAAGAAAAGACGAAAAAACTTAAGACTCTAAATGCAAGACTCCGCTGCTTATACGAAGAACCTCTTTAGGTGAGCGATGTGCCACGTTCTGGGTATCAGTTCGCCTGAAAGGTAGGCGATTTTGTAGGCTCCTTTGCCGAGGACTTCGTGCACTCTGTAGGGCCCTTCCCATGTGGCTTCAAGTTTGCTGAGCTTCTCCGAATGGCTTACTTCATTGTTTCTAAGCACAAGATCACCGACCTGGAACTGCTGGGGTTTGACCCTTTGATTATAATATCGGGTCATCTGCTGTTTATACCGAGCTTCTTTTATGCTGGCTAGTTCCCGCTTCTCCTCGAGTAAATCCAGGTCGGTTCGGCGCTGCTCTTCATTAGCTTTCGCTGAGAAGTTAATAGTGCGGGGGCTTGGTGCCCCGACCTCTACGGGTATGACCGCTTCTGTTCCGTATACTAAACGGTACGGGGTTTCTCCCGTTGGAGTTCTGGGTGTAGTCCTGTATGACCACAGGACGTTTTGGAGGTTGTAGATCCATTCCGTTTTGTCCTTCTCTAAGCGGGCCTTGAGTCCGTTTACTATTGTTCTGTTGGTGACTTCGGTCTGGCCATTAGTTTGAGGTCGGTTGACCGAGGTGAAATTTTGCTGGATATTGAGTCCTTCGCAAAATTCTTGGAATGCTCTGCTCGTGAATTGCGTCCCGTTGTCCGAGATGATGACTCTTGGAACTCCAAACCGGCACACAATATTCTTCCAAACGAAGTCGATGGCTTTCTCACTTGTGACTTTTGTGGAAGGTTCGGCTTCGACCCACTTGGTAAAGTAGTCGACGGCGACTATTAAGAATCATTTTTGCTTTGGGGCTGGGTAGAACGGCCCCACGATGTCAATGCCCCACTCCACAAATGGCCACGGGCTCTGTATAGTGGAGAGGTCGGTCTGGGGTACCCTTGTCACCTTGGCGTGTAGCTGGCATTTCAGGCATATTTTCACGAATTCTTCTGCGTCTTTTACCATTGTTGGCCAATAGTACCCCCACCGCATGATTTTCTGTGCTAGCATCCGAGCTCCGATGTGGCTTCTGCACGACCCAGAGTGCACTTCTTTCAGTGCGTAGTCCGCTTCCCTTGGTCCCACACACTTTAAGAGAGGCTGTAGGTATGACTTTCGATAAAGGACTCCTCCTTCGAGGACGTACTGCGTGGATTTAGCCAGGATTTTTCTGGCTTCCGTTTTGTCCTCAGGAATCTCCCCGCTCTCCAAATATTTCTTCAGGGGGGTCATCCAGTTCGGGTCGTCTTCCTCAATTGCGTTGACTTCCGCCTCTTCTATACTTCGATTCCGAACTTCTTCTATTAGAGTTGAGCCGGTTGAGTTCACCAGCTTACTTAGCTCGTCAGCTCGGGTATTTTGGCTCCGAGGAATGCGAACTATCCTGAAGAACTGGAAGGATTGTTCTAGGAGCTTGACTTTCTCCAGGTATTTCTTCAGCTTCTCACTCTTTGCTTCATACTTTCCTAGCACGTGGTTGACCACTACTTGGAAATCAAAATAAGTTTGGATAGCTTGTACCTGGAGTGTTTGGGCAAGACGCAGTCCGGCAATGAGGGCCTCATATTCCACTTCGTTGTTCGTAGTGGGGAACTCGAATCGCAACGAGTATGTTAACTCCTTTTTTTCTTGGCTGATCAGGAGTATGCTAGCTCCACTCCCTTTCTTTCCCGAGGCTCCATCCATGTACATCTCCCAGCAGTCTGGGGGGGTCTTCTCTGGTATTTCTTGGAGTTTTGCTTTGTCCTCGGATTCTTTTGGTTTATTCACGACGTTGTACTGAGCTTCTACGAGGAAGTCTGCTAAAGCTTGGCCTTTTATAGCTCGGCGGGGTACGAATGATATGGAATGCTCTCCAAGCTCGATTGCCCATTTTGCGATCCTTCCTGAAGCTTCCGGTTTAGAAAGGACTTGCCGGAGTGGTAGGTCGGTCAAAACTTGTATCGGGTGAGCTTGGAAATAAGGTTTTAGGCACCGAGCTGCATTTATCAGCGCTAGAGCGAACTTCTCGAGGGGTTGATATCTTGTCTATGGATCTTTCAGGACTCTGCTGACGAAGTACACTGGTAGCTACCGATCTCCTTCATCTCAGACCAATACTGCGCTTATTGCTTCCTCCGACGCTGCGAGGTATAGGGATAGGGATTCTTCCTTTTTGGGGACTGACAAAGTTGGTAAGTCTCCAAGGTGGCGCTTTAGCTCGTCGAAGGCCAGTTCGTGCTCTGGTCCCTATCCAAACTCCGGTGCCTTCTTGAGGATTTTGAAGAACGGAAGTTGTTTCTCAGCAGCTTTTGAGAGGAAACGACTTAGCGCGGTTATGCAGCCTGTCAACTTATGTACGTCGCGAATAGTTCGGGGTACCTTCATTTTCTGGACGGCTTTAATTTTCAACGGGTTGGCTTTGAGTCCTTCCGGCGAGATCCAGCACCCTAGGAATTTCCCAGATCGCACGTTGAAAGTGCACTTCTTGGGGTTCAGCTTGAGGTTTGCCTGCCTTAGCACGTCAAGTGTCGTTCGTAGATCGACCACCGCTGAAGCTTTTTCCTTTCTTTTGACGACAATGTCGTCTACATACACTTCTACGATCTCGCCAATGTGATCTCGGAAGAGGAAGTCGACCATTCGTTGGTAAGTCGCTCCGGCGTTCTTTAACCCGAAGGGCATGTATTTGAATGCGAAAATCCCAAAGCTCGTGGCGAAAGCTGTCATGATCGCATCTTCCTCATCCATCAGGACTTGATAGTACCCCTTGTAAAGGTCAAGAAAGCTGAATACCTCGTATCCCACTAAGGATTCAATCTTCTCGTCGATGTTGGGGAGGGGGTAGCAGTCCTTTGGGCAAGCTTTATTGAGGTCGGTATAATCCACAGACATCCTCCACTCCCCTCCTCCTTTCTTGACTACCACCAGGTTAGATAGCCAAATTGGGTATTTGACCTCGAATAGTAGCCCTGCTTTCAGCCATTGCTGCACCTCGTCATAGATGACCTGGTTCCGCTCGGCAGCAAATGTTCTTCTCTTCTGCTTTACTGGGGTGGAGCTCGGGTCGATGTTGAGCTTATGTGTAATGATGTCCGAGGACACCCCCGTCATGTCCATAGGCGACCAAGCAAAGACGTCTTGATATTCCCTAAGGAGCTGGATTATCTGCAGACGGGTTTGGGGTCCCCCTACAAAGCCGACCTTGACAAATTTGGTAGGGTCTTCTTGGGATAAGGGGACTTGTTCCGCCGAGGTGTCTGAAATCGTTGTCGCCTCTTCCAACTCCTCGGGATACTTTGATTGCTATGCTTGCGGTTGGCCTCGAAGGGCAACTTGCATGCACTCTTTGGCCTTTTTCTGGTCGCCTCGGATAGTTAGGATTCCACCCGAGGTCGGGATCTTCAGTAACAAGTGGTATGGCGAGATAATGGCTCGGACTGCATTCAGCCAATCTCGACCCAATATGATGTTGTACGGGGAATTCGCTTTGACCACGTAGAAGTGGATTAACTTGTTGACGCTGGTCGGCGGGCTGCCAATGGCGACATCAAGCGCGATGATCCCTTCGGTCGCGTCTCATGCTGCGTGAAACTTTTGAGGGGCAGGGGCGCTGAGTTAACCCGAGCTGGGTCGAGTCCCATCCTATCCAAGCAATGTTGGAAGATGATACTGACGCTGGCCCACTATCAACAAATACGCGGTGGACAATCTTGTTGGCCACTCCGACCTGTATTACCAGGGCATCATTATGGGGCGTTGCTGTAGGTACAGGATTGTCCTCGGAAAAGGTGACTGTTTCGCCTTTCTTGAACCTCTTTTTTGTCTGTTCCTCTTCCGATGGAATTGGTGGTCTGCGAGCTTCAGACCCCAGCTTAGTTTTTGTTGTGCCCGGGGTCAGCCCGGAGATGGTCGACACCACCCCGTCGTACTGTGGCACGCCGCTCTGAGGGTCATTATCCTCCTCATCATGACTGGTTTTAGCTCGCTTATTATCGGGAGCGCAGCGGCCCTGTCCGCCCTTTCGCTTCAACCTTCTGTTCCTCTTTCCCCCGGCCTCGTACTTCTTCAGAGCTCCTTCTTGGGCTAACCTCTCTATTTCCACTGCGAGGTCGCGGCAGTCTTCTGTGTAGTGCCCGTGGTCGTCGTGGAAGGAGCAGTGTTTATTTTTATCTCGAGGTTTTGACCCCGACATAGGGCGTGGTCTCGTGAACCAGTCCTCATGAAGTGCGAAGATCTCCGCATTTGTTTTCACAAAGGGAGGTCGCTGAGGGAGCTCCGACCCCGGCCGTGGTCCGAGCCGGGACTGGATAGGTCCAGGTCCGAGCCGGGATTGGATAGGTCCCCGCTGAAGGCGTTCGTGGGCGCTTCTCCGATCACCATCATTCCGGCCCCGATCACCTTCAGGCCTTTTCTTCTCTGTTTCCTCCTGCTTCAACCGGTCCGCATCTTGGCCGTCCGCGAACTAGTACACGATTCTCCACATCTCCTGGGCCGTCTCGGGTTTCTGTTTAGCGAGCTCCTGGTTCAGGGACCCAGGAGCGACCCCGTTTCGGAAAGCCGAGATGAGGAAAACATCGTCGATTTTATCGACTTTCAAGCTTTCTTGCATAAATCGGGAGGCGTACTCCCTTATGGTCTCTCTGTCCTTTTGCTTTACGGACAAGAGGTAGGCCATGTCTCGGCGAGGTTGGACTTTCATAAGGAATCTTTGTTTAAAGATTCCTTCGAGGTAGGCCCAGGACCCTACGCTGCCAGTCGGCAGGCCATCGAACCAAGCTCGGGCATAGTCGACCAGCATCTCTGGAAACAGCTTGCACATGTGCTCTTCTGTGAGGCCCTGATTGTGCATGCTGTACTTGAACCGCGTCAAGAAGTTGAGGGGGTCCTCCAACCCATTGTAGGGTGGTATGTTGGGCAACTTGTACGTCGCGGGAAGCTTGGCATCAAGCAGTTCGTCGGTGAACGGGCTGACGAGTCGGGCCGATCTTCCCTCCCGTCGGCGTCGATTTACCTTGGGGCTATAACTTCTGAAATAGCTCGGACTTCGGTCCCTGCCTGGACTATGATGTCGCCTCGGGAGATGGTGTTGCTTGGGACTCCGATGCGGGCTGGAGCTCCGGCGGCGGAGTGGGCTTCGCCGAGTGTCGTGCTTTCTCCGCAGCTCGGGCTCCTGCGGTTTGGAATGATGTGGAGTTTTGGGTATAGACTTCCGTGTGGAACTCTCCCTAGCTTCGGATATTGGGGTCATCCTAGCTGTTGTGAGGAAGCGCTTGAAGCTCTCCCTATTCGCTCTAGCGAATTCAGTCGCGGCGTATGTAGTGGCGAGGTCGAAGTCGTCGAGAAAATCCTCTCCTTTCAATCCTGATTTCTGTGGATCCTTCTGAGAGATGTCTTCCAGCGCGGGCATCCCTTTGAAAGGATCCTCTTCTATAGGGTTATTGCCGTGCCCCTCCTTTGGGACCGAGCTGTCTTTCTGGCGATTGCCCCTGTTCGTAGGGCGACTTTTTGCTTTGTTGGGATTTCCACGTTGGCTTTGGTCCTCCCGCACGTTTTGTGATCGCGTTACCGTCATAGTTCTGCTACCAAAGAACCGTCGATCGAGTTTCCCACAGACGGCGCCAATGATAGATCTAGAGTTTGTAGAGATAGCAGAAAATAACAATAATGCGACGACACAAGGATTTACATGGTTCGATCAATGTGATCTACGTCCACGGGATAGAATATTTAGTCTTTATTGCTTGAGAGTACAATGAGTATTTGAACGTATTTACACCTTTAATCTAGCATCTATATATAAGCCTTGAATCGAGCGCTAATCCTCCTAGGATTCTTCGTACATATCCGAATTTCCTTCATAATAGACTTCCTTCTCCTCTAGGACAAGACTTCATTACTTGGTCTTCAAGGCAATTAATAATTCGTCTGGGCCGAGGTTCTTGGGCCGAGCTTAACGTACAGGCCCAATTAGGTTGGGCCTCGGATCAGGCCCAAGAAGAGGCCGGTACCATCAAAATTGGGTATTGGGTTACGTTTGGACTGGAACCTCAAGTCCAAGTCCTGATCTTAAACAAGATTATCAATCGTTCAAGATGGGTAAAAAATCAAAAAATATTTTGAAATTTTGGTTGTTGCGAGTAGCTATATTTTGAATAATCTATATTTTTTTATTTTTTTTTTTTGAAATCTATGCATGTATGTTTAATTGTCTTTGTGTTTAAATATATCATATTTGAATTTGGATTTTGAACAAGTTTTATATTTTTTGGTGTTGTGGTTATAGATTTCCAGTTTGATAATGCATGTCGTTGTTGGCAAGTATGGTTTTACATGATTTGAGTTTAGGCTAAAATATAATCAGATATGCTCTTGTGGTTTGTAAAATCCCCTTTTATGCTTCAAAATTTTGGTTGATTAAAATGAAATTCTCCGATATTGGTGGAGACGTGTATGATGTAAGTAATGTGTTGTAGGCAACTATAGTTTACATGATTAGGATTAGGCCAAATGTAATCAATATAGTCTTGTGGTTTGTAGATTCCAGTTTTATGCTCCAAGATTTTGGTTGATTAAACTGATTCGATCATATTGGTGAATTTGTATGATGTAAGTATTGTGAATTTGATTCCAATTTCTTCTTTTACTTTCGTCCACAAAAAATGTATCACTTTTTTTTTGGACAATATTCTTATACCCAACATTCATTCTTCATTTTAAATCTCACAACTCTGCTCGGAGAACACACCGATAGAGAGTAGAAAGAATTAACTGGATGGTGTGCATGCTGCGTAATTCTGATTGAATAGCAAAGTAGTGTAGAAGTCGCATTTTAGCTTTTACGTTTTTCTTATTAGTTGTTTTTCTGCTGAGTCAGCTCTAGGCTTAGTTTAAATAGGGGTTCATCTCTGTAAACTGTTCACGTCGATTATGAATAAGAAAAGCTTTCTCTCTAAGTTTGTGAGCTAAGAAATATTTGGTATCAGAGCCAGGTTTCCGCTGTAATTTTCTCGTTTCCAATCATCAATGGCGAACAATCGCCGGAATGTTGTTAATCGAGGAGATGCACTTCAGATCGGAGAAGATCTGTCCAGTCCATATCATTTGCCGGCGAGTGACAATCCTGGTGTTGTGCCGGTTACACAACAACTCACTGGTCCTAATTACAACATGTGGCATCGATCGATGTTAATTGCTCCCATTGCGAAGAATAAAGTTGGTTTTGTTGATGGTACACTTCCTAAACCTGAAATTGATGATTTATTATATCCACAATGGGTTCGATGTAACAGTATGGTTGTGTCGTGGTTGAGAAACTCTGTGATTCCTCAAATCAGTTCTAGTCTGATGTATATCGATTCTGCCGCTCAGATCTGGATCAATCTCCCTGAACGGTTCTTACATGAAGATTTAGCCAGAATCTATCAATTACGCCAACAATTGTTGAGTCTAGTTCAAGGTTCTAATGATGTTAGCACTTATTATACTAATTTGAGAGTATTGTGGGATGAGCATCATGATTTCCAGCCGGTGAAGTGGTGCACTTATGTGAATTGTAGATGTGACAGTGCTAAAAGGTGGTGTGAATATCAAGAGCAGGAGTGCTCTATGCAATTTTTGCAAGGGTTGAATGGTTCATTTGCTCAATTGAGATCACATATCCTCTTTGTTAGCCCTAAGTTGTCTCTGTCAAAGGTTTTTGCATTGGCTACACAGGAACAAAGACAGAGGTCTATAGATGGTAGTGTATTTGTTCCTTTTATGCAGAATTCTAGTGAACAGCCTAGTGCTCTTGCTAATGCTCCTCGATATGGTTGAAGTAGAGGCAGAGACTCTCCTGTCTGTGGTCATTGTGGTAAACTGAACCACACAATTGATAAATGCTTTGATCTACATGGATATCCCCCTGGTTTTGGTAGGGGAAGGGGCAAAGGTGGATCTGGTAGACCTCCTCAGAGATCTGTGAATCAAGTTGAAGAAAGCTATGTGCCTACAGAGCATTCTAATATCATTTCACCTCATGTTGTAACTTCTTCAACCACTTCTACTGGTGATTTAATGCTCAGTAATGAGCTGTGTATACAACTCTTGCAGTATCTCCAAACTCAGCTTCAGACTTCCACTTCCACTCACCATGTATGTTGTGATCTGTCAATATTTAGTCAATCTAGACAAGTTGATCAGTCATCTGTGAATTTACCCAATGGAAATTCAGTTTAAGTCACTAGGGTTGGTACAGTGGCTTTAACCCCTTCTATTCAACTTAAAAATGTTCTATATGTCCCTTATTTTAGCTATAACCTCATCTCTGTTAGTTCTCTTACTTGGAACTCTCATTGTTCAGTCCTTTTTACTCCATCTCTCTGTGTTGTTCGGGAAGCTTCACAGGGGATCCAGATTGGGAAGGGTAGAAGAGTTGACAACCTGTATGTCTTGGACACTACACATTCTATTTCTGTCAATGCTAGTGTTAGTGTTGCTACCATAGTTTCAGCTTATATTTGGCACTCTAGACTTGGTCATTTGTCTTTCAATAAGTTGCAACTCTTGTCAAAAGTTTTGAGTTTAGATTCTTGTAAACACTCTTTTTGTGAAATTTGTCCATTGGCTAAGCAATTCCTGAATCATCAAATAATGATGTTTCTGTCTTTGATCTCATTCATTGTGATGTTTGGGGACCCTATCAAACCCCAACACCTCAGGGTTTTACATATTTCTTTGGACATTCTTATTGAGAGCTAATCTGATGTTAAAGAAGTTATAACTCAGTTTTTCACCACTGTCAAAACTCAGTTTCATACAACCATAAAATGTGTTAGGAGTGACAATACTCCAGAACTAAATTTGTCAGCTCTTTACTCACAACATGGTACTATTGTCCAACACTGTTGTGTCTATACTCCCCAGCAAAATGCTTGAGTTGAGAAAAAGCACCGACACCTTCTTAATGTAGCTCACAGTCTTCTTTTCTAGTCTCATCTTCCTGTAGAATACTGGGGTGATTGTGTCCTTACTGCATCCTATCTCATAAATAGGATACCTTCTTCTGTCTTACCATCTCAAATCACACCTTATGAACTTTTGTTTCACAAACTCCTTCTTACTCATATCTCAAGGTTTTTGGGTGCTTGTGTTTTGTTTCTACTCTAGACAAAGATAGAAATAAATTCTCCCCTCGAGCTGAAAAGGCAATATTTCTGGGATATCCTTCAGGATACAAAGGCTATAAGGTTCTTCTTTGGACTCTCTTACCACAACCATCAATAGAAATGTGGTTTTTCATGAGTTTGTCTTTCCTTTCTCTCATCAATTATCTTCTTCCTTTCCTTTTGAATCTCCATCAACTTCTTTTCCCTCATCTTCTTCTAACCCTGCTGACCTATCTTCTACTCCTGTTTCTTCTTCTGTTCCCTTTCCTCCTGTTTCTTCTTCTGTTTTCTCTCCTCCTGTTTCTTCTCCTCATTCCACTGATTCCTCTCTTCCTATTGTTACAAAAAAATCTGGACGGTTACACAAACCGCCAACGCATCTGAATGATTTTGTTTGTAACTCCATCAATTCTACTTCCTCTAATCATCCTCTCATTCAATACTTGTCATATTCTAAACTTACACTTCCCTATCTATTTTTTGTCTGTTGCATCACTGCTCTGCCTGAACCCTCCAGTTATGCTCAAGCTTCCAAATACCCAGAATGGTTAAAAGCCATTCACTTAGAACTTGAAGCTCTAATCAGGAATGGGACATGGATCATTACTCAGCTTCCTTCTGGCAAGCTTGCCATTAGGTGTAGATGGCTTTTCAAGATCAAGTTCTTCACTGATGGTTCATTACATCGATATAAAGCTCGTTTAGTGGCAAAGGGGTACACTCAAATAGCTGGAATTGATTTTGTTGACACATTCTCTCCTGTTGCAAAACTTGTCATTGTCAAAATCATGCTTGCTCTTTCAGCTGTTAAAGGATGGACTCTCTATCATCTTGATATAAATAATGCATTTCTTTATGGTGAGCTAGATGAAGACATCTATATGGAGTTGCCTGAGGGCTTGCTCACACCTGAGGGGGAGCCTTATCCTGCTGGATCCGTTTGTAAATTGAAAAGATCACTTTATGGCCTCAAACAAGCATCAAGACAGTGGTACTTGAATCTCTCTGAAGTTCTTGCTAAGTTTGGACTCCAACATTCTCTTTCAGACCACTCATTCTTCTTCAAGAAATAAGGTAACAGTTTCTTAGGATTGGTGGTGTATGTTGATGACATCATGTTAGCCAGTAATGATGAGAAACTGGTATATGATTTTAAGCAATTCCTTGGAAATCATTTGAAATATAAGGATTTGGGAGTTCCCAAATACTTCATTGGAGTAGAACTGGCCAGGAATTCTTCTGGAATATACATATGTCAAAGGAAATATGCTATGGATTTGGTAAATGATGCAGGTCTGTGATGCATTCATCGACAACAATATCGCCGCAAGATAAAGAATTACACAAATCAAGTGTAGCAAATTGGAAGTGACTGAAGACAAATTGGAATCAAATCATTTGATTGAGTTATATTTAGACGATTACATCTTTTCCTTTTATTTTTAAATATTGTATTTCCTTTTCTGTTGAGTGATTACAAAAGTTGTAAAGCTTATTTAAAAGCTGATGAAATAATGGGAAAGGCACGCAAGTTTGAAGCAAGAAAATCCTTAGGGAGTTTGAGGAATTCTCAATAAAAAATTCTTACTTGCTATACAAATTTGCAGATCCATTTTCTTCCTTTCAAGTAGTAACCATAGCTAAATCATCTCACCGTCAATCACCCCTCTCTCACGTTCGAAGGCCCGTGATGCGTTCGTGCACAAGAGCAACCCGTATCATTAGTTCCGTTGCCGGCGTCATGGGTGATTCATATGCATCGAAAGAAGAAGTTTTTACTCTGAAGGCATCCATCGATTGGCTAGAAAAGATGGTCAAACAACTGGTTGTCGACAAAGGCAAGTCCCCAATGGAGAAATCTAGTTCCGGTGACAAAGAGATTCCAACCGCGACTCATGTTCCCACGTTTTGAATTTCCTATTTTCTCCGAAATCGAGGATCCACTCAGTTGGTTATATCGTTGCGAGCTATTTTTTATGAATCAAAATGTCCCGCCAACAAAGCGAGTCTCAATTGCTGCCTACTATCTCACAGGAGATGTTAACTGTGGTATCACCACTTACACCAAGATCAACTTCATTTTCTTGGGAATATTTCCGAGATTATTGTATTCAGCGCTTTGGGCCTCCAGGTGGTGCAAATCCATTAGGCGACTTATCAAATCTCAAGCAAAACAGTCGCCTAATTGAGAACTACATTAAGGAATTTCAAAGCCACTTAACTGGTGTCCCACCATTACGCATGGAGTATCAAGTTTCAATCTTCACAGCCGGCCTCGATGAAGTTTTGCGCCTGGATGTTGAATATCAAAAGCCATTAAATTTTACAATGGCCATCAGTATTGCACGACTCTTTGCGAGAAACTAAAACTATGGACTTCCACTCAATCAAGGCAACCTCGTCTGCCCCCTAAATTCTCGACCGAATCATCGCCACCGCCCACCACTCACCTTACAACAACTGCCAACCCTTCTTCAACATGCACAACTTTACCACCGTCTATCAAGAGACTATCAAAATCAGAAGCAGCTGAAAGACACGCTAAAGGACTATGCTACAACTATGATGATACCTATGTCCCCGGGCATCGGTGCAAAAAATTATTCAGTCTTTGGATGGAGGATGACGAAGAAGAAGAGTGTGGCAGTCACATTGAGCCCACTGTTTCTCTTTACGCCATGGCAGGATTCCGTCACCCAAATACTCTCCAAATACAAGTGTGAGTCGAGGATACATATGTGCTTGCGATGCTTGATCAATCAATACCCAAACTGCTCTCTCACTTGGGTTATCAATCACACCTCGCGATAACTTCTGAGTAGCAGTGGCGAATGGTGAAAAACTTCTTAGCACAGGTGTTTGTGAACAAGTGAAACTCAGTAAGGATGGTGTCATGATGAACCCATATTTGTGTCCATCTTTTCTTGTGTTTTTCTTATGTTTTTAGTCTTTATCGAGTCAAAGTGTGTCTGGGAGGATACAAAGTCGAGAGATGGTGTGCAGGGAAGAACAGGTGGGATCTTGGGCAAATTCGGTGGAAAATCTATTGTTGAGATGCTGAGATGGCGATACGATGCAAATGGGCACAGGGCTGGAAGCTTGTAGCTGGGCAACAATATTTCTTTCCTTATCCTAGCCAAACCTAATCCAAGAAGATATCTACCGAGCAAGGAAAGTAAAATCGTGGCTGCATGGATGAGAGAGAAGGGCGGATATGCATGGAAGAGACCTTTTTCAACAAGGGAACTTTTTAAACCCTAATTCCCATCGCCTATATATATGGCCAACTTCACAATGTAATGTGTGCCGTTTTTATTCGAGTTTCATAGTTTAGTTCTGCATTCTAAGTTTGAGAGGAAGTGAGGAAGAAACAAATCCTACAGGCAATTTACTTTTGTGTTTATATTTTCTGCATTAGTTTAGTTGTTGGCCTGAAGCCAAGACCTTCGTTGCTGACTTACGTTTCGAGCAGCAACCCCTTTTCCAGTTTATGTTAAGTATGATTTTCCTTATGAGTTTTGTGTTATTATTCAATATTATGTCTAGCTAAATTTATTGTTTGGGTTGGATGTAGATGATATGATCGTAAATTACTCGTTCTAAACTCGTGAGGTCGAATTGTATGAGTTCATTATGTAGTTTTATTCCCGAAACACTTAGGATTAATTCTACACTTAATTGATATTGACATATGCTTGATCACCATCTAGATATTGATATTAAGTCATTTACAGGAATTAGGATTAAACTCGATAGTGTCTCTCGTGCCCAAGAAGGTAAAGAGTGTTGGGGAGCAGTCGGTATTGACCTACCTCTTGGCTGTCTTGGGTCTATTTATTCTTAATGCCTTTTGGGCAGCATCGTTACTGAAGTGTCTTCGTGACTTTGTTGATCAAGAGAGAGGATCTTGCCTTCTGGTCAAGATCTGTAAAATTGGATAGACATAGATCCAAATGCTACTCACGCAGAGGGCTCAATTGGTACCTTTTCCAAATACGAGCTGATTCTATGGACAATAAGGTGGGCTCCTGAGGTGACTTGTAGGGCTCAACGCTGAAAGGAAGTGTTGGGGAGGAGATGCTCACGTGCGTGACATGGTGACAATAAAGAGGCGTGAGTGTCGAGGCCCTATAACCAAGAGACGTGCCCATGCAGTGACTATTCGAGGGCCTGGGATCCAAGCACACACACACAAACATTGAACCAAATCACGACTAACCCAAGCATGACCTCTATATCTGATTTATTTAGTGTTTTATTTCAATTTTGCTTCTAGTCTATGTTAAAAGTGACCAAACCCCAAAACCTAACTCCTGACCAGTGACATCGAGGTCATCACAGCCTACATTCCTTGGGTTCAACCCTGTATACTTACCTCTAACTATACTTAGTGGTGGGCATCAGAAATTACAAATAGTATTTTGTCGTGTCGGGGTTTCCCAACAATAGATCCGAGTTCCGTCAAAATTGGCTCTGTTTCCAGAGAGGTACGTTTTCCAGTGATAATCTCATTTTTTTAGGGTAACTGCTTTTGTTTCCCCTATGTATGCTTGGGCATGGTCTTGTGGGTACACCTCGAGGGCACCTTCTGTACTACCATGAGATCGAGAAATTAGCAAGACGGATACGAGCACAAACAAGGAGGGAAAAAGTGGCAGAGAAGATACGAGATCTACAAGCTAGACTCACAGATCTAGACGAGAAACGTGGAGACCTCGAAGAAGGAGATCCAGATCTAGAAGCAAAGGATTTAACTGACGACGAGATGGGATATAACCATTGCGAGAAGCCTGAGCACACGATGAGGGAGATGGTGTTTCCCACCAATCTCAACTTGCGACCTATGGGCATAAGTTTGCCCGAGCCAACCAGGAACTGGGAGCTGAAGCTCTCTTTTATACAAATACTCCCGAAGTTCAGCGCCATGCCTAGTGAGGATCCTCACAGACATCTACAACACTTCGAGATGACAGTTTCGACGGTCCGTACGAAGGGCAATATGAGAGAATTCATTCGGCTGGTGTCTTTCCCATTTACACTCCATGATAACGCTAGAGCCTGGCTTTATTCCTTGGAAGAAGGAAGTGTGACGACGTGGGCATAACTTCAACAAAAATTTCTAGAGAGATACTTCCCAGCAGCACGTATTATGGCCATGAGAAAGGTCATCACAAGCATCAAAATGGGCACTAGGGAGTCTTTCTATGACTATTGGGAAAGATACAAGAAGTTGATAGCAAAGTGCCCACAACATAACATTCATGATTTGGTGCAAAATTTTGTAGGTGGTTTGAGGGCCACTGAGAAGTCCTTTATCAATGCCTGATGTGGAGGAAATATTGCAAATAAAGTCCCAAGGGAAGCTTTCAAGTGGTTAGAAGATATAGCTGAAGACTCTCGCGACGATGGGGGAGAAACATTCAAGCAGCCTACCATAGAGCCCACGGCAGTGGAGGCCAAGATCGATGACCTACTCTCTGCTGTGAAGATGCTGGTCAACAACCTTGGCTCGCAATCGAAGAAGGTGGTTAATCCCTGCGGATTTTGCCAAGCCACACACCATGAGACGGATGCTTGCCCCACACTCTTTGTGGAGGATGTCAATGCACTTATGCAAGCTGGAAACAACAACAATCAACAGAGGAGGTTCGAGCCAAACAACCATTACTACAATCCTGCTTGGAAAAACCATGAGAACCTGGGATAGGGACCCAACCCTGGGCACCAAGGGAACCAGCAAGGGCACCAGTAGCAATTTCAGCAACCTCCAAACTCAAATAGAGGGCCCTCTCTAACTGATGTGGTGATTACGCTAGGGGCCAATTTTTTACAAAGGAACATGAGGAGAATTCCAAGTTCAAGCAAGAAACGAAAAACACCCTCCAAAACCTACAGAATCAAGGAGGACAGATGTTGAATGCCATGGCAAGGATGGAAAGAGATAGGGTGAACTCCTTCCTCAAGTAGAGATACCCCCAAAGGCTCAACTCAATGTTATCGCTTTGCGAAGTGGGAAGCCACTTCCTGAAAAGGTCTTCATGCCAAAAACAAAGCCCACAAAGAAAATAGTCGAAGGTACAACAACAAAGGGCAACCACGAAAAGGAACCAGTCGAAATGGAGAAGGAAGTCGAGGTTGAGAAGCCATATGTCAGACCCTCGACACCTATCATATAGGCCCCATTTCCACACTGATTGGCTAAAGGAAAGAAGGAGGAGGAATTGATGGAAATGTTCAACATATTCAACAAGGTAAAAATTAACCTACCCCTCCTCACTGCACTAAAGATAATGCCTCGCTGTGCCAAGTTCCTGAAAGATTTATGCATGAATAAAGTAAGGATTCAAGATGATGCAAGGATCATGGCGGCAGAGAATGTGTCCGCAATGATTTAGAGGAAAATGCTACAAAAATGTGGAGATCCAGTGATGTTCGTGATCCCTTGCGTAATTGGGAATACACGAATAGATAGGGCAATGCTGGATCTGGGCGCTTCAATCAATGTCATGCCTTTGTCGATGTACAACAAGATGAATATTGGGGCAATGAAGGCCATGAGGGTAGTGATTCAGCTCGCTGACAGATCACTAGTATACCTGGAGGGCATTATGGAAGATATATTGATCAGAGTAGGGGATCTCATCTTCCCTGCTGATTTTTATGTCTTGGATATGCGGAATAATGAGATCAAATCCGAAGGATTACTGCTAGGAAGACCCTTTATGAGGACAGCAAGAACCAACATCGACTGCCACTCTGGAAAATTAACTTGTGAATTTGATGGTGAGAAGGTGCAATTTAATGTCTACAAGGGCACGAAGGGTTTCGTTGGGACTGAGGATACAGAGGCCGTGGACTATATAGAGCACACCACTGTATCCCAAGAGCTCCACATGGACACTGATGACTGCGCAAATCCACCTCACGATCAACCAGGAAAGCTTATTCAAATGGTGGAAGAGGTTTTGAAGCTAGAGATCACAAGGTTGACAAAGTTGGGCATCATAAAACCTATTCCAGATGGGGAATGGCTCAATATAGTGCTTATGGTACCCACCATTACTGATGCACAGGCCATGAAGGATGAAAGGGATTTGTTGGTCCACAAAGATCTCCTGAATGGATGGCGAGTATGTGTGGATTACAAAAGGGAATGACAAAAGTCTAGCAGGCCACGCGTCTCAAAGAACCTAATTGAGAAATTTCTGAATTGGCTAAGAAAGGAGTTCGATCAAATGCTGCAAGTGAAGAGGTTCGAACGAGGACAATGGGTGCTACTTCATCAACCAAATTTCAACTTTTGGAAGTGTAAAGTGACTACTAAGCAGAAAGGTCCATATGAGGTTGTGGTTCACTATCAGAGTAACGCGGTTGAGGTCAAGGATTTGAAGTCAGGGAAGTTGTATATGACAACCAGTCAAAGGCTCCGACCCTATTATGAAGATCACAATGGAGTAGATGGTTCCCTCACCACTACTCAACCTCTTAACTTGATATAAAGAAGGAGGAAGTCGATCTCACGACTATAACCAAGAGCGCTCACCAGGAGGCAACCTGGTAAGAGTTTTGTCCTCTTGTTTATTTTCCTTTCGTGTGAGTTTATTGTGCTAACTTAGGTCGTAGAGAGTGTTAGTCTTATTTTAAAATTGTTTGGTCACAATATGTAGGTAAGAGGGCTCCGCCAACATCAAGGAGGGCACATAGAAGTGGTCAGGAGATCGAGGGGATTCTGGAAGCACATATCTATCTACCACGTCCCTTCGTCTCCCCCCACTTTCAAATTCAAACCCTTAATACCCTATTTTTCAACAATCAACTCCCCCACTCTCTCATAACCTCCACGAAACTCCATCCTTAACCTCTCCCTCACCCTCCATAACCATCGTAGAACTCCCATCCTCAAACCTTCACAAGAAATGGCAAGAACTAGAGGGAAAACTGAATCCACCATCTCCAAAGATCTCTCAGCTAAGAAAACTAGGAAATCGAAGAAGATGGCAGCCGATCCCCCAGCCACTGATGCCGAGCAACAAAACTCATCCTCTTTCGACCTCGACAAGGAGGCTGCTGCCTCTCACATGTTGGAACTAGGAGGAGGAAACCCTCCAACGGAGGAGGCGAAGAAATCAACCGAATCTCCGCCCAAGGAGAAGAAGACAAAGAGGAAGCACGATGCTAAAGAGTGTACTCCACTCCAAGAAGAGAATGTAGAGGAAGAGGGATTGGAGGAGAATAAGGACTACGAGGATGAGTCCACGGCTAAAACCATCGACGACATTATCAATTAGTTTACGCCGAAGGACGAGAAGAAAAAAGAAAAGCCGGTCAACGAATGAGAAGTTTCCATGGCCTCTGAAGATCTAGTGAAATCACTAAAGGCCTCCAAGGTGAAGATGGCGGCCAAAAAGAGGAAGACGAAGAGCACGCCGGAAACCCCAACCTCCTCCAAGATCTCACAGAGAGATGTAAGAGTAGGACATCCACCATTCAAGCGAGTCTTGGTGCCCAAGACTATAGATGTTAAATCCATGGAGGCGCTCGGGGTGTGGAAAGACATGGAGCGCTATTTCACGAACATTGGGTAGAGCCTCTTTCTGACTTGGAGGGGGAAGGTATACGGGGATGTGGTGAGAGGGTTTGTGAGGACCATGGTGAAGAAACTTCAGTAGGGTTGGCGACTACTAGTTTGTACTTTGAGATCAAGGGAAAGAAGATGAGTTTGTCGGTGAACGAGATGAACCAGGCTATTAAGATGGCAGATGTGTAGGATTTGCAACATGAGGAGTATAAAAATGCTGTGAGGAAGATACCAGACCAGACAGTGCATGAGGTACAAGAGATATGGAGGATGTTGGGGAAAACCCCGGAGTTCAAGAGTGGGTATTCAAAGGCACGAGTTGAAGAGTGATGCCCTCCGCCTTTGCCATAGAGTGATTGCCTACAACTTCTATGGAAAGGTTAATGCTAGCAACTCCATTACTCAGAAGGAGTTGTATCTGCTCTAGTGCATAGAGACCAAGCGGGGGGTAAACTTTGGATCACTGGTGATCACATAGCTGCAGGAGATCAACAAGACCACTAGGAGCAAAATAATGCTCAGCCAATTCATCACTGAATTGGCCAAGAACATGTGTCTGGTGAATGAGGAGAAGATGGAGGTTGTCCCGAAGGAGCTGCTGAATTTAGGATGCTTGTAGAGAATGTAAGACATCCAGGTTGGAGAAAGAGGGGGGTACAAATTTACCTACCTCGAGGCCAAGGAAGTTGTTGTGGAGGGCCCGATGACTACTGCAATGGGCCAGGAGATATTGAACCGCGTTCAGGAGGTGGAGAATGTTACTGGAGCCAACAAATCAATCCTCAAGGAGATCCTTCATGCCCTCAAAGAGTTCAACGAGAGGCAAGAAGCCAGGTACCCTGGGGAGCAACCTGCTCCCTAGTTTGTATCCTCCCATCTTTTTAAGTTTTAGTAGTTTTAGTTTTGTTTTTCTTTTTGAGTCTGTAAATATGTTTGAGTCAGTTGGATTCCACCATTTTGCTTGCAGCAAAGTGTGTGGGTATGTTGGTTTGTGTGTCTTTTCTGAGTTTGTTTTGATCAGCATGAGTTTGTTCCTTTTTATTTTTCGTTTGTCTGTTTTTGTGTTCATTCTATGGGTTAAGAAAATTAGGGACGATGAATGGGTATGTAGCATAAACGTGTGAGATTTTGGGATTTGCATGTTAAATCATGATCTATGCAGCTTTCCTTTCTTGTGTGAATATACATTCTCATCGAAGATTCTGCTAAAATTTGTCTACTTGGCTCTTTATACTTTTAAGACTATAGGGTGTTGATGATTAAATGATATAGGCATTTCTTTCTATGAGCCCACTTAGCCAAAAATATCCTTTCCTTGAAAAATAAATATATCCCTTGTTAGCCCAGTTTGAGCAAAAAATAATTCATTCGAATTGATTTGATAAAAAACCATGAAATATAATGGTTATTATAATAGGCTAGAGATCTCTGAAAGAAAAATAAAAAAGGACTTGCTAGCTAAAAAAAGAAGAAAATCACCCTAGAGCTTAAGACAAAGAAATCCTAAAATTGGTACGGGGGTGATCAATAAAAGAAAGGAGGGATAGAAAAGAAGAAAATAAAGAAATGAATTAAAAAAAAGTAGCAGATTGTGTGCTAAGGCCCGTAAGGCAATGAGTCTGGTCAGGAGAAAGACCCTGGAGGCCTCCAAGAAGCCTATAATGACCTTTCCCAGTACCTAAATGATCCAACCTGCCTAAAACCCCCTTACAACCTGTTAAGTCCTATTGATAATCTGAAAACACCTTAGTTCTTACTGCATTAAAGAGTTATGAATCAGTAGACAAACCTATAGCATGGCCAAGATTGAGATTGATTTGAGCATAAACAGTCAACCATACATACACGAGAGGTGCTGTGAGGGAGTGAATCTCATGTTGCTTACCCAATTTTGACCTATTTGTTAGCCTTGATGAATGAACACGTTGTTGTGTCTTTTTTTTCGTTTTTCATGCTGATCTTGTTTCGTGTCTGTTGTTATATTTCTTTTGTGTCTTTTCATAGGGTAAGTCTTACCACATAATGTGTGTGCGTATGACAAGCCCTATTTTCGTGCTCTTTTCAGTGTTTGTATAGGTCTAGATAGAGTCTTTTCCTCTTTAGTTTTGGGTCTTTTATGTCTGGAAGGACACACTGGTATGCAGGGGCACAAAATTCCTGCAAATGGGCACAATGGAGCAGATAAAGGGCATCAAAGAGGAAGGAGTGCAGCAGTGCGTTAGAGGTCTCAAGGAGCTTATTGGTGATCACGATGACACACGGCAAGGCCACGAAGACTCCGTGTACTAGAAGTCAAACAAAACTCTTCACATTTTCTATCAAGACCTCTGTGAGGCAAACAATCATTTTCAGTTTTAATGCTCATGATGCTTTCGTTAATCTATTTCTTTGCTTGTTATTTACTTTTAATGTCTAGCTAAGTTGTTAATACTTGGGTTGGTTAAGATGCGGTGAGATGTGAGTGTTGTGTGTGTGAAAGGGTCAGGCCGAAAGCTCGTCGGAGAGCTACTGGACACGTTCCCGACGTGCTGGGCTAGATTCCAAAGTGGTGGAGCCTCTACGACTTCACCGGAGGCCTACGGAGGAGTTGACATGGTGAAATCCCTCACAATACCGGACAAAGATATAGGGGTTCCCCTATGTTGCGGACATTGGAGTGTGGTGTATGGCGTAAGCCATGCTTATAGCCATCTTGGGCCTTCTAGATCCAAATACTGCTGCGCAGAGGGCTCAATTGGTGCCTTTTCCTGATGCGAGCTGATTCTATAGACAGTAAGGTGGGCTCCTAAGGTGACTTGGAGGGCTTGACGTTGAAAGGAAGTGTTGGGGAGGAGATGCATACGTGCGTAATATGGTGATAATAAATGGCATGAGTGTCGAGGCCCTATAACCAAGAGAAGTTCCCACACAGTGACTATTCGAGTGCCTGAGATCCAAGCACACATACACAAACATTGAATGAAATCACGAGTACACGGAGGCATGCCCTCCATATCTGATTTATTTAGTGTTTTATTTCAGTCTTGCTTCTGGTCTATGTTGAGAGTGACCAAACCCCGAAACCCAACTCCTGACCAGTGACATCGAGGTCATCACAACCTACCTTCCTTATGTTCGACCCTGTATACTTACCTCTAACTGTACTTAGTGGTGGGCATCAAAAATTTATAAATAGTAAACTAAGCACAACGTTTGATAAGCACGCGTAAGCTTACCTAGTGGATTACTTCTGCGAAAAGAAAGTCGTGGACGTAGAAGGTCAATCTTTGAACCACGTAAAACTATTGTGTTCTTTATTTCCAGTATTTATATTCAGTTTACTAGCCAACTGACCATGCATACAAAACTGCGGTTGTGAAAATTGCACTAAGTATTTGGGAACTTGACCTTCCCCTTTCAAAGATTTCAGTTTATGTAATGAGCTTTTATTCCACCAACTTCTGCATTGCTTAAATCTTTGAAACCTTAGTTAGAATTGCAAAACTGGCCCTCAGTCTAAGAAGTCAGTTGTGCACCCGACTGTGCGATCAGCTCCGATTGATCTTCTCAGTTGTCGAGTAAACTGAACTCACCTGTTTAGGTTAGAGTAAAAGTTTTAAGTTCAAAACTTGCTACTGGTGTATTCTCCCCTATACACCAGTCACTCGTTACTGGGACCACCAAGTACCTTAAGCTGTTATGTATTGTTGAGTTGGTACGCAATACGTATTTGTAATTTCGTACTGCGAACCTTAAACTGTTCATGTATTGTTGAATTGGTACGCAAAACGTATTTGTAATTTTGTATTGTGTACCTTAAACTGTTGATGTATTGTTGGGTTGGTAAGCAGTATGTATTTGTAATTTTGTACTACGTACCTTAAACTGTTCATGTATTGTTGAGTTGGTACACAGTACGTATTTGTAATTTCGTAATGCATACTTTAAACTGTTCATGGAAGAAGAGAGAAAATGAAAGGATAGAAAATGCATAGAGGAGAAGAAGAGAGAGATGAGAGAGAGAGAGAGAGAGAGAAACAGGTAAGAGAAAAAGAAGCAGAGAGAAAATAAGTGGGCTTGGTGCAATTAAGGGTAAAATTGTCCAAAATTGTACAAAATATCTACTCTCTCCGTCCCAATTATATAGTTCCACTTTTCTTTTTTGGTTGTCCCAATAGCAAGGTCCCAGTCCAAATAAGGAAATAATTAAGGGTTAATAAATAGAATTATCCGGCCGCTTTTTACTAACCTAATTAGGCCACCCCTTCCATTTCACTGTGCACCCCTCCAATTATCTTTACCTTTCTCCCCATCTCTCGCTCTTGCTCTCTATGCCTACAACTCCACATTATTTTCTTTCATCGCCGACCACAGCTTTGATATCAGATAAAGATCTAATTATGTTTGATTTGGCTCTCTCCCCCCCCCCCCTGTCCATCTAAATTTTTCCAGATACCCCAAATTCTTTGGCTCTAATTCGGCCCAGATTTCATATTTACTTCATAGATTTGAATTTCACACCGCCAATATGCGAGTCTGCATCAAGCAGTGTGTTGAACTTTGTAGGCTGCTGGTGGAGGAGGCTTCGTTCTCATATGGTGATGACACAATTATACTCCTCGAGGAAGAATTTGTGCCGGAGACTGAGGAGGAATTTGTGCTAGAGACTGAAGAGGAATTTGTGCCTGAGACTGAGGAATTTGTGCCGAAGACTGAGGATGATGCAGTGATGGTAGTGGAGATTGAAGCCCCTGGCTTAGATGCGATAGCCGACGCACTCAATTCGATGTTCCCAATTTGGCTCCCTTGTTACTTTGATCTGGTGAGATTTAACCCTACTTTAAATTTTTGTTCTGGTGAGATTTGTTGGGTTTGCTGCATATGTGGCTTAAATAAAAAAATTAGGAAAATAGAAGACCAATCGATAATCTGATTTTGGAAAGAGCAAGAATACATTCGAGATTTTGGATAAAACTTGGTTGGATTTACTTGATTCTGCTATCTTTTCTCGTTTATCTAAAGAAGAATTATCTTGTCTTTTTTTTTTAGTTGGATATTGTTGTAGCTTGAAGAAGATTGTCGGCTGTGGTGTAGCCTTATTACCAAATTGTGCAAAAACCAAATCTGTTGTTTTCATCATTTTGTCTTTAATCTGTTGTTTCCAATGTTCCTTGTTCATGCTTATGTGTTTTGATATGAGGTTAAGTTTGTTTCACCTTCATTTGGTTGTGATTTACTTGGTTTAGTTGGTGCATTTCCGATGGTTTTAGTGCGAAATGATTCTATTTTGTTTTGGAAATGGAACTAATTCTTCGAACCAAGTGTTGTGTGGATTTTTGGTTGTTTTGGTGTTGTTTTGTAGGTATTTAGATCAAGGAAGGAACAAGATGAAGTCGAGATGACAAGAGTCGAAGTTTGAAAGGATTGTGACTGCGTAGAAGGTCCAGGCGATTGCTCAACATGCCAAGCGATCGCTTGGCAAGAGTTGCCGAGGGACAGAGACAACACCCAGGCGGTCGCCTCACTCCTACACGATCGCCTGGCCTGGACTTCAACGGGAGTAGAGACGGGACCGAGGCGATCGTCTATACTCCACGCGATCGCCTGGCTTGGACTTTGATGGCGGACATAGGCGGGGCCAGGCGATTGCCTGGACCCCAAGCGATCGCCTGGCCCATGGCGGCGAGTATTTTTGGAAACTTTATAAATAGGGTTATTTTATGCTCTTCCGCCTCACTTCTTCTTCCACACGACTTTTACCTAGTTTTTGAGTATCCAAATACTTTTTCCTTTGGTTCTTAGTTTATTATTTCATAGTTTAGTTGATTTAATTTCCGGATTATGAACTACAACTCCGCGGACTTGATTGTTATTTCAGGTTGGATTTTAATTCAAGTTTTTTTTTTTGGTTTTGGTTTCTTTGATTTTGTGTTTAAATTGATGCATTCTTGTTATGATCTCTATTTTCATGTCATTAGATTAGAGTTTAATTTCTGCCTAGAATTAATTTACGTTTACTTTATCTTTTTGCCTAGAAATAATAAACTATCCCCAATTATTTTATTTCTTTCTTGTTATTTTCTTTTCTTATCGTAATACAACAATCACCCAGTTAAGCCTTCCTTGAGAGACGATATTCGGGTTAACTTATCTAATCTAAAACAACCACGTTCAATTGCGTGCAACTTAGGTTAATTAGGTTGAACAAATTTGGCGCCGTTGCCAGGGAGAGCTTTAGGCGATTTTTTGTGTTGTAATTTTTATTTTTATTTTAGTTTGGTTATTTTTCTCCCTCCGGTGCATTTAATCTGTTTGTTAGTGTTGTGTATGCAAGGTCGCAGAAGTCAGAATCAACCGTTAGCACCGTATATTGACAACATTAACAAGAGAAGCGCAATTCTGGAACAAGCAAAGGAGGTAACCAAACCGCTTCTTGACAAAGTTGAAGAAGACGTTTTGTTGGGGAATTTACTTAGTGATTACGAAGAAGAGCCTCAATTGAATTGTCAAGGAAGCATGGCAATTGGGGAGAATCAGCTTATGGGAGAATACTCCCGACCTATTATTGAGGCTACGACATCGGCGATTGTCCTTCCTACTGGCGTCAGGAATTATGATTTGAAGCACAATTACTCTAGCATGCTTCCGACTTTTCACGGCATGCCCAATAAAGATGCACTCCAATTTGTTCGTGAATTCTGCTCGATAGTGCAAACTTATCCTCTTTCGGACCTTACAGAGGATCAATTAAGACTCAAGTGCCTGCCATATACCTTGAAGGATCGGACTCGGACGTGGCTCCTATCGCTACCGTCCAATTCTATAGACTCTTGGAAGGATGCTTGTGAAAAATTTATTCTGAAATTCTACCCAAATCACAAGACACAGGAGATTCGTACTCAGATTATGAATTTCACGCAAGGAACCGATGAGCCTTTCCACGAGGCATGAGAGAGATTTCAAGAGCTCCTTTGTCAATGCCGACATCATCAGCTATCTTCGATTATGGTCAGCCAATTCTTTTATGATGGGTTGCTTCAGAATACGCAGTTCATGGTGGATAGTACTGTAGGGGGTAACATCGCAAAGAAGACTCCCACGGAACTCACCCAGATTTTTCAAACTCTAGCAGACAGCTCACAACATAAGTCGATCCGTGGGAGAAGAGTTGAAGCCAGTACAGTGGCCCCGAATTATGAGCTACAGAAGCAGCTAGCAGGAATGATGAGGGAGTTGCAAGAATTGAAAATGAATAAATCTGTTGCTTCTCCACCTCGACCGGAACCGGTTAAACGTGAAATGATTCCTGAGCCATGCGGCATTTGTGGGGAGCTGGGACATAATCCTGAGGAGTGCCAGAGAATGGGGGAGTTGACATATGAAGGAGGAGCAGAAGTGTATGCTGCACAGGGGTACCCTCCACGACAGCAGTTTGATCAAGGCCAAGGATCTAATTAGAATCAGCGACAGTAGAACTCGGGATGGCAGTATCAGCCTACCGCTGGATAGAGGAATCACAACCAAGGTCAGGGATATGGAGGAAATTTTCAAAATCGCCGTCTTCCACATCAGTTCACTCAGTATTCTCCACAACAATTTAATCAGTTTCCTAGTCAGCCACAGTGGTACCCACAGCAGCAGCAGAATTTCAATTCTCAGTGGCAGAATCCAACCCAGTCAAGTCAGTTCCAACATGGGCCATCACAATTTCAACGCCCATCGCCGCCACCTACTCAAAAGAACCAGTTTGAAGATAATTTCAATGCATTCATGCAAGAAAGCAGGCAGGCGAGAGAAGCTCAAGATGCAACCATAAAGCGTCTTGAGATTGCTGTGGGACAAGTTTCGGGTACGGTTAACCAGATGCAACAACAGCAGCAGACTGGAAAGATTCCGAGCCAAGGTCAACAGCCACATCAAGCTTCAGCGGTAACAATGTTGAGAAGTAGAAAGACGATAGATAATAAGGTGGGCGACACACCATCAGAGGAGGTACAACCTAGAGTCGAGAAAGAGCAAACAGAAATCCGACTACATAAGGCTGAAAAGCCTTACCTCCCACCAGTGCCCTTCCCTAGCAGATTGCGGAATGAGAAGCAAGACCAGCAGTTCTCTGATTTTTATAAGATGTTATCCAAGGTGAATGTGAATTTACCTCTGCTTGATGTGATCAGAAACGTGCCTGCCTATGTGAAGTTTTTCAAGGAGTTGGCATCCAAGAAGAGGAAGTTTGATGAACCTGAATAAGTTCTAGTATCTGAAAGTTCCAACTCAATTATGCAGCAATCTCTACCTCAAAAGCAACGAGATCTTGGGAGTTTCGTGATTAAAATTGCTATGGGGAACGGAAAGGAAGCTTCTGGAATGCTGGATTTAGGAGCAAGGATCAATCTGATGCCCTACTCGATTTTCAAACAGTTGGGATTGGGAGAGTTGAAGCCTACACGGATGTGTTTGCAACTGGCAGATAGATCGATTCACCACCCTCGAGGAGTTATTGAGGATGTTTTGGTTCGAGTGGGGAAACTTATCGTGCCGGTGGATTTTGTGGTTTTGGAAATCGGAGACGTCAAGGAAGATGGACGAGAGCACACTCTGGTATTGGGGAGAGCATTTATGGCCACAACTAATACTCTTATTGACGTCAAAAATGGCATAATTAAGATGTCAGTTTTGGGTGTGTCAGTTTCGTATGATGTTCGAGCTAACAAGGGGATGTCGTCGGCCAACAGCATTGATAATTGTTCTTACATTGATGCTATTGACATACTTGCCGAGGCCTATTTTATGGAAGAGAAGCAGATTGAGGAGGTTTTTGAAGGCTCGGCCGACTTGGAACAGCGGCTCAGAGAGGAAGTAGCTATGGAAGCATTGATGCCAACCAATCTACTGGTTGACGAGCCAGTGATAGTCAAGACTCCTAAAGAAGAGAAAGAGGTAGATCTTGAGCTCAAGGAGCTCCCTGCCAACTTGAAGTATGTCTTCCTCAAAAAAGGAAGAAAGAAACCGGTCATAATCTCCTCCGAGCTCAAGACAGACGAAGAAGATGTCACATCCCGACTCCCAAGAAAGATTTGGGGGCCAGAACGCAACGAGGGGGATTTAAGAAGCGGGGAAGAAAAGGGGTAGAATAATAATAATAATAATAATAATAATAATAATAATAATAATAATAATTTATTACTTAATATATATATATATATATATAAATAAATATATATATATATATATATTCTTAAGTTTATGAATAACATATGAGAGATATAATAGACAATACCTTTTTAACATAATGTAATAACCATACCTTACTAATATATTACATACTTCAAAAATTATTCAGAGTAACCTTATTCATATACACAGTGGAAATAGTAAATATGTAGAACCCCCGCCTCAGTCCTACGCCTGACCACCTGTCTCCGAACCTGAAAACATTTGAAAAACATTTGGGCTGAGTATCAAAAGATACCCAGTGGGTGTTGCCATGACATTTTATAATTCAACAGTATATCTATGTACTAGTGTAACAGATGGTTTTAGAAATCAAAGCCTCATCTGAATACACAAAACATAATTTTCTGGGTATGTGTAGTCCCGACTGATTACTCGAGATCCCGGGCCGCATGTCACCGACGGATCTTAACTAGTACTCGGGATACTGTTATCCCTTAAGTAACATAGTTTTACTTTAACTAGGTCAGGAGCCTTAGCCCAAGACCGCTAGCTATAATACAATGGAGATCAAACCACTGCATTATAACGGGGTGCACACAATACCCAGTTAGCACTTGCGCACTTTCTGGATACGTCGATCGATTAACTAGAGTAATAAATATGAAACACACATAAAACATTTTATGGATATCTGCATTTTAGCATAAAGTAAAGAGTCTAGCACCCAAATATTACTTTTAAAATTTTACCCACCTGAATATTGAGACAACGTAAGTAATTGCAGAATTACTTCCAACAAGCACGTAATTTCCTACTCGGCCAGAACTCAATTTCTTTAATTCCTATAGCTTTCTTGTTATTTTTATTTGTGAGATATAGAATAAAGGAGTAAGAAACTCGACTATTTATAGGAACGAAAAGCATAGGCGTAGCTTTGTTGAGTCAGCACATATAGCTTTGCATTCTCATTTCTTATAGCTTCGCATAGTCACGCAGTTTACTTCCATTGGATAAGAACTACGTTATAAAAGTAAAATAGATAATTACAACATATACTATGTTTATTCATTTACTAAAAATAGAATATCTAAATCACTTGTAGATAATTCTTACGTACAGGTGTATATATATAGGTGATTGAGATCAACCACAATTTATTTATTAATCACATATTACGACATGCATGCGTATATTAACTATCCATGCATTAATACTAGAATACTTATATTTTATTTCTTTTTATTTGTTAAAGTACATAAATGTATCTATATATATTACGTATATACCAATTAGTTAAGAATATACTAATTAATTATTATCAATTATAATATTATGTAAATATTCACTAATAATATAATATGCTAATAATTTATGAAATCCTAAGTGTACGTATACATATATATTTAAATAGGAAACATATTCATCTTATATATGGTACAAACGTTAACTAATCCCAAAAACAAATTTGTATAGTATATAATACGTATGTGCATTTATCTTTAAAAATTAATAATAACTTGATTAATAGTATAGTATCTAATTAATTAATATAATATACATTAAATCATAAAGCATATGTATATTATATTTCATATATCTATTGCATATTCGTACAAACAAACAAACAAATATAACTTACGTACAAATATTTATACTATTAATATCTTTTGAAAGGATTTTATTGGAAATATATCAACTTAATAGTCAATTATGAGAGAAATAATTATTTCTTGGAGTTTAATTATTTCTATAATATTATAAAAGGGTTCTAAAAGCACCTAATATTACTTAGGGAATTATCAAGAAATGCGGGATGTTACATTCCTCCCTCCTTAAAAAAATTTCGTCCTCGAAATTTATATACCTGAGAATTGTAGTTCTGGATATTGGGCTATTATTTTCTCTTCTAGTTCCCAAGTTGCTTCTTCTTGTCCATGGTGATTCCACAGGATCTTTACTATTGGAATTTGTTTATTCCTTAAAACTTGGATTTTCCGGTCAAGGATTTGAATGGGTCTTTCGTCATAACTTAGGTCTTGAGCTAAGACCACTTCATTGTTTCTAATCACGTGTTTTGGATCAAACACATACTTCCTAAGTTGGGAGACATGAAATACATTATGCACATCTCCAATACTTGGTGGTAAGGCTAATCTGTAAGCTACATGACCTCTCCTATCTAGGATTTCGAAAGGTCCTATAAACCCGGGGCGTAATTTCCCTCGCTTGCCGAAACGCATAATTCCTTTAGTAGGAGAGACCTTGAGAAAAACATGATCTCCAACATTAAACTCTAATTCTGTCCGACGTTGATCGGCATAGGACTTTTGTCTATCTTGGGCCTCCTTAATCTTTTGTCTGATTAGATCCACTTTTTCGACCATTTGTTGTACTAATTCTGGTCCTAACAATTTCCATTCACCCACTTCATCCCAATAAAGCGGTGATCTACACTTACGGCTATAAAGAGCTTCGTAGGGTGGCATTCCAATGGAGACTTGGTAACTATTGTTATAAGCAAATTCAACTAGAGGTAAAAAGTCCTCCCAATTTCCACCATGATCTATCACCACTGCCCGCAGCATGTCCTCTAGAGTTTGTATTGTTCGTTCTGATTGTCCATCGGTCTGTGGATGAAATGCAGTACTAAAGTTTAGGTGCGTTCCCATAGCTTCTTGTAAGCTCTTCCAAAATCGCGATGTAAAACGGGTATCTTTGTCTGATGTGATTGAAATTGGCACACCATGCAGGCGTACGATTTCTTTCACATATAGCTTGGCTAATTTATCTAACCCTAATGTCATTTGAATCGGTAGGAAGTGTGTTGTCTTAGTCAGGCTATCCACAATGACCCATATGGCAGTATTTCCATGACTGGTCTTGGGTAAACCAACCACAAAGTCCATCATAACTCGTTCCCATTTCCATTCAGGGATCGGAAGCAGTTGCAAGGTTCCTTGTGGCTTTTGGTGTAGGGCCTTCACTTGTTGACAAGCTAGACATCGTTCCACAAACGATGCTATATCTCTTTTCATTCCATTCCACCAGAAATTATTCTTCAAATCTCGATACATCTTAGTATTTCCTGGATGAGCAGTGTAGGGCGTGTCATGAGCTTCACTCATGATATTATTTTTCAGCTCCTCATTGTCGGGCACACACAGACGTCCCTTGAATACGAGCCCATTATCCTTAGCTTTAGAGAATCCTTTAGAATCGTCCGATCTAGCGGCAAGTCGCATCTTTTCTAGAAATTTGTCTGCTCTTTGTGCTTCCACAATCCTTGTTCTTAGATCAGGTGTAGCTACAAGAGTAGCTATGCAACTTGATATACTCTCAGGAGGGTGTACTATTTCTATTCCGAGTGTGGCAAAATTATGAATTAGATCATCCTCTAGAGTAATCAAATAACCTAGCTTACCCTTAGCTTTTCGACTTAAGGCGTCCGCTACCATATTAGCTTTTCCAGGGTGATAATTGATGGTACAGTCGTAGTCCTTTACTAATTCGAGCCATCTCCTTTGTCTCATGTTCAAGTCTTTTTGCTCGAAAAAGTATTTCAAACTTTTATGATCAGTAAAGATTTCACACTTAACTCCATAGAGATAGTGCCTCCAAATCTTTAAAGCATGTACGACTGCAGCTAACTCTAAGTCGTGAGTAGGATATTCTAATTCATGTGGCTTCAACTGTCGAGATGCGTATGCAATGACCTTTGAATTTTGTATTAATACACATCCAAGTCCAAACTTTGAAGCATCGGTATAAATAACAAATCCTACGTTCTTCTCCGGAATAGTTAAAACCGGAGCCGTAGTTAGTCTCCCTTTAAGTTCTTGGAAACTTCTTTCACATTCTTTAGACCAAATAAACTTGTTTTTCTTCTGCAATAATTGTGTCATTGGTCTCGCCAATTTCGAGAAATCTTTCACGAAACGACGATAGTATCCTGCTAGTCCTAGAAAACTCCGTATCTCGCTTACATTGGTTGGAGTTTTCCATCCACTCACTGCTTCTGTCTTTGCAGGATCAACTTTGATTCCCTCAGCAGATACTATATGTCCGAGAAACATCACTTCTTTAAGCCAAAATTCACATTTGCTGAATTTGGCATATAACTTTTGTGCGCGCAATGTTTCCAGTACTATGCGCAAATGATCAACATGTTGTTCCTCGCTCTTTGAGTATATGAGAATGTCATCAATAAAGACTAAGACAAATCTGTCTAGGTACTGGTGAAAAGTTTGATTCATCAGATCCATAAAAACAGCAGGGGCATTAGTTAATCCAAATGGCATTACTGTGAACTCGTAGTGTCCATAACGCGTTCGAAATGCCGTTTTTGGAACGTCTTCTTTTCTTATCTTAAGTTGGTGGTATCCAGATCTCAAGTCTAACTTGGAAAATACTGTTGCGCTCCTAAGTTGATCGAACAAGTCATCTATTCTTGGAAGGGGATACAAATTCTTGATTGTGAGTTTGTTAAGTTCTCTATAATCGATACACATCCTTAGAGTACCGTCTTTCTTTTTAACAAACAAGACTGGTGCTCCCCATGGTGACACGCTAGGTTGTATAAAACCTAAGTCAAGGAGTTCTTGTAACTGCACCTTCAGTTCTTGCAGTTCCTTGGGGCCCATTCTATATGGTGCCTTTGATACTGGTGCAGCTCCTGGCACTAGATCAATGGTAAACTCAATTTGTCTATCTGGAGGTAACCCTGGTAGATCTTTGGAGAATACATCGAGATATTCTCTAGCTATTGACACGTCACTTAGGTTTATTTCTCTTTGAGAGCTCTTGGTCAAGTTAACGAGAAAAGCTTGGCATTCTTGTTTTCTCATTATCTTGCCAGCTTTGATTGCCGAAATGATAGGTATTGGCGTACCTATCTTTCTACCTCGAAAGCCTATTACATCTTATTCAGGCATTTGAAATTTTACCTCTCTCTCCTTGCAACAAATAGTTGCAGCATTTTTCTCCAACCAATCCATGCCAAGTATGACATCGAATTCCATTCTATCAATCACATATAAATCTGCCTTAAAAGATAGAGTTCCAATCTTTAATTTCTGATTCAAAACGATCTCTTCTGAGATCATAGAATCTCCTGAAGCGACTCTAATTTTAAGGATATGGTTGGGTTGTTCAGTTCTAGCATGTAGACTTTCACATGTATATTTATTAATAAAGGAGTGTGAAGCTCCTGTGTCAAACAAAGCTAAAACAGGTAGATCATCTAAGGAAATCATACCTGCTAGGTTTCCAGGTGCTTGTGCTGCCTGCAGCTGGTTTAAGGTATAAGCTCGTGCCTGCTGGACTGGTCTTTGGTTTTGTGGTGGATTCCTAGCTGGTACTTGTTTTTGGGGTTGAGGCGTCAAGTTTACTGGTGGTCTCCATGCCGTTGGTGCTCCTCCTGTATTTCTCCGAGTAGGACAAACATTACTATAATGTCCTGGGTGTCCACACTTGTAACACACATTTTGCCCTTGTAGGCATTCTCCAGAATGAGGCTTTTGGCAGTTCGAGCACAACTGCTGGTTATAATTTTATGGTTGATTCCCACTCCATGGCTTCTTTCCACCGTTATTATTTCTACTCTGATTTTCCCATTTGCGTTTTCCCTGAGTCTGCGTTTGTACAGAACTCTTTTCTTTCTCCGCGGGAAGCATAGACTCGATTGTGAGAGCTCTACTCAATGTTTGGGCGTATGTGAGTGGTCCTACACTTGCCAGAGCTACTGCAATCTCTGTACGAAGTCCTGCCCTAAACTTTTGAGCTCGTTCAGCATCAGTGCTTACTAGGTGTGGAGCATAACGAGAAAGTTGGTTGAACAAACGATCATATTCTGTTACAGTTCCCTTTCTCTGCTTGAGATTCCAAAACTCATTAATTTTCCTTTGCCTATAACAGTCAGGAATGTACTTCTCGTACAATTTCTCCTTAAAGTCTTCCCATGTGAATTTGCTCCATTCCTCATCAGACATCGTATGTCTAACGGCTTCCCACCAAAAGTCAGCTTCTTCAACTAACTGGTAGGTAGCACATGCCACTTTCTCATTTTCCAGACAAGCAATGTATTCGAAAATACGTTCAATATTGCGAATCCATCGTTCAGCATCTAATGGATCACCTAATCTATTAAAAGTAGGTGGATTCTCTTTCCTAAACTTTTCGTTTGCTGATCGAACACGTATAGGTTCTACTTCTGGTACAGGTGAGTGATGACCTCTCAATCGTCTTGCCATTCTGTACAATTTAATTTGGTCAATAATATATCGTCTTAATGTCAAGCGAGTTGTGTTGAGGAAAGTCTAAATAACACAAATAGGGAAAGTATAACAGATAATTTCAACCATAATTTACATAACTATCTATCTTACAAACCACACCCTTATTGGTATATTACAAAGGTGTGTATCTTAAGGCACACTACTGTTTTTTTTTACATACCAAGGACGGTATTTTACGAGATTCTAAACTTAGGCGTCTTTTGGTGGGTCCTCCTGTAGATCCTCTTGTGGGTCTTCATCCTCACTTTCATCACTTTCTATCACTATAGCATTAACCCACTCCGGTGCGCCTTTTTTGAAGGGTGTTGTTCTACGTCGACGACGACGCCTAACTGATGGTGACCCCGGTGGTGTGATCAAGTCGATCACTGGTATCGCACTTCGGAGGATATAGTCATTAACATCTGCTTCGTACCCAGGTTTGTACTCATGTTCTGGTTCTTCCAAGGGTGGCAGATTTTCCCAAACGGGGCTATACATATCTTCAGGATTGGCCACGTGTTTTTCTGGATGGGAATATGTCTGAGTCCCTTTTTCTTCTTGAGGATATTCATATTTAACTTCTTCACGTTCAGAACTCTCTGGTGGAAAATCACTTATAGCTAGTTCGGCAACAACTTTAGCAGCAAAGGCAGGGAAATCTCCATCAGGTCAGTGGTTAAAATTATCCCCAGCTTGAATTCTTGCCCACCTTTCCCAACGCGGGGAAATATTGTGCACTACCTTAAGAATGGCTTCGGTATTACTAACCTCACCTCGTTGGACAGAACCCCAAAGAGAGACTAATTTCCCAATGTATGTAGCCGGGTGTTCTCCAGATTCTCTCTTACTTGAGCGAAATTCTAGTGCTTGTCTAAAGATATGTTCTCTTTCCCAACGTTCGATAAGTCTATACATCCTGCAGAAGAATTTCTATATGAGTACTATTCTCATGTCTTATAAATTCTTCATAATAAACACTCATCGTAAAATACAAGTTATGGGTTGGACTTGGTATACTTAAACCATAATCATCTTAATAGTTATTGTAACTAAGTCAAAGTTGAGCATCCTATAAAACTTATTCATGATACCTTACACTAATTTCATTCTCAATATTAAAAAGTAACACTGCTTCAAACATTAATTACTTAACAAAGCAATTAATTAATTTATGCTTTTGCAACATAACATACTTGATAATACATGCATCTTGGTAACAATATTTAACACATTTATTACCTCTTTGTTGGAGACAGTGTGAAGGCGAACTGAGGGGGTTTGCTACAAAATAATTAACCCAAAAATACTGATTTTGACTCAACATATAAATTGACGGTCTTAGAGCCTTATTGCTCTGATACCATTTTGTCACATCCCGACTCCCAAGAAAGATTTGGGGGCCAGAACGCGACGAGAGGGATTTAAGAAGCGGGGAAGATAAGGGGTAGAATAATAATAATAATAATAATAATAATAATAATAATAATAATAATAATCATAATAATAATAATAATAATAATAATAATAATAATAATAATAATAATAATTCATTACTTAATATATATGTATATATATAAATATATATATATTCTTAAGTTTAGGAATAACATATGAGAGATATAATAGACAATACCTTTTTAACATAATGTAATAACCATACCTTACTAATATATTACATACTTCGAACATTATTCAGAGTAACCTTATTCATATACACGGCGGAAATAGTAAATATGTAGAACCCCTGCCTCAGTCCTACGCCTCACCACCTGTCTCCGAACCTGAAAACATTTGAAAAACATTTGGGCTGAGTATCAAAAGATACCCAGTGGGTGTTGCCATGACATTTTATAATTCAACAATATATCCATGTACTAGTGTAACAGATGGTTTTAGAAATCAAAGCCTCATCTGAATACACAAAACATAATTTTCTGGGTATGTGTAGTTCCGACTGATTACTCGAGATCCCGGGCCGCATGTCACCGACGGATCTTAACTAGTACTCAGGATACTGTTATCCCTTAAGTAACATAGTTTTACTTTAACTAGGTCAGGAGCCTTAGCCCAAGACTGCTAGCTATAATACAATGGAGATCAAACCACTGCATTATAACGGGGTGCGCACAATACCCAGTTAGCACTTGCGCACTTTCTGGATACCTCGATCGATTAACTAGAGTAATAAATATAGAACACACATAAAACATTTTATGGATATCTGCATTTTAGCATAAAGTAAAGAGTCTAGCACCCAAATATTACTTTTAAAATTTTACCCACCTGAATATTGAGACAACGTAAGTAATTGCAGAATTACTCCCAACAAGCACGTAATTTCCTACTCGGCCAGAACTCAATTTCTTTAGTTCCTATAGCTTTCTTGTTATTTTTATTTGTGAGATATAGAATAAAGGAGTAAGAAACTCGACTATTTATAGGAATGAAAAGCATAGGCGTAGCTTTGTTGAGTCAGCACATATAGCTTTGCATTCTCATTTCTTATAGCTTCGCATAGTCACGCAGTTTACTTCCATAGGATAAGAACTATGTTATAAAAGTAAAATAGATAATTACAACATATACTATGTTTATTCATTTACTAAAAATAGAATATCTAAATCACTTGTAGATAATTCTTACGTACAGGTATATATATAGGTGATTGAGATCAACCACAATTTGTTTATTAATCACATATTACGACATGCATGCATATATTAACTATCCATGCATTAATACTAGAATACTTATATTTTATTTCTTTTTATTTGTTAAAGTACATAAATGTATCTATATATATTACGTATATACCAATTAGTTAAGAATATACTAATTAATTATTATCAATTATAATATTATGTAAATATTCACTAATAATATAATATGCTAATAATTTATGAAATCCTAAGTGTACGTATTCATATATATTTAAATAGGAAACATATTCATCTTATATATGGTACAAACGTTAACTAATCCCAAAAATGAATTTGTATAGTATATAATACGTATGTGCATTTATCTTTAAAAATTAATAATAACTTGATTAATAGTATAGTATCTAATTAATTAATATAATATACATTAAATCATAAAGCATACGTATATTATATTTCATATATCTATTGCATATTCGTACAAACACACAAACAAATATAACTTACGTACAAATATTTATACTATTAATATCTTTTGAAAGGATTTTATTGGAAATATATCAACTTAATAGTCAATTATGAGAGAAATAATTATTTCTTGGAGTTTAATTATTTCTATAATATTATAAAAGGGTTCTAAAAGCACCTAATATTACTTAGGGAATTATCAAGAAATGCGGGATGTTACAGAAGAAGCATTAGTCGAGGTGCTCAAAAAGTTCAAGGCAGCTTTTGGATGGTGTTTGTCCGATATTAAGGGGATTAGCCCTACCACATGTATGCATCGGATTAACTTGGTAGAAGGAGCTACTCCGAAGAGGGATGGGCAAAGGCGATTAAACCCCGTGCTAATGGAGGTTGTGAGGAAGGAGATCTATAAACAATTATCCGAGGGGATTATCTTCCCCATTGCTGATAGTGAATGGCTCAGTCCCGTGCACGTGGTCTCGAAGAAAGGGGGCATAACGGTGGTTTTGAATGATAATGATGAGTTGGTGCCTATGAGACCTGTTACTGGGCGGCGGATGTGCATAGATTTCACAAAACTTAACGCGGCCACCAAAAATGATCACTTTCCACTGCCTTTCATTGATCAGATGCTCGATAGATTAGCGGGGCATGAGTTTTACTGCTTTCTAGATGGATTGTCTGGCTATTATCAGATTGCGATTGCACCCGAGGATCAAGCTAAGACAGCCTTCACGTGCCCCTTTGGTACATATGCCTGCAAAAGGATGCCGTTCGGACTCTGCAATGCACCAGGTACCTTTCAAAGATGTATGATGTCTATATCATCTGTGATGATTAATGATTTTGTTGAGATTTTCATGGATGACTTCTCTGTGTTTGGATTATCTTTTGACGATTGCCTTAGGAAAATTAAACGGGTCCTAGAGAGGTGTGGTGAAAGTGGTTTGACTCTTAGTTGGGAAAAGAGTCATTTTATGGTTCATCGGGGGAATGTGTTAGGTCATATTGTATCCAAAAAGGGTGTAGAGGTCGACAAAGCTAAAGTGGATGTGATCGAAAGATTGCCTCTACCTCGTGATGTCAAGGGTATTAGGAGTTTTCTTAGTCATGCCGGTTTTTATCGGCGTTTCATTAAGGATTTTTTTAAAATCAGTCAACCTCTATGTCATTTGCTCTCTGAAGATGTGTCATTTGTTTTTGATGATGCTTGTCTTCATGCTTTTAACTTGCTTAAGGAGAAGTTGAGTACTGCGCCTGTGGTTATTGGTCCTATCTGGTCAGAACCCTTTGAGATAATGTGTGATGCCTCTAATTGTACTGTTGGTGCTGTTTTGGGTCAACGAATAGATAAAATGCTTCGGGTCAATTATACCACTACAGAAAAAGAAATGTTTGCTGTTGTGTTTGCATTAGCTAAATTCCGTGCATACATCATAGGGTCTAGGGTCATCATTCACAGTGATCATGCTGCATTGCGTTATTTGTTGACCAAATCTCAGGCTAAACCAAGACTTATTCGTTGGGTGTTGTTATTGCAAGAGTTTGATTTAGAAATTCGTGATAGAAAAGGTAGTGAAAATGCTGTAGCTGACCACCTGTCTACTCTTGATAATCTACCTTCTCCTGCAATTTGTGACAATTTGCTTGAATCCTTTCCTTTTGAACAAGCTTTGAGTGCAGGGATTGTACCTTGGTATGCCGATATTGTCAATTACCTTGCATGTGATGAATTGAGGCCTGACCTTACTTCCCAAGAAAGGAAGCATTTTTTATCTGTGTGCAGACAATACTTTTGGGAAGATCCTTACTTATTCAAGATTGGTAAGGATGATGTGATCCGAAGGTGTGTGCCGGATGATGAGCAAGCCAAGGTCTTGCAATTTTGCCATGAGACTCACTGCGGGGGTCATTTTGGAGGACAGAAAACCGCACACAAGGTACTCCAATCAGGTTTATTCTGGCCTACATTATTTAAGGATGCTCATGCTTTCTATCTTGCTTGTGATCGTTGCCAAAGGGTCGGGTCCATCGGTCATTGGAATGAGATGCCCCTTAACAATATTCTTGTGGTTGAAATCTTTGATGTTTGGGGTATTGATTTCATGGGACCGTTTCCCAAGTCTTTTGGTTTTGAGTACATTCTTTTAGCTATTTATTATGTGTCCAAGTGGGTTGAGGCAATCCCTACTAGGACTTGTGATTCTCATGTTGTGCTAAGGTTTGTGCAGGAAAATATCCTTTGTCGGTTTGGATTTCCTAAGGCAATAATAAGTGATGGAGGGAAGCATTTTTACAACAAGCTTTTCGAGAAGCTCATGAACAAGAATGGAATAACACATAAGGTGGCTACTCCCTATCACCCCCAAACATCGGGCCAAGCAGAGACGAGCAACTGACAAATCAAGGGAATTTTAGAGAAGACTGTGCAGCCGTCTCGTAAAGATTGGTCTTCAAAGTTGAATGACGCATTATGGGCGTACCGTATGGCTTACAAGAGTATTTTGGGGATGAGTCCGTACTGGCTTGTGTATGGAAAGAATTGTCACTTGCCTGTGGAGATTGAACACAAGGCGTATTGGGCAATCCGAGAAGCTAATCTATATCTGGATGCCGCAGGAAAGCAACGGATGTTGCAAATGTCCGAGTTGGATGAGCTCCGTAGCGAGGCGTACGACAACGCCAAGATTTACAAGGACCGAGTGAAGCGGTTACATGACAGCCGGATTTTGTGCAAGGAGCTGACGCCCAGGATGAAAGTCCTTTTGTTCAATTTGAGGTTGAAATTGTTTCCAGGCAAGTTGAAGTCCCGTTGGACCGGTCCATATCTCATTGAAGAAGTCCTACCCTTTGGTGTTGTCCGGCTACTTGATGAACAAACTTGAGAGTCTTTCCAAGCTAATGGACATCGCGTAAAACCATACCATGAAGGAGAGCTCATTGTTAAAGAAGTGGAGTCAATTTGGCTCGTGGATTCGAAATGAAGGTCTCGTTGTTGTATGTCAAGCTAATGACGTTAAACAAGCACTTCGTGGGAGGCAACCCACTATTTTGAAAAAAAAAAAAAAACAGGTCGAAGACACTCCAGGTGATCGCCTCCTCTCCACATGATCGCCTGGCCATCAGTGCCGGGTTTCAGAGACGCGACCAAGGCGATCGCCTCCCTCCCGAGCGTTCGCCTAGCCATCATCGTTCATTTTTAGAGCTTAATCCAAGCGACCGCCGCTCGCCTGCCTCTCGGTTTTACTTCTCCCTATTAAAGGGCCCACTAAACCCTACATCTTCATTCTCTCTCCTTCCCTCTCTAATCTGCCGCTTGCACCTATCTTCTTTCCTTCTCCTCAATCCTTCCATCGCCATTCTTCCTCTTTTCCGTCGGCCACACTTTTTCTGCCCCAAACTACCGCCTCATTAATTCACCATCACCTACATCCATCTCACCTTCGTTTCTTCTCTGCTTGTTCATCGCTATTCCTCTCTCTCTGCGTTGCACTACCGCCATTCCCATCCTGTCACGCGATCGTCGCGTGTGCCAGGCGCTCACTTCACTCTTCTTGCAGACCATGCGCTCGCCTTCTTTCCGTGCGCTCGTTGTCCCTCTCATCGGCCGAGCTATCGTCTTGCGTCTGAGTGCTCGCCTAGGCTGTCCAGTGTCCACACTTCCGTTTCTGTTTGCTCCATGGGTCGTGCCAAGAAAACCAAGCGCTCCGAGGAATCGTCGGAGCTGTCGGAAGAACCTGTGGATATCAGTGCCACTTATAGCGCCCTGTTTCCGATTTATTCACCGGAGGAAGGTCAGCTTTATTCTCGTCTCTGTTATAAACGTAAACTTGTTGCTCATTACATTGATTGGGAGAAAATTGCTAAGTATGGTGTTGTGGATGAGTTAGATAATTATCTTCGGTTGCTCAGCTTATTAAAGTATGCTCATTCTGAATGGGATGGTTATATGCCGTTATGCTTTGAGTTTATTGCTACCATGTCGTTTGAGGATTTCGTTTGTTGAGGAAGAAATGTCGGGCAGGACCGACTGTTATGCATTAGGTATTTGGGTTTCGAATGGAAGGGGGCGTTATGTCTGTACCTGATGATTTTAATGCTTCTGCTGTGTGGCGGAACTTATCTGGTTTGGATAATTGGAAGTCGGGGGTGTTTCTTGTGGATTCATTCGTAATCCAGTGTTGTGCATCTTGCACCAAAATATATTGTGTATAATATGATTGGGCGGGAGGACTCTAGCAAGGTTCACCTCACAGAGTTGTATCTCCTAGATTGTGCTGTGCGAGCGATTCTGGTGTGCCCGGCTCAATTTATTTATGCCGGTTTGCAAAATATCAAGTTCAAGTCTACTTCCGCAGCGGCCTTTCCTCAGCTTGCCACGGCTTTAGCTCTTAAGTTTAAGGTTTTTTAGGGTCCTTACCCCACTCATCCATATGCTACGGTGGATCTGAAGTATTTGGATTTTTCTGAGCTCAAGCATGGTTTCTTTGTATCCATTGAGACTACTTTTCTTCCTTTTGAGGACCGTCCTGTGGTGAAACGGTATTTTGTTGACCAACTTGTTGGCGAGGGAGTTGGCGGGCCGAGAGAGCTGGGCCACCCACCGCTTGTTGGGCCCTCTCAACCATTGAGTTCTTCTATTCTCTTGGGGTTCGGCTCTTTTGATTTCGGCGGTTTTCAGTCCGATTTTGCTGCTTTTCGGACGGACTTGGGGGCACAGTTAGGCCAATTACAACAGAGCATTGCTACTTATGGCGATCATTTGCATACTCATACTGAGTATTTACAGCGGAATGAGCAGCGTTGGGTGGAGAATGAGCAACGCTGGGTTGCTAATGATCAGAGTTGGGATTTGGCGGCGCAACATTGGCAAGGAGTTTCTCAGTTTCATAATGCTAGCAGCCAGTATTGGACCGAGCAGGCTCAACAGTGGATGCTCAATGCACAGCACTGGGAGGCGCAACAGCAATATAATACCGCTCAGACTCAGCGTATGGATAATTTCGAGCGTCAGCTTGCTCGTTGGTGCTTACCACCTGGTGATCCTTCTCAGTCACCACATGATGATCAATAGTGAGCTTCACTGTTGATGAGTACGTTATTTCTTTCCTTCTTTCTGAATTGTGGTGTTGTTTTTCTTCTTTTGCTTTCTTTCTTGTTAATATCTTGGTCGTGTTTTGTTTCTTTCGTGTGTTGTGCAGGTTGCTTAATTTTAGTAGTTGCGGTTATCTCATCTCTTTTTCCTGGTTTGTAATTCTTTATCATCCTTTCTCCGTTTCTTTTAGTTTGTGTGACATAATGGGGACATTGTTTATTTCTGTCGGGGGGGGGGGGGGGTGTATTTTCTTGATGATCTAGCTTTGTTTGTCCTTGATCTATTTTATTTCACGATTGAATTGCGGAAGTATGTATTGAAGCTCCTAGTTCATGTTTTGATTTGCTTGATTGATTGGGGTATTTTCTCATGATTTGACTGATATGGTTGTTTCTTTTCGTTTGTGGAACATTTCATGCTAGGATGATTGAAGCTTGATGTTTACATGTGGGTGAAGGGTGAGAACAGTGTTATTTAAAAAAAACATGTATCCCGATTAATGAGCTGTTAATTGTATGATTTGTTAAGTTATGTTGGGAGGCCTCTGCTCTTCTGGGAACCATGAGCATGGGAAACCACATGAGGATACTTTAGATAATCTCTAAATGTTCACACCTCATGACTTATGGCCATATAACCCGACTTGACTTGAGATTTCTATGTGTTGTCCTGGTTCTAAATGTTGTGATTTGAAGGGCTCTACCCCTCTTTCTTGTCTGTTCAATGTTGAATATATTATATGAGAAATGGGTATGGGAAACCACGCTAGGCGACCGGAATTTCCGTGAGTAAACCTAGTGAATTTTGTCCGGAATTCACTTAATAATTATAAGTAAGAATGGGCATAAATTTGGGATACTTGTTTGTAGTTTGAGTTTTCTCTCCTCGATCTTGCAGTTGAATGTCGAGTTGATTGAGTTCTTGTGTGAAGGGCCACTCATTGTTTTGTGATGACTATGTTTAGTTGATGAGTGATGAATTTGTCTTGAAAAAGGCTTATTGGAGTATGAACTGTTTGGTTCAATTCATTACTTTTTCATTTTGATTTGAAATAAGATTTGCTTGAGGACAAGCAAGGTTTTGTGTGTGGAGGGGTGTTTCACCTTCATTTGGTTGTGATTTACTTGGTTTAGTTGGTGCATTTCCGATGGTTTTAGTGTGAAATGATTCTATTTTATTTTGGAAATAGAACTAATTCTTCGAACCAAGTATTGTGTGGATTTTTGGTTGTTTTGGTGTTGTTTTATAGGTATTTAGATCAAGGAAGGAAGAAGATGACGTTGAGATGACAAGAGTCGAAGTTTGAAAGGATTGTGACTGCATAGAAGGTCCAGACGATCGCTCAGCATGCCAAGCGATCGCTTGGCAAGAGTTGCTGAGGGACAGAGACAACACCCAGACGATCGCCTCACTCCCACGCGATCGCCTGGCCTGGACTTCGACGGGAGCAGAGACGGGACCGAGGCGATCGTCTATACTCTACGTGATCACCTGGCTTGGACTTCGATGGCGGACAGAGGCGGGGGCCAGGCGATCGCCTGGACCCCAAGCGATCGCCTGGCCCATGGCGGCGAGTATTTTTGGAAACTTTATAAATAGGGTTATTTTATGCTCTTCCGCCTCACTTCTTCTTCCACACGACTTTTACCTAGTTTTTGAGCATTCAAATACTTTTTCCTTTGGTTCTTAGTTTATTGTTTCATAGTTTAGTTGATTTAATTTCCAGATTACGAACTACAACTCCAAGGACTTGATTGTTATTTCAGGTTGGATTTTAATTCAAGATTTTTTTTGGTTTTGGTTTCTTTGATTTTGTGTTTAAATTGATGCATTCTTGTTATGATCTCTATTTTCATATCATTAGATTAGAGTTTAATTTTTGCCTAGAATTAATTTACGTTTACTTTATCTTTTCACCTAGGAATAATAAACCATCCCCAATTATTTTATTGCTTTCTTGTTATTTTCTTTCTTATCGTAATACAACAATCACCTTGTTAAGCCTTTCTTGAGAGACGATATTCGGGTTAACTTCTGTAATCTAAAACAACAACGTTCAATTGCGTGCAACTTAGATTAATTAGGTTGAACAAAGTTTATGTAGACACATGTATTACTGATACTGCTGTAATAAAAGACTTACAAAAACCATAATCTTTCATTGATCAAAATCGTAATCTTCCATTAAAAAAACATATTCAGCCATTTACAAAAAAAACCTCATCCCATCTTGTTAAATGTTGTCTCTGATTAGCCCTTGCTTGTGGCGTCTTGCTTTAAAATGCAACTAATATTTGCACACTTAAATCTTCAACATGCACAAAATATCTTCAACCAGCAAAAAATGGTTGTAAATTCATACACCAACTTTCATTCTTCAGCTTCTATTGGCTCAATTCCTAAGGGGTTCATCAATTCTGGCATTCCATTCACACTACCAGGTTGCATTAAATATCCATTGCAATGTGTCACCAATTCAAAAGGAACTTTCAAGTTCAAAGGCAATGAATCTGCCCTAATACGTGCATCCTTCCCCAGGTTTGGAACCTTATAACAATTCTGCCCTTTAACTTTCATTATCTCAACCATACAAGCTTGCAAACTCAAGAAAACCTTGTTCAGTTTGATAGGACGTAGATTTCCAAATGACGAAACCACTGCATTTTACCAACTGATCAATTGTATGTGTGGTTGTTTCGTGTTGAATTGATTGAATTGTCTTAAACCACCCCAAATCATTAACATTCACATCTGGTAAGTTGGATGGTTGTTGTACCATAATGAACGTAGAGCCATCTTTATTTGTTGCTTCTCTCCAAACAGGATCTGGATCTTTTATGTGTAGTTTAACATTACCCTGTTGTATGTATATGACTTTGCTTGCCCATGATGGCCATTTTGCTTTTGTAGCTGGTAAAATCTACAATAAAAATCATGCAATTATTGATCATTTAAATGTTGAGCACCTGAATTCTAATTAAAAGCATACAAATGCATACTGATGGTCCCGATAACGAGTATCTGGTGTATGGCGGAGGGGGATACACCAGTAGCAATTTTCGTTTGCTAAATCTTTTCATTGAGTTTGATGGTCCCGAAACGAGTTACTGGTGTATGGGGTGGGGGGAATACACCAGTTCGGATTTAAAAACTTAAACCTGAAAAATCACTTCAACTGAGTAAAAGATGACTCAGTTGGAATTTCACAGTTGAGTAAGTGACCTCGGCTGGAAGAGTGAGGCTGTGTGGAATGTGGTGGAAAAATAAACTCGTTAAAAGCAACTCACGCAAAACAGCTCGGTTGGTCAAGAACCAAAATAGCTCGGTTGAAAATGTGCAAGTGCGGTTTGTATGTCGGTTAGATTGATCAAATAAATATGCAAAAGCAACTGAATAAAACCAAACACAGACACACAGGATTTAACGTGGTTCGGAGATAATCCTCCTACGTCCACGGGGAGATGTGAATCCACACACCTCAGTCCAAGTTCTTCTGCACAGAACCACTCAGCTTACGCAGGCTGAGCAACCGTTAAGGATAAGTTTGCGGGTACTTATCGACCATACAGTTTAGTTTCTGGGCACTAAACAGCCTAAGTCAAGTTTGCGGGTACTTGACGACCTGACTACTCAATTACAGGAAGAGTAAGGTCCTAGCACACTTTTTAGGGTGTGAGAAACGGTGGGATTTCCAACTACATCTCGATCACGAATCAGAGCTGGATCTAAGGCTTGAACGAATAAACACTCAAACTAAGATCTAAGACAGATTTTCACTCTATGAACCCTCAGCTACTAATGTTCTATCACTCTTGAACTCTCAGCTGCTGATGTTCTTAGAATAGGATTTTAGCTTGATTCTCTTGTGATTGCACTTTTCTCTCTTGCTTCAGTCTGTCTCGTGTATGTTATATATCTCTCGAATGAGAGAATGCCTCTATTTATAGGCGGAGAGAATCAACTAGTCGTTGGAGGAGCAGTTGATCTTTGATCGGTTGATAGCGATGGCTTGTCTCTCATCTCTGCAGACTTTCCCGATATGGCATCTGTGCTCTTCTGCTTTCCATCTGAGACAGCCTTGTGTTGGGCCAGATGGGGTAATGACTGAACGGTCAAACCCTCATGTGACTTCCTTTTGAAATTCAAATCTTAACCTTTCTGACAGTCAACTTCGGTTCGTCGGTTGAAAGTCTTGATCTTCATCTGAGTGGTCTTCAGCTGATGTTCTGAACTGTTGGACTCTCAGCTGACCTTGACCTTCAAGCAGTTGATCTTCTTGTTCGAGTTCTACAACTGATGTTCTGAAACTGAACACTCAGTTGTCTTCCTTGTATTTACTCGGCTGGGTTTGAACCCTCAGATGACTTTCCTTTTCATCTGATGTTTTCTTCCTTTCTACTGTTTCTCATCTGATGAATGCTCAGTTGGTTTCCTTCACAACTGATGTTCTGAAGACTTCCCCTTATTTGCATCTGAACATATGAACTCTCAGTTGTCTTTCTTCACAACTGATGTTCTGTCTGAGTGATGCCTTGTTGCCATCTTCAGCTGGAGACCTGTAAAGATAAAATCTTAACTTTGCTCAAACAGCGAGCCTACATTCTAACATTAGGTTCTGGCAACATCTACTCGGTTGGGGTCAGTCGGTTTTGGAATTCATCAAAACTCATACTAATAAATTTCCCAACAATTTCCTCCTTTTTGATGATGCCAAAACCACTTACAACTTGAAACCACTACTAATCTAAACCTCACTAACTTATCTAAAATCTCAGCTGAAATTCTAGACAGTCTATAAGATAAAACATCAAAGGGTTAGCACAGTTATAACATGGTATTTAAAAGACTTTGTGATTCAGAGCTTGGACAATGAGGGATTGTTGATCAAGGTGAATCTTATAACTGAATAGTTTTCATTACAACTGATTGTTACAAAAGATGGGCTCAAAAACCGAAAATTACAACAGTTGCTAGAAAACTAACTGAGCTAGTATTGTAGCCCATACTTGCCAAAAATCCTTACAAAAATTTCCCTCTTAGCAGGTGACTCCTTGGAAATGTCCACTCCATGCTCCTTGCAAACCTGCCTCGCCTCAGATGCAATCTTCGTGCGGTTCGGGTTGCTGGAATCCTGGAGAAGAGGTGGCCGATAAGTAACCCTCTTGGGAACTGGAACAGTGTTCAAGTCCAGGTTGGCGTCAATCATGGCCCTCCTGAACTGACTGAACATGCCCGGGTCACCTGAGTGTAACTCGGTCAGCGCCTCCTTGAACGCTCTCCTTGGGTCGTCAGTTACGTAAACCTTCCTGTAATAGAAGTCGTTCACGAACTCCTGCTTGAACAGCTCCCACTCCTCATTCCACTCGGTCGGCATCCACTTGTCAGTATGCCTGAACCGACTCTCAACCTTGGACTTTAGAGGCAACCTTTGTTGCTTCAACCGAGCTTCCGCCTTTGATTGGATTTTATTGATGCGGCGTCGGCTGCGGGAGGCAACGTTGCGGTCCAGGTTCTGAGAAACCTTCTTCAGCTCAACCTCGAACTGGTTCACCCTCCTCGCCTGGCTGGCGGCAAACTTTCTGATCCAGCTCGGGTTCATGTAGTCCTTCTCCTCTACATCCATAGCCTTAGCCGCTGCAATGCACTCTTCGGTTGTTATCCCGTCGAGTTCAGAATCCAGCTCGGCTGCGATCTCGGCTATGGAGCTGTAGGAAACTCCAATCTTCTTTGCCTGCTCCAAGTCCTTAGTCATTTCGGCTCCACCGACTTCGGTTGACTTGGCAGCAGTAGACTTCCTCCTCCTCAGCTGAGATTTGGATGGTTGAGCAGCTGGCACTCCTTCTTCTTGGGTCTCTTCTTCTTCCTGTGCTTCACCCTCCGTCTCCTTTTCTTCCCCCTTTTTGGCATCAGCAACAAGGCTTGCTACTGAACCGTCCAAAGAGTTGAGTTTGGCCTCGGTGGATTGAACACGGTTGAAGAGTTCATCGACCGCACACTCCAGCTCGATCTTCTTCGCCAGTTCGGAGTCCTAGTGCTCTTGTTCTGCCTTCTTCAAGACAGAGAGGTTGTCGTTGACCTCTGTCTGAAAGGCAACGAACTCAGCCCAACGCGACTCGAACCGGGACTCCCATTCAGCATCCTGCGTCTGTTGGGACTTGGCCAGATTAGAGTCAGCCAAGGACTTGAAGACATTCACTTCCGACTTCAAGCCCAACAGAGTGGATTTCAGCTCCGACACGTCCTGACTGGTGGAGGAGGAGAGATCATTCAGCTTCATCTTCAGCTCGGCATTCTCCTCCACCAGTTGTTGGTACTTCACTTCTTGAGCTGCCAACTCCCTCAACTGGTCATCTTGTTGGTGCTTGAGGTTGGCGAGCAGCTCGGTCCTCAACTGGTTGACCCTCTCAGCCACTAGCTCGCAGATTTGTTCTGTTGAAGGAGCGAGCTGAGCAGCTGGAAAGGCTTGAGCAGACTGAGCTAGAGGCTCAGCTGTGACCATGGCTTGACGGTTTGCCAGGTACAGCTTCAGGTTTTCCTCCTCTTCCTTTGCGGCGGCAGCTGCTACATCGACATCTTCAAGGAAGTCAGCTGATTTCACCAACATGCTGTCAAGGAAGTCAACACACTCCTTTCCAGCTGCCTCCCTTGTGTCCTTTCCTTCAGCCAGACTCTAGTCCATCCGTCTAGTGAGCAGCGCGGTCCGGTTGTTGTATGCCACCTCCAAGTTGGAATAGTTGAAGTAGGCTCGGATGCGGGACTCATCAGACTTCAGCCTGTCCCAGCTCAGTACCCTGATCGTGTCCTCCTTGACATACCACTGGCTAAAGATCAGGTGGAACTGGTACAGTAGCTCGATTCCCAGTGTGGCGAAGATGGGCATGTCGCGAGCCGCAGGGAACAGACCCAACAGCTTTTGAAAGCAGTAGGCCACCCTGCCTTCGTGCTCGTCAGCAACAGCCTGCAGGTCCTCCGCTTCGTTGATCGGGGAAGATTCATCGATGTTGGCCAAAGACTCGGTCACAACATCGGCATCGAGCTGAGAGCTCAGAATTTGGGATTCAGTTTGGGAAGAGGGTGCAATGGTTTCCTCAACATCGGCCGAAGGAGCGGTCACGATGTTGGCATCGAGCTGAGAGCTCGGAATTTCTGGCTTGATTTGGGCAGAGAGAGCAAGAGGCTCTGGGGGCGGTACAGCATTCACTCCAGCTGTGGGGGAGGTGGTAACATCTTCGAGGTCCTCAGATGAGGAGGATGCATCCGACGTCTCCATGCCCTCAACCTCATCAGCTCCGGGGGCTCGAGGGACAATCTCGAGCGATGCGGCCTCAGTTGAGCGGCTGGATTCGGAGCGTTCCTCAGCAGGTGTGGACTCGACCTGCACTCCCTCCTCGTCTGGAGCTTGTTCCTCAGCTGGCTCCTCAGCTGGAACCTCAACTGGCTCATTAGCTGACTCATCAGCTGTAACATCAGTTGGCTCATCAGCTGGCACCTCAGCTGCCTTCTTGATTGCCTATTTGAACCTTACCCTTAACTTTTTCTGGGCAGGTTCGTCAGTCGACTCCTTCTCAGTGTCAGCTCGGTAACGTGAGGCTTTGGATTTTGTGGGGTGAGCAGCAGCTTGTTCCCCCTCAGCTGTTGACTCAGCTGGCTTTCCCGACTCCCTTTTGTCCTTAGGAGTGTAGACACTCCTCAGCACCTCCTGTGCTTTCTTGGCCGTCGGGAACAACAACAGCTTCTTCAGTGGTGTCTCCTCGCAGTCAGCCCAGACCATGTTGCGGTCCTTTGTTGCGAGGAGGATGAGGGCAGAGATTTTGCAGCTGAAATTGAGCGTGCCCTTCACACTCAGCAGCTTCTCTCCAGACTCGGTTGTAGTCTCAGAGATCTTCGACTTTTCCACCATCAACTGGTTCAGAAAATATTGGAACCAGTTGATTTAGTGTTGGTGCTCTAGGGCCACCAGCTGCTTCAACTTGGGTCAGCTGATGTCGCCGAACGCGCCACTGTATCCGAACACGACCTTCGACACGGCGTCGAACAGCAGGCGGTGTTCCAGCTTCAGCTTAGTCCTTTGCATGTTGCTCCTCAGCCTCTCCGGCTCGATCAGAGCATCCTAAAGAAATTCATCTGCTTGTTCGTCGGTAATATTCTCCAGGAACTCGGAGGCGGTGTGGTTGATTGGTATGATGTACCGGAGGACATCGGACACGTCGATGGGGAAGGAGACACGACGTATCATTCTTGCTGGAACATCTCTTTGTCGGCACGACACCACCGTGGAAACTCCCTCTAAACTGTCAAGGGGGCGAACGAGACTGACGTAGAATTCTCCGACTTGGCGCCTGAGCAAGTGGGAGGGGCAGAGCTTGGCCCATTCCAGAAGTCCGTTCTCACGGAGAGTGTTGGCGAGAGGGGCTAGGACCGGCGACTCTAGATCCTCGTCGGAGAGGATCTGCTCGAAGTGAATCTTTGATACTAACATATCGAAAGACTCTTCATACGTGGTAGGCACGAGGGAAGGTCCGGATGATGCCATTCTCTTGCTTTTGGGTGCCATTAAATCACTGCAAAGGTAATATATATAGGAGAGGAAAGAAATCTATTTGCAGAAACGGGTTAGGCAGAAAACTGGAAGACGATGAATAGTTATAATTGATAAGCACGAATGAGGAAAGTAGGAGATATCTTCCTGATTTTTCGCCTTATATAGGTCTTTGACTCGAATGAGATCAACGGCTGGGGTTAAATGGCGCGAATCCATCAACGGCTGGGATTTCGCGACTGTTGACTATCTTTGACTTGACGTTTTGATCCGAGTTCTAACCAGCGCGTGAGAAGGTGTACAGTTTCATGTCAGCCCAGTCGCACTATAAAGTAGGCTATGGATGCTCAGCCGTACTTTACATTTAATGCGACATGATGGCTATTTTAATGTAACTGACTAGCTCAGGAATGTTTGAATTTATTTCAAACATTCTCATTTAAGAACATAACACCTTCAGTCATAAATGATACCTGGCAGCTGATGTCGATATCAGCTGTATACCTCAGTTGTGCTCCTCAGTTGCCGCATACCATCAGCTGACTCGAGTTCGTCTGTTCAGCTGATGTTTGATGTTTTCAATTGGCAGTTCGCATCTGAGATTCCCCCTTTATCTGAGCTTCCCTTTTCATCTGAGCTTCCCCCTTAAATAGATATCCGATTCTTCAGCTCGGATGGATCCTTATCAGCTCGGATGACTCTTCATCTCGGATGACTCTTTAGCTCGGATGAGTTTTTAGCTCGGATCTAAGAGTCCTAGAAGATCACACAGCATCTTGAACCGGGCTTCAGGAAGAGGTTTGGTGAAAATGTCAGCTCTCTGAATCTCAGTTGGGATCTTCTCCATGGACACATCCTTTTTCTCAATATGGTCTCGGATGAAATGATGACGAATATCGATATGCTTAGTCTGAGAGTGGTGAACAGGGTTCAGAGAGATAGCTATAGCACTCGAGCTATCACAGTGAATGGGAACCTGTCCAGTTGAGACTTCATAATCTCTCAGCTATTGTTTTAGCCACAATACTTGCATGCAACAGCTTCCGGCAGCCATATACTCTGACTCGGTTGTCAAAGTAGCAACACACGCTTGTTTCTTGGAGAACCATGAAACCAGCTTGCTTCCCATGAATTGACAGTGTCCAGAAGTAGACTTCCTGTCCAACCGATCTCCTGCTAGGTCGGCATCTGAGTATCCAGTCAGCTGGATATTGTCATCAGTTGGGTACCACAACCCAACATTGACAATTCCCTTCAGATACTTAATGATGTTCTTTGCTGCCAACATGTGTGCTTCTCTTGGTTGGACTTAAAAATGAGCACACACTCCAACTGCGTATGAGATGTCTGGTCGGCTGGCAGATAGATAGAGCAGCGAACCGATGATCCCTCTATATTGGCTGGCATCAACGAGTTTTCCCTCAGCTCCTAGTTCGATCTTCTAGTTCGTATTCATAGGGATCTTAGTTGTCTTACTTGTCTGCAATCCGAACTTGATGATGAGCTCCTTTGTATACTTGGACTGATTGATGAAAATCCCTTCAGGTGACTGCTTCACTTGTAAACCAAGGAAATAATTCATCTCGCCCATCATTGACATCTCGAACTACCCCTTCATGAGATCGGAGAATTTCTTGCACAGCTCCTCCAACTTGGAGCCGAAAATGATGTCATCGACATAAATTTGCACAACAAGTATTTCTTCTCCAACTTTGATGGTGAACAGAGTTTTATCAACTGAACCTCGTTTGAACCCCGAGTTCAGAAGAAATCCACAAAGAGTGTCATACCATGCCCGTGGCGCTTGCTTTAGACTATAGATAGCTTTCTTCAACTTGTACACTCTTCCATCTCCAGTTTCAAAACCAGGAGGCTGTTCAACATATACATCTTCTTTGATATCTCCATTGAGGAATGCACACTTCACATCCATCTGATATACTTTGAACTTGTGATGTGCGGCATAAGCTAGAAAGATCCGGATGGCTTCCAGCCTTGCAACTGGTGGGAAGGAATCTTCAAAGTCAATTCCTTCTTGTTGGCAGTATCCTTGAGCTACCAACCTTGCTTTATTCCTCACAATGAATCCAATGGCGTCTCTCTTGTTTTTGAAAATCCACTTCAATCCAATCACCTTGACACCATTAGGTCTTTCTACCAACTCCCATACACAGTTCCGTAGAAACTGATTCAGTTCTTCTTGCATTGCTGTTGTCCAGTGGACACAGTTGAGAGCTTTCCCAACATTCTTCGGTTCTGGAACATCAGCTACAAAGCAAGAAATCATGGCAACATCTCCAGCTTGCTCGAACTCCTCTAGAACTGCCAATTCCTCAGCATATTGGGCATAAGAGTTGGAATCTTTCTCAGTTGATTCTGGATTTGCAACCCTGCTCCATGTGCGCACACCCTCGGTTGGATCTCCGATGATGTCGTCGGTGGAATGAACTTCATATCATCTTCGGTTGCGTCTTCCTTCTTCTTCCAACTGTAGCTGTTCAGAAATCTGAGTTGGAGTCTTCAGAGCTGGTGATTGATCAGCTGTTGAGTCTGAATCCTCAACATTTACAATAGTTCGAGCTGAGTTTGGTTCTGCTTCAGATGTTGATGCAGTTGGAGGAGAATCAGCTGAAGTTCCCCCTTGAGACGAGCTGAGGTCTTCGCATTCATCTTTAGAGGAGTATGGATCCTCATCCTCAGTTGCCCATATCAGAGGTTCAGCTCGGTTCTTTTCCCGAAGTGCTTGCGATCTGGTGAGAACTGGTAGAACAGCTGGATCCGCGTGTTGTTCCTTTACCTGTTCCCTGCACTGAAAGGTAGATTCATCAAAACTAACATGAGGTGTTATTTCCACAACACGAGAGCTGTTGTTGAATACTCTATATGCCTTGATCCGAGCTGCATATCCAAGAAATATGCCCTTCGAAGCTTTGGCATCAAAAGTTTTCAACTGAGTCTTCCCATTGTTGTGAATATAACACTTAGATCCAAAAACACGAAAATAAGAAATATCTGGCTTTCTGCGTCTCCACAGCTCGTAGGGCGTCTTTCCCAACTTCTTGGTGAGAAGAGATCGATTCTGAGTGTAGCATGCTGTGTTGATCGCTTCAGCCCAAAATCTCTTTGGTAGTGCTGAGCTCGCTAACATGGATGTAGCTGCATCCTTCAGAGTTCTATTTCTTCGCTCAGCTACGCCATTCTGTTGTGGAGTACGCGCGGCTGATGTCTGATGAGTTATGCCATTCTTTTCGCAATACTCAATAATGGTTTCATTTAGAAACTCCGTTCCACGATCTGATCGGATAGATATGATTTTCATCTCTTGTTGGTTCGATATCTGATCCATCAGCTTGGACAGCTCATCTCGGGTTTCACTCTTGTGGCGCATGAAGATGGTCCACGTATATCTTGAGTAGTCATCAGTTACAACCAATGTATATTCGTTTCCATTAATGCTTTTTGGTGTAACTGGCCCGAAGAGATCCATATGTATCAGCTGTAACACTCGGTCGGTTGAGGAAGTTGACTTCAACCGGAAGGAGGTTCTAGCGAGCTTTCCCAGCTGGCATGCACTGCAGATGTGTGTTGTTGAAAACACTCGGTTAGGTATGCCTCTTGCATGTTCTTGTCTGGCGAGTCGGTTCATCGTCTTGAAGTTCAGATGGTTGAGCCTTTTGTGCCACAGCCAGCTCACATCCGAACTGCTCTTTGATAACAGGCAAGTGTCAGGGAGGCTGCTGTTCCAGTCAGCGTAGTAAACATTCCCTGTTTGAGATCGATTTCCCAACAATATCACCTGCTTTGATCCGACATCTTTAACTCTGCAACCCTGTGCATCAAACTTGACGGAGAAACCATTATCACAGAATTGGCTGATGGAGAGCAGGTTATGCTTCAATCCATCAACATAAGAGACATTAGAAATTGAAACATGATTGGTTTCAAGGGTATCGTAACCTCTGGTATAACCTTTTGAGTTATCACCAAAAGTAACTGATGGACCTTCTTTTTCCACGAAACTTCCAAGCAAATCCTTTAGATTCGTCATGTTTTTCGAGCATCCACTATCCATCACCCATATTGTTGCAGACGCCTTCTTCTTCCTCAGCTGTTTCTCCTATACCTGCAAAGAGAAACTCGCTTAGGTCCCCAATTTCAGTTGGGTCCTAGAGGGTTAGAACCAGTTCCCGCTGGAACTGTGCGTCGCTTTTCCCTGTAAACTCGGATGGATTTATCATTCCAAATTACTTTTCCTTCATCATCAACTATAACAACACCTCGATTATCCTTAGGCTTGTTGTTAGTAGTGATGTTCTGTTTCTTAGGAGGAGTTGGATTTCTCCTATGTTGAGCTTTAGGAGGTGAGGCTTTCCCCGTGTTTTGATGGCGATTCTTATCCTGTTGAGTTTGTCTGTGAGGTCGGATGCCCTGTTGGAATCTTTGAGGCTGATTATGATTCCAACTTCCTGAGGGTTGTCTGTAGCTGTTCATGCCCTGTTGATGATTAATATTATGGCATAAATATTTCCAGTTGTTTGACCAGTTCCTCATTGGTTGACTATGTTGGAACCTTTGGTCGAACTGATGTTGGAACCGCTGCTGATTCAGATGATTGAACCCTTGCTTGTTCTGAGGTCGGTTCCATTCCTTCTGACGTTGACTTTGAGGTTGATGCAGAGGTCAGTTCTGGTTCTGAGATCGGTTGCGGTTGTGCTTCCGACGCCTCTGATTCCTCTTCTGACTCTTGGAACATTCCCCCTCGGTTGATACCTCAACCGATGGAATATTCTGTCCTACATCAGCTACTCATTTTCCCTTCTCATTTGTAATTTCATTGGTCGTTTGAGCTTGTTGAGAGATGGAAGTTGAATTAGCTTCTAGAGACTCAGCTGTGTCTGGCTCTACAGCTGTAACTTCTACAGGTTTGATGAAAGTTGCTGGTGGAATCCCAGTATCCTTGACAACATCATAAGCGAGTCCTGACACGTCATCCATCTGTCTGCTGTAACTTAAAAGGTTTTCAATGATCTTGGATGACTGATATAGCTTGATTAGATTGTCCTTCTCAGTTTGCAACTCCTTGATGAGTACAGCTATCTGCTCGGTTTGACCATCTGACTTCTTTATCAACAGTTTGCTGTTCTTTGTTTTGCTTTGTCAACTCCTCATCAGCTGGAGCCTTAGCCTCGATCAGTTGACTCTTGAGATTCTCAATCTCCTGAGTTTGGCTCGTAATCAGATCCTCCTTTTCGGTTAAGGAATCTTCAAGCTTGGCGAACTGAGCTTGAAGACTCTTAAACTCAACCGACTGCTGATACAGTTCTTCATTGAGTTCTTGAAAATCATTCCAGGAGGGTTCCAACTCATCACTCAGAGATTCCTGCAGGTTAGAAGTATTGGAAGAATTTAAGCGAGCAGGATTAGATTGTACCTCAATATCATCTTGGTCGGTTCCAAGTGCCATGAGGCATTGATCCGGACTGATGACTTTGTTGGTAGAGGTCAGTTCATCCTCATCTTCAGTGTCTGTGAAGATGTCCATATCGTCAGTTGCCTCTTCAGCTACCATGGCCTTGTTCTTTGCAGTTTGCTTGGCCCTCAGTGCTTCTCTTTCCTTCTTTGAGAGGTCTGGGCAGTCAGCTTTAAAGTGTCCTTCCTTGCCGCATTCGAAGCAACCATTGGTGACTGGCTTCGAACTGTCTCGAGTTCGGTTTGATTTATAGAAATGTTTATATTTGCCGAACCGAGTATCCATATCGGCTAACTTCTTTGACAACGCTGAAATGTTCTGTTGCAGTTCCTCTCTGCTCGGCTCCTTTGCAGTCATGTCAGCCGATCTGGTTGGCCTTGACGATCTCGATTTTGAGTAGTTAGCTCGGAGGGCAACTGACTTTGATGCCGAGCCAACATCCTCAATTCTATTTGTCTGACCAGAGGGCTGCGATCTCCTTCTGTTGACCTTATACTCATTTCCTTTCAAGATTGAGAACAATCTTTCAGATCCCATTTCACCAAGGTCAGCTCGGCTCTCGTGGATATTTGTGAAAGTATCCCACTCAGCCGGTAGAGCTTGCAACACTTTATTTCTCTTAGAGTGTATTTTCCTTTCCGGATGGACTGGATTCTTCTGATGATGTCCATAAACCGGAGCTCTAGCTGATCGATAGTCTCATCAGGTCGCAGACTGAAATTGTCGAAATCTTGACATGCATGCGAGAACTTGTTTTCCTTCTTCTCGTCGCTTCCTTCACTTAGCGAAGCCAGGATGTCCCACATCTCTTTTGCAGTCTCACACTCCTCTATCCAGGGCAGATAATCTTGTCCAACCGTGGACATTATTGTGCTCTGAGCCTAGATATCCAGCTGGCTCACCTTGGCCTTCTCCGGAGTGTAGTCTTCTGGCTGTTTCTCCACATACTCCACCACTGCATCTCCATCGTTGGGATTTGTGGGAGTGCGAAGTATTCTGTCTCGTATGACGATTGGTCCAGAAGTGAGAACTTGTTGTATCCTATGATGCTTTGACAGAAGGATCTTCTTCATTCGAGTTCTCCATGATGTATAATTGACTACAGAGAACATGACTACAATCTTGTCCTTGACGTCGATCTGCACAAACAAAAACAGGACAAAAATGCGAGCAAGTATGCACTAGCGTGAAAAGATCTGTTCAGTTGACCACTGAAGAAAAATTCTCGAATTCACACCTCGTGAAACAGAGTCAGCAGTCTTTTGAACCACTGCTCTGATACCACTTGATGGTCCCGAAACGAGTTACTGGTGTATGGGGGGGGGGGGGGGAATACACCAGTTCGGATTTAAAAACTTAAACCTGAAAAATCACTTCAACTGAGTAAAAGATGACTCAGTTGGAATTTCACAGCTGAGTAAGCGACCTCAGCTGGAAGAGTGAGGCTGTGCGGAATATGGTGGAAAAATAAACTCGTTAAAAGCAACTCACGCAAAACAACTTGGTTGGTCAAGAACCAAAAAAGCTCGGTTGAAAATGTGCAAATGTGGTTTGTATGTCGGTTAGATTGATCAGATAAATATGCAAAAGCAACTGAATAAAAACAAACACAGACACACAGGATTTAACGTGGTTCGGAGATAATCCTCCTACGTCCACGGGGAGATGTGAATCCATACACCTCAGTCCAAGTTCTTCTGGACAAAACCACTCAGCTTACGCGGGCTGAGCAACCGTTAAGGATAAGTTTGCGGGTACTTATCGACCTTACAGTTTAGTTTCCGGGCACTAAACAACCTAAGTCAAGTTTGCGGGTACTTGACGACCTGACTACTCAATTACAGGAAGAGTAAGGTCCTAGCACACTTTTTAGGGTGTGAGAAAGGGTGAGATTTCCAACTACAGCTCGATCACGAATGAGAGCTGGATCTAAGGCTTGAACGAATAAACACTCAAACTAAGATCTAAGACAGATTTTCACTCTATGAACCCTCAGCTACTAATGTTCTATCACTCTTGAACTCTCAGCTGCTGATGTTCTTAGAATAGGATTTTAGCTTGATTCTCTTGTGATTGCACTTTTCTCTCTTGCTTCAGTCTGTCTCGTGTATGTTATATATCTCTCGAATGAGAGAATGCCTCTATTTATAGGCGGAGAGAATCAACTAGCCGTTGGAGGAGCAGTTGATCTCTGATCGGTTGATAGCGATGGCTTGTCTCTCATCTCTGCAGACTTTCCCGATATGGCATCTGTGCTCTTCTGCTTTCCATCTGAGACAGCCTTGTGTTGGGCCAGATGGGGTAATGACTGAACGGTCAAACCCTCATGTGACTTCCTTTTGAAATTGAAATCTTAACCTTTCTGACAGTCAACTTCGGTTCGTCGGTTGAAAGTCTTGATCTTCATCTGAGTGGTCTTCAGCTGATGTTCTGAACTGTTGGACTCTCAGCTGACCTTGACCTTCAAGCAGTTGATCTTCTTGTTCGAGTTCTACAACTGATGTTCTGAAACTGAACACTCAGTTGTCTTCCTTGTATTTACTCGGTTGGGTTTGAACCCTCAGATGACTTTCCTTTTCATCTGATGTTTTCTTCCTTTCTACTGTTTCTCATCTGATGAATGCTCAGTTGGTTTCCTTCACAACTGATGTTCTGAAGACTTCCCCTTGTTTGCATCTGAACATATGAACTCTCAGTTGTCTTTCTTCACAACTGATGTTCTGTCTGAGTGATGCCTTGTTGCCATCTTCAGCTGGAGACCTGTAAAGATAAAATCTTAACTTTGCTCAAACAGCGAGCCTAAATTCTAACATTAGGTTCTGGCAACATCTACTCGGTTGGGGTCAGTCGGTTTTGGAATTCATCAAAACTCATACTAATAAATTTCCCAACAGAGTTATTATACTGCTCAGGTCAGTTGACTCGACAACTGGAAAAGTCAGTTGGAGCTACTCTACAACTGAGTTGCTCAGTTGGAGCTGATCACACAGTTGGCAGCACAGCTGGCTCCTATGCTTGAAGTTTAGCTGTATACTGAGGTTTTAAATCAGTTTTGCGTTGCGGAAGATGGTGGCATTTAAACTCGTTACAAAAACTGAAATCTTTGTGAAAGGGGAAAGTCAAATTCCCAAATTAGTACTGTTTGATAAAGATGCAATATGTATTCATATTGTAATACCCTGATCTTTCACTAGTCTTTAAGTTCATCTTGATTGATATATGCCTAGAATGTGTGCTTTTGTGTGATAAAAATTTTGAAGAAAAGAAATTTTCTCGTCAAAATACTAAAATGCCCTTGAGTGCCCTTATGTGATTTTTCTCATTTCGGTTATCCGAATCAAATGTCTAATGAATAGATTGAGCATGATTATATGAGTTTGATTCTGAGTTCGAATTTCGGAAAATTCTAAGAAGTTTTGTTTCAGATGAGTAGTAACTTTTCCTGAGTTTTCACTATTCATCAAACTTTTATGAATTTCGTCTAATTAGTGTCTTTTGAGTCTAAAAATTATTTTAGAAGCTTTGAGATATGTTTGAGAGTCGTCAGAGATCATCTGAGAAAAATTTTAGTTAATAGTCCAAAGAACCCTAATATGAATAGTGATATCTGAGTTTTTATTCGTTGCTCGAAATTTTAAGTCGTTTGAAAGTTTAATGAAAAAATAGGGTTATTTTGCACCGGAAAACTTTTTCTTCCGACGATTTTTATATCGCATTTTTTACTAATGGTGCAATCTAAACTTAATAAATCTATTCTACTCTCACTCTCATCTCACGCTCCCTCACTCTCCACTCTCCTCTCGTCAATCTCTCTCTCTCTCTCTACGCGCTCTCTCCTCTGTCTCCCTCTCTGTTGGCCGACATCACCCCTTCTCTCTCCCCTCTCCCCTTCGGCAGCCACAGACACACATACACACACAAAAATCCTCCATGGATGCTTGGAGTTGAAGCTTAGAGTTGCGAGGAAATCGAGCCTTGATCATCTTATCATCGATTCTACCAAGGTATTCATGATCCTCCCTTGTTTGTGATCATTTTGAGGCTAATATCTTCCCTCTTCTTTCTCCTTCAAATTCGTCAACTTCATGCCTTAGAGGGTGCTCGATTTTGATTTGTTTTTTAGACCTTAAAACCGATCCTAGTATGGTTTTATGCATGAATTTGAGTTCAAAATCATGATCATCACTCTCCCCTCATTGCCGATTTTTATGGCTCAAGTTAGGGATTTTTGTGTTGATGATTTTGATGTTATTTGATCTTAGCTTTTATCTTTGAGTTCTTTGTGTGATTTTCTTTCATAAAAATAGAGGTTAAAACCTTGATCATCTCTCTCCTATGAATGCCAAAATTTATAGCTCAAATTGGGGATTTTCATGTGTTTGATCATAGCATGAAATTGATGATGGAATTAAGCATTATGGATTAATCTAAGAACATCTATACAATAGATTAAATGAGAAGAAAATTTCCCCTTTTCTTTATCTAGAAAACCGATGGAATAATGAAGAGGAAAAGAGGGATTTTGTTGTGTTATTCTTGATTAATGATTTGATGATGTTAGTGATGAATTTGAGTATGGAAATTCATGCTAAATTGAAGAAATCAAAGAGTATGAATTGTTTGCTAAATTTCTTGAGAGTGCCATTTTTTATATGTATGTATAACGTTGATAATTTTGTGACAATCTTGAAGATTATGATGATAGAATGATGAGATTAATGATAATACTTGCATGAGAAAATGAAGAGCATGAGTTGTTGTTATTTTTCCTATGAATGCCGATTTACATGCATGTTAGGAAGAGTTTGTGCTTTAGTGATGATTTTGATGATTATTGTTAGAGTTAGGAGTTATTTGATGATATAAGCATGTTTAAATGAGAAATAGAGGAGAATAAATTTTTCCTTGAAAAATTCGAACCATAGGATTGAAGAACTTGATGATTTTTGATGCTTGATGAGTTAGATTGGTAATTAGATGAGTTATAAGTGAAATCAAGTATAAATGGAGCTTAAGTTTAAAAGGAATCGAAGAGAGAAAATCGTTTGCTAAAAAGATTGAAAAATTCGAACCTTTTTGGCCTAAGAACATGTGATTTTTTATTAATCTTGTGTTCTAATTGATAAATTGATATGAGATTAGTGAAATTAGATTTATTTGAGGCACGATGGAACTTAAAATCGATGAAATCAAATTAATATGAAGAAAGCCCCAATTTGGACGATAAAATTGACTTAAAAAAAAGAAGATTTTTAGTAATTGAGTTCGTTTGTGTAAATTAGTTGAGAAATCGATCAATTGAAATTTTTATAAGTATAATAGAAACTCGAATTAGTGAATTCGGACAAATTTGGCACTAAAGTCCAAAAAAAGTCGAACCATTTGAGACTATAAGTTATGAATTCTTTTATCTTAAACTTGTTTGAGTAGTTAGATGTTAAATTCGTGAAATTGAATTTATTCTTAAGTAAGTTAGAGCTTTGAAAATTAAAAAACGAGCAAGTATAGATATATATATATATATATATGGAAATTTCGAAGAATAAGAGGAATTAGAGCTTGAAAAGTTGAGTTCTAGATGTTGTTAGATGAATTGGAAGATTAGATGATGAAATTGGAGTAAAAATAACTAAGTTAGCTTTTTGAAATTCTTTAATCGGAGTTCGTATGAAAGAGCTATAAAGAAATCAAGTTAAAAACGAAAAATGAGAAATGTCGTAAGTTAACGATAAAGTAAGTAAAAGTAATCGAGTAATTAGTTAATTAGAATTATTTAAAGTTAAACTGTCAAGTTTGAGAATTTTCGGAGTACGTGCACATTTTACGTGAATAGTGACGTAGACCTTAAAGCGAGAGTTTTTATAAGAAAGTATCGGATTCTAAATCTGATTCCATATTTGAATTCTTGAATTATTTTAACGATATTTTGAGTTGATGTGAGTATTTATGTGAATTTAATTGATTATTTGAAATTTTTCTAGAATATTCTGAGGTAAATGGAAAATTTTCTTTTTCCATCTAATTATCAAAGTCAGCCGTTTATGTATCTGTGAATGTCTGATTTCTGATGTGAAAATCTGGATGTGAATGATTCGTGATTTTAATAATCGAGAATTAATCTCGTAATTTTCTGAGTTCGTTTGACTCAAGAAATTGAGAAACGTGATGTTTATGTCATGAATAGTGATTTTTCGATTTATGTGAAATATTTAAGATATTGAATTGATCTGATGTTTGAGTCAAGTACCCGAGTCTGAGAGTCTGTTGGTTTAGTACTTGGGTAAAATCGAGAAACTGAAAAAGATTAAAATTAGTCGAGTCGAGATACGTTAAGAAACCCGAGTCAAGTAGAAGTCCTTCAGCCGAGCGTTAAAAGTTTGTTACGTTTGTTGAGTAAGTAGTCTCGCCCTTATAAGATGTTATTCTTGAAGTAACGAGCGGGACCGAGAAGTAAAAGCAGGAGAAAAACCAGCTAACCAACTAACTCTACTCAGTCAAGTGGGCTTTTTAAACAGAGAACTATTGAAAGCTACTCCCTCTGTCTCACTCCGGTTGTCATAGTTTTTCTGGGCACGGGAATTAAAAAGAAAACAATTAAGGGTAGAAAGTGTGTTTAGTGGAGTTATTAAAGTGAAAAAGTAGGTAGAGAGAGAGAGTGAATAGTGAAATAAAGTGAGTAGAGAGAGAAGGAGAATAGTGAATGACACAGAAAATGAGGAGAAAAGTAGGTTGAAAGGTGTAAAGTGTGTGTAATTAACCAACTAAATAGTTCTACAAAAGGAAGTATGACAACTGGAATGACATGCCCAAAATAGAAAGTATGACAACTGGAGTGGGACAGAGGGAGTATTACGTATTGTTTATTACGTGAGTATTTAAATTAATTGACTTGCCAATTTATTTGAGTTATGGTATGTTTGATCGTCTACTTGAGTTATTATCCTGTGTGAGATAGGAACACACGTGTTGTTATTTGATTATGTTAGATGACTGTGAGCCTTGTTTCGGCTAGGCTAGTCACGGTGTTTGAGAAGGAGGCCTACTTCTCGACACAAAGATGTTATGGTAGATTGATTCATACCTGTTTATTATATATATATTTTGACTGCGCAGTCGTTTGAAGAAAAGAAAAATGTTTTTGCATCCACAAGTAAGTTGTTTTAAATTGTGCTAACACTTGTGATGCAGTGGCAAGACAAGTTCAATTAAATAGCTCTATCGAGCAAAGTTTTAAATTATTTTAGCATGTGTTCACTGAGTACGAAGTACTCAGCGCTGCATGTATTTCTAAACATGCAGGTTAGCTTGGATGAAGATGGTGGAGGATGCTCGGCAATGTGTTAAAATAAGTCGAGTCTTTTGTTTAAGTTTGCAATTGCATGCCTTTATATATGTAATTGTTGGACCTGAGTTTGAGATTCCGCTGCAAAATAAACTTGTTTATTTGTTTTAAAACTAATACTCTGATGATTGGTGTCGATACAATGAGCCTTGTGCTCGAAACTATTCCATGTTTTTCTTATATTCTACTTGACTTGGATTCGAGATATATGATTTACTTCCGACACTTGAATTATTTATTAATGCTTGTTTATTTGAATTAAGATTGAAAAACATGTCATTATTTGTTATCACTTTCAATCTATATTCCCTTGTTTCCGAGCATGTTCCCTTGTTGAGTCGAGTATGTTTTCATGGTTTCACCTTCACTATCCAATAGATTCTAGTCGTTCTACACATCTAAAACATTGGGTTGTGGCACATATGTTGGGTCAGTTGATTAGGTAAACTGAATTTAAAATACTGAATGTAAAATGCAGAAAGTAAGTACACAGTATTTTAACGTGGTTGAGAGATCGACCTCCTATGTCCACGAATTTTTTTTTGGGGAAATAATCTACTAGATAAGCTTAAGTGTGCTTACCAAACGCCCCACTTGGATTACGGATTCCAAGCAAACCTAACCAGTTCGATTCTGGGTTCGAACAAGACCTTACAACACTTTTCTAGGCAAGTGTACAACCTAGTCTTAGATTTCGGGTTCTAAGGAATATGTTCTTGGATTCCGAGTTCTAAGGGACCTGGTATTGGATTATGGGTTCCAAGGGACCTGATATTGGATTACGGGTTCCAAAGGACCTGATGTTGGAGTTTGGGGATTTCCAACTGGGAAGCCTTCAACACTAAGGGAAGTGCAGGCTTCGACCTAAGACAACAAACTCGATCTCTTGAGAGAGAGTCTGTTGGGACACAAATCACACGAGAACCTGAGCTCTTGACTCAATCAAGGAAGGAGCTTCTTGAGAGTCAAGATGGAAGAACAGGAGGAGGTGTGAACACTCTACTGCGACTGGACTTCACCAGAGGTCTTTTTGCTGAGGAAAGAGATGGTCTGCTGCTGCTGCGACTTCACCTTTTTCTTTTCTCTCAACTCTTCTATTGTGATGATTTACGTCAATGAGCTTGGATGTGGAGACCTTTATTTATAGATGGAGATCTAACTAGCCGTTGGAAAGAGCCGTTGGACCTCTGGCAAAAGGTATGGCACTCCATACCTGATTGATCAGACAATCCAAGTACACTTCTCTTATCACTGAATCAATTGCTTTAGTTTCTATTGTGCCTCTGTCTCTATTTGTCACAGCCCCAAATCCCAAGGGACGGCAGAAGCTGGGGTGTGACTGGGGTTGGATTAAAGAAGCGGGGAAGAAGGGGGCTAACTGAACATACATACATAAGAGACAACATACAAACTATGAACAAAGCTTTATTTACATAAAGGAAGAGTTAATCTCAAAGGATCAGTCGACTGAAAGTACACGGTAGATGAACTAAGTTATAAGACCGATCTTAGTCTACAGTGATTACATATGTTCATCAAAATACTAAAGTTTTGCAGCGGAAATGTGATTCATACTAACTAAAGTCTTCCTATGACAACTTTATTCAACCCTCGCCGCTTCCATCGCTTCAACCTGCACATTTAGAAAACACATGCAGGGCTAAGTACAAGAGTACTTAGTGGGCACGCTGCCGAAAATATAATTCATAAGTATAAATAATCTGGCATTCTATAACCGTAGCTCATCGGGGTCTTGTTGAAAAGGCCCGTGCCTACTAAACATTTTCTGACTGATTTGTATAAAGCAGCTTGCGCAAGCATTTTTAGAGTATGTTATGTTCAATCTTGACCAAAGCTAATTCACGGTGGCTGGTTACCCCTCAATAGGATACCACATACACCACAGGTTACAAAGTGCACTAACTCTGGAAAGCACTTAGCAGCTAACTCAGAGCCGATCGTTAGTTAACCTAGTTAGATTAACTCTAAAAGTTTGGAAAACCCGAAGGTTAACTCAAAAATCTGGTAAACCCGAAGGTTAACTCAGATAGGTACAAGAGAACTCACATAAAATAGTTGAAACAGTTTATGCCAAGATTATCACTTTGAAAACACAATTATCAAAGTGATAAAGAATACTTTCGAGTTGTGGAAAAACCCACATTTTATTTGATACGGATAAAAGCCCACCTCGTAATACAAAACTAAAGGCACTAGCTTCCAAACTTCTGATCTTCCGTCCTTTCTTTACAGTGGACTTCCTCCTTCATCGTGAAATAATAATACTTAAAAACGGGTCGTAAAAGATAATCGATCAAAGAGAATCGAAATAAGTTTTAGTCGTTTCATTCTTTAGGCATTTACACGTTTACTAGATTCATTTTACTTAAACTGGAACGAGACTCGTACAAATCCCGCTTAGAACTCGGAAGGTCTCATACTCGACTCTTAGGTCAGTAGAGAGGGTAGTCGATAGCTTAATACTACTTAAAAGATCATAAGGAACTAAGTTGGAAAGAATCAACTTAGGAGAATTACGTTTTAGTTCATTAAACAACTTATCAATTCTCTCGCTTACTACTTCTTTATTTGAATGGATAAGAGATGAGATCTCGACTGGTTTTATCACTCAAAGCTCCATACTTGACTCTAGGGTCAGTAGGAAGATATTCGTTAGTTATTACGGCTTAAACGATCGAAAGAAACTAAGTTGTGAACGAAACAACTTAGGAGAATTGAAACTGAAATTTCACTGCGCAATCCAGTGACTCTGGGGACTGCCCAGAACAGGGCATCTGGAAACAGGGGGTGAGCCCTGTACCGTTGGAAAGTTTGGGATGTCTAGTTTACGCTCCAATTTACGGATCGCAAATCCGATAAACGAGCTAAAAGTTATTACAGTTTCCGGCGAGGATCGCAAAACTGCCGCGATAACCCTAGTTGCTCGATAGGTTCGACGTATAACGTCTAAGGTTCGTTCTAAGCTCTCGGATTCGATTTCTTTAGAAACTGGACCCTCAAGGCAGTCATCACGTACTCCCGTACGTGGTGAACTCCTTCTCAAAACTCGTCCAATAGCACGACGTTCTAAACGTCGGCTTTCAACTAACAATTACTAAACCAACAAGTTATGAAATTAGCGTTCTAGTTCTCGACTATAACTATAGCTCATATTATATTAGCTCGAAAGCTCATGACATCAACTACAAAGTTATTCCCAAGTCCATCATAGACAATAATATCAAATTAGAATTCTCATTCGACTTCTCTGTTACTAGTTACGTGTAGTTGTTCGTCTCTTATGAAATTTTCAAAGTTGTCGGATTCCGTTCAAATTTTACGTCATTAAACTACATCTAAAGAGAATCACTTTCATGCATGAAATCATTTCATGTCAACACTTTATTTCAACTTATTACGAGTTCTTCGTCTCTTACATTACATAAAATATTTTTAGAAAATTCTCAATTAAATCCTATTATCAACTAACATCAACTACAACATAATTCCATCATCAATTCATCAATTAAAACAAACATATGAAAACCCCTAAAACTACTATAAATTTCGGTGTTTATAGATATGTTAAGAGGGTGATTTTCTTCTCCAATTAACACCATTTACTCATTAATCAACCTACTATAACATCAATTAAACAATTGAAATCCAATTACAAACTAACATGCAAAAATCCCTAATTCTATACTCAAACCCTAAATCGGTTTTCACAAAACATGGGGCTTTCGATTCCTCTTTGTTCTAATCACTAATTAAGCACCTCTTAAGCATGAATTTATCATTAATTGAAGAAATCCAAAAATCCTACTAAATCCCTAAAATTTTCGGTATTTATATAGAGATTAGGGTTCTTGGTTTTGTTCAATTTTAATCCCTAATTATCCTATCTAACACATCTAATTTCATTAATCCAAGATCGAATCATCTAAATCAACACTCAAACTTTTCGATCAAAAAGAAAAAAAATGAAAAGAAGAGGATGATGGATGGATAGAAGTAGAGAGAAGATGAATACCTTAAGATTTAGCAAAGGATGTAATAGGTTTTGTTTGATGAAAGAGGACTTGTGTGTTTCTCCTTCAAGTTCTTGAAGCTCTCATCAATGGAGATGAAGAAAAGAAGGTGGGTGAGTGTAAGAGGGGGAGGCTGTCGATTTCTAAGGTGGTAGGGAGAGTGAGATGAATTTAAATGTTATAACATAAGTTAAAGGGTGATAGGTGTAAAGGGGTGAATAGGAACTACATTAGGTGTCACACTTTATACAATATAAAATCAAAATATCAAGAGATGAGAGAGGGGATGAGGTCGGCTGCCCTTATTAGTTTTTAGGAGTGATACGAGTTTTTCCGGCGCGATACGACGTTACGGAAAACGTTCGTCGAAACACGTAGCTCGGTACAGAATCGTCGCGATCCGATTCGACCGAAAATTCTAACGTATGAAACTTAATTGGAAAATAAATTTATAAAATTTATTTTGACAAAAACTCGGGACGACACAGTCCGAGTTTCGTCCGGAAAATCATAAAAACGAACTTTCTCGGGCGAGTTCGTATCGCGATTTCGTGAATGTAAAAATCAGACGGTTTTCCGTTCTGAGTTCACGAACTAAAAACTTTTCGTACGCGCTAACCCTAAATACAGTAGTCGTCTAGCTGACTTCCGTAATTTATCTTCAGAAATGGATTCGACCGTTAGTCTTAGAATTCAAAATCGTAAACTTAGGCGTGCAAAGCCATTTATTTAATTAACTTTAAATTTTTGAGATCGTAAGGAATTTCCGGGGCATTACACTATTTCAGCTTTTCCTCTGTGCTGGAACATTGCGAGTGAAAGGAAAAATTCCAATCTTTCCATCAAACATTAAAGTACCATCTGTTGCAAACATAGGTCTGCACACTGCACTAAAAAACATTACTTTTGGGATGTAATGCTTGCTCTTACATGTTCTGTGTCGTTCAGCCTCTCCAGGAGCCAAGTAGAATCTGTGTGTGCCTTTTTTCATGTAAAACCACTTCTCATCGATGTGAATCGAGGTTTCACATGCTTTTAAACTTTAGAATATTCAGAATCCTATCTAGTTCTAAGGCTTCAAGTGAAAATCTCAACCTTAACAGCGTATTAGAAATTGTTAAGTTAGGCCTAATAGCTGATGTGTGAGCTTTAAGTAGCCTTTGCTTAACCCATCTCCCAACTATGGACCTTTTTATGTTTATACCACATGCTAATGTTCTTATGCTGCCTCTCATGTTAAGTGGCAAGCTAGAAATGAGCTCTAAATCAATGAGTTTTCTCTTAGTTCTAGTAATTTTTACCTCTGGTTCAAAATGCATTAGGTGACACATTTCTGCTTGTTTCTTTGCTGTAGCCCAGACTCGAGTGACTTATTTCTTGCATATTTGCAATTTGATGGCAGCTTCTCTAATCGCGTCCCTTGATAGATTTCCATCAATGCTGCATTGAAGAAGAAATTCCATGACTTGATTTTTTTTGCGGAGAGAAAACTGAGTTTTCTCATCTTTTTTAGTGTTTTTTAAATGTGTGGAATTCTTCTAGGTGATGATATTTATAGGATTAGAATCATGTTTGAAAAAAAGTGATCTGTGTACTTTAGAGGGAAATTATGGTGGCAAACTTTTGGTGGAAATTATGGTGGCAAACTTTTGGCAAATCAGATTTGATTAAATTCTAAATTTAAACTTTTTGTTTGTAGCCTTTCAATTTGATATGATTTTAAACTTTTTCGTTGCAGCATTTTCCATTTGATTAAATTCATGCTTGAAGGTGGTTGCAATTTTACTCGTAAAGCTCAACAATATTGGAAATTAGCTCGACAAAGAGTTGCTCGACAAATATTACTTGTAAAAATATTGCTTGCCAAAACTTAAAAATAAGGTTAGTATAAGCTAGGAATAAAATACTAAAGGGAAAATGATTGTTGTTTAGGAGTATTACTTTTACTTAAAATATTCCCTAATAAAGTGAAACAAACTTACTATGTACATTAACCCACTTCTTCTTAATAACTGTGCCAAAAGAAATGAGACTATACAATTGAGCCGGATGGAGTATCTTTTTGTCACTTTTTGTCAAAAATGTACTTTTGACACAATTTGATTTTTTTTTACCTCAATGACATTCTACTATTTGCCTTTTTTTTTTTTTTTTTTTACCAAACGGATCTTTAACTTTTCATATTGATTTTGAATGCGCAACAAGAACCGGCTCAGTTCCCTTTTTTTTTTTTTAATTATCTCAGTTCCATTTTAATTTTGAATTATTTAACATTTTCATCCGAGAGTTATAATATCATGTATTGGATTTTAAGAATGTATTGGTTAATATTCTTAGTCAGGATAATGATTATTTTTTTGTCATGTACTGTATTTTGTTTTTATATTGAATTTTGAAATTCTAGTTTTAATTAATCTAACAATCATATATTTATTTGTCAATAGGCATAAATATGGCATTGTTTTAATCAAGCACAAGTGAACTTATGTGTTTTAATTTACTCGAGTTGAGGATGTGATGCATTGATTAAGTTTATTTATATGAGTTTGAGCATGAGTACGAATTTCAGAGAATTCCGAGAATTTTTACTTTTGAGTGAATAGTAACGATAACCGAGAAAACGCTATTCACCGACGAACTTAGAATTCGACCTAATTAGTGTCTTTTGAATCTAGAATTAATTCTAAGGCCCCTGAGATATGTTAGAAGCTCATCCGAGATAGATCACATGAGAGAGTTATAAGAATTTAATCCTTAACGGATTAATTAGCCGATTAATTTTTAGGTTTTCTTCGTTACTTGGAATTTTGACCTAAAAATTTGATAATCGGAATCCTTGATTTATTTAATGGGACATGAGATAGGTTCGAGATGTTTCTAGTGTCGGAAACGAGACGAGGAGATATTAGAGTCGTTTTTAGTTTAAATGAAATAATACGGTCTTTTTATTCGGAAAACTTTCTCAACCGGGTAAAATTATATCTGTCAAAGAGTTTCTCCCTCTCTCTCTCTACCGACCTCTCCCTCATCTCTCTCCCTAATCTCTCTCTAGCTATCCTAAATTCAACACCTACTAAGGAATATAATGATGATTGTTCTTTCTTAACTTACTACACTTCATTTTCATCATTTCTCATTCATCATATCATTTCATCTCTCAAACTCTCTACTCTCTCTCTCTCTCTCTCGATACTTCTCAAGGAAGAAAGAAGAAAATTTCCTCTCCCTCTCTTTCCCTCTTTACCGAGCACACACACACACAACACACACATGAAATTTCTCCATTGAAGCCTCCAAGTTTCAAGCTTCAAGCTTTCAAGTTTCAAGATATCTTCATCACTACTCTCTTAAGTTCTTCCAACATCAATCAAAGAGGTAATAATCCTCAAGCTTTGAGTTGAAACCATGCAAAAATCACCTCTTTAATTCTTATTAATTTCGGCACTTATGCCCTATCAAGGTGATTAATTTTTGATTTATTTTTCCTTGAGGATTCAAGATGGAATCCACCATGGAAATCGAAGCTAGGATTTGAGCCCTTCAAGCCCTCAATTTCGGTCCAAGGAAATCAAGAGAGGAGCATCCTTTTAATTTTCTAAAGTTGGTTTATTTATTTGATTACTTGTATATATGTAATCTCCCTAATCTCTAAAGAAAAACATACATGCATGATTTAATTTATGCTTAGGCAAAAATTAGGATTTTTGATTTGAGAATCGAGTGAGGAATCTATAGAAGAATTAAACCCTAGGAATTAATCTATGCTTAACGAAGAAAAGAAAAATTAAAAACCCTAAAATTTAGTGAGAACCGAAAATTAGTAGAAAAATAGGAAAATTTGATTTTCTTGAGTATTTGATAATTTGATGTTTGATATGTGTTTATGAGTATATTCTGAATGAGTATATGTGCATGAAAAATTGAGAAAATGCATGCCTAAATTTATATGTGTGTGCCGTGTATTTTGAGGTGTGGAGGAGTATTTTTATTTGATTATTTTGTTGATGATTTGATGATATAATGAGTATGAGATGATTATGAGCATATGATGATTTAAATCCCCTATGATGTTCTTTGAGAAAGATATTTAAGTTTATGCATAATTTAGAGAAAATGATGTTTATGATTATTTAATGTTTTTGATGATAGTATGATGTTTAAAAAAATATGTTGTGTGAAAATTTTTAATAATAGATGTTAGTAGAAATTAAATGAGATGAAAAGAAAGAGTTTTAAGCATAAAAATGAAGTAAAAATCGAAGAGGATAAGAAAGAATACCTAGTGTGTGTTCTAGGTGTTCTTGGTGAAAAATATGAGTTTTTGAATATGTGTTCTTGGTGTTCTAGGTGTTCTTAGTGTTTATTTGAAGATTTGAATTTCATTAAAATTAATTCTAAAAGAAATTAATTATTAAAATAATAAAATATTCAAGATAGTTGTTGGAATAAAATTAAAGAGAAAATAAAAAGAAAAATCATTAATTTGAGTAATGAGTCATAAATTGAGAAGGATAAAAAAATAATAATTTCTTTATTAAATAATGAAAGATTAAGAGATAGAGTTAATCGAGTTAAATAAATCGAGATTAGAGAAATTGATAATCGAGAAATAAATAACGATGAATTAGAAGTCGTAATAAATGAGAAACAGAAGACGAGATAGAATTAAAGAAATAGAGTTATAAAACGAGTATGAAATTTGAGTCGAGAAATTGAGAATTAAGTCGTTTGAATAAACGAGAAATAGCGAAAATAAGTAATAATTATAGAGTTGAGTATAAGTAATCAACGAGAAGCTTTAAACTGAGTATGAGTTTAACTATCCAAATGATATTAAATTAATCGAGAAGTTTAAAGTTTAATAATAAAGTTAGAGCAAAATAACTAAAATAAGAATTTCTTCATTTAATAAGAAATAATAGAATATGAGAATAATAAGTTGAGTCGAGCTTAGAAAATAAATAAAGAAATAAGTTGAGTAAGAAAAACTATGAGATTAAGAGTCGAGTAAGAATTATTTGAGCGAATTAAAGTAATTAATCGAGAAACGTTATAAAAAGAGAATAAGAGTTAATAAGAGTTATTTTGAGAATCGAGTTTATAAATAATAATTGTTTGAGTAATTATTTATGAGTATTATGTCGAGTAATGATATTCGAATAAGTCAATCGAGTTTGATTTTCAAATCGTTTTAAATTAAAAGAGTCCAGAAAATAATATAGATAATAATTTAAGAATCGAGTTTAAGACGAAGTTAAGAGTCGAGTTATAAAATGAATTTTTATTTCAATAAGAGTTTAATTTAAAAGAAAAAAAATATAGTAATAGAAGCATAAGTAATAGTACGTATGCGAATACGTATAATTAATTGAGAAAAGACGACGTCTTTGGAAATAGCGTCGTATATTGAGTTAAGAGATATTAAATGATTATTTGAGCTTTAATCTAAGAAAACTTTTATTATTTGAATTAATATCTTTTCCAAAACTAGAGTCGAGTAATAACGCGTAATTGTTAATGTGACTTGAAGTGTGAATCGAGTTTGAGATAATACATTTGTTTAAATTCCAATTTAAATTATGATGATTGATTGAAATTCTATGTTGAATTAAATTCGTTTGAGTAGACTTATGTGATTAAACATGTTGAATATGCTTAATTGAATCTACATGCTTGAGTAAAATATTTATGCTTTGATTATAATGAAATGATTGTTCAAATTATTGAGAATGCGTGCTCATGACGTGAATGATGTTCGTATAATAGAGTATTTAATTGAGAATGTGAGTAAGGATTCGAGTATTGAAGTTTAGAAAATTTACGCTTCTTTAATTCACAGAAATGCTAAGCATTAGCTAGCATTAATGATTTAGAAACAAGAGTACGAGATGCAGTAATTAGTAACCGAGTAGAGTGAGAACCGAGGACGAGAAAGTCGAGAATCGAGATTTTCTTAGAAAAGATAAAAATAGAGAGAGACGAGTCAAATAGAAATCCTTCAGTCGAAACAAACGACTACTCTACGTCTTAAGCTTCGTGTCTTACTTCTTTTATCGATGTCAAAATATAAAGGACCGAGCGGGACGGAGAAGTAGCGAGGACGAAGAAAGAGTAAGCCGTCTAGCTAATCGTCGGAAGTCAGGTGGGCTTTTCTAAAACCAAAACTATCGATGAATGCTATTATGATAATTGAGTATTATTATGTGAGTTTTTAAAAGTTCAATTGACTTGCCGTTTTTACTTGAGTTTTTGGTATGTGTTATCATCTGCTTGTTAAGATATTATTGTCCTGTGAAAGGCAGGAAATCCACGTGTGGTATATGATTTGTTTGATGGTGACTGTGAGCCTTGCTTTTGTTGGGCCAGTCACAGTGATCGAGAAAGAGGCCTACTTCTCGACACAGATGGATAGATGATGTGGCAGATGATGCATATTGTTTGATGTATATATATAATTGTTTTGACTGGCCAGTCTATTTGAAAAGAAAATGATTTTGCATTTACAAGTAAAACTGTTTCCATTGCATAAATACTTGTGATGCTATGGCAAGGCAAGATTCAATTGATATAACTCTAGAAGCAAAGTTTTCAGAGCAAGGTCTGTCTTCTCGGGAGTCTAATTTTCTTGATGAGTCGAGTCTAGATTCATTTCCTAGACTTATTTGAGTCAGTAACACACCAAGCAATCCCCCATCTCATCCAGCAACCAGGTACCCTTTATTTTCCTAAAGTTTTTTAAGTTTAAAGTGATGATTGAGCTATTAAATTTTGAGTTAATGAGTTATTGAATTTGAGATTATGAATTTTTTAATATTTGAGTTATGAAGTTATTTATTATTTGCGCTCATCTAGAGATAAAAGTTTATTAAGTTGATTGAATAACTAGTTTGCTCTAGAATGTCTTCCTTAATGCGTTTTTATGGAAAATCAAAAAGGATGAAACGTTTGTGCAAGAGGTTACGTGAAATGGAACTGCTCGATACCTTGAACGATAGTACCCCTATGGAAAGCGAAAATGAGTATGTGGCGGTTGGAAATTCTAGCATGCTTGATTAAATGTTTAAGTGTGCGTAATTTGTTTAAATTGCGTATAGGATGGACGACCAAGAGTGGATGCAGGAATACCTGCACGTGAGAAAAATGCACCGCGAGTCTATTGCAGAATTCCTAGCGAGATACCACAAAATTTGGGAGAAGGTCCAGTATATGGACGTCGGACCGGTGGATGGAATGATCCATCTCATTCAGGCTTTGCCTCGAGAGTGGCGAGATTGGGCAGCGTCCCTTGTTCATCGATTTCTAGGATACCGACATGGCACTCTTTACGGTGATGTCAATGCATTCATCTCCACAATCTCTGGACAGTACATGCAATACGGTGAACCTCCTCCAGAGCCTTATGATGACGACCTCCCTGCCATGCCAAATGGTATTGTTCGTAGTCCCCCTCCTATTCTCCAAGATGGTCCAGTTCCTCCCCGTGACCCTACACCTCCTCGAGTTGAGCCAGAACCCCGAGTGGCTTATCAGGACTATCCATATGTGAATGGTGTACTCCCTCTTCGAGCCCATGATCCTTTTTCCACAACCAGCTTGTCAGCTCTGCAGCCAAACGGTTATCATGATCCCAATGGAATCCTATCACCTTTGGATGACCAGTTTGCCTAGTACATGCGTCGTAATCGCACTCCCTCGCCGATTCAGCCCATAGCCGAGCCTTCTAGGCCAGCCCATACCGGTGACGGAAACAACGATGAGTACGACGAGAAGTAAACAGTCGAGGCGACCGTGGGCAGTGGTTATCTCCAAGCCCTGCCAAACGATAACTTTTCAACTCCATATACGTTTGCCCCTATTCCTGTCGTGACAGTCGATGAAGGATATGAATCCCAGTTTGGCGGCCCTGCCGATGTAGCGTCATACCTTCGTCGTAGCGAAGATTGCCCCTTGACACCCCCATGGGTTGAGCATGAATTGGAGCAAACCAACTATATCCTCCAGGATTATCAAGTTTTGAGTGATAAAATTTTTCTAAGGAAAAAGAAAATTTTTGAAAAGACTAAAATGCCCCTATGTGCTTTAACGTGAACTTATGTGTTTTAATTTACTCGAGTTGAGGATGTGATGCATTGATTGAGTTTATTTATATGAGGTTGAGCATGAGTATGAATTTAAGAGAATTCCGAGAATTTTTACTTTTGAGTGAATAGTAACGATAACCAAGAAAACGCTATTCACCGACGAACTTAGAATTCGACCTAATTAGTGTCTTTTGAATCTAGAATTAATTCTAAGACCCCTGAGATATGTTAGAAGCTTATCCGAGATCACATGAGAGAGTTATAAGAATTTAATCCTTAACGGATTAATTAGCCGATTAATTTTTAGGTTTTCTTCGTTACATGGAATTTTGACCTAAAAATTTGATAATCGGAATCCTTGATTTATTTAATGGGACATGAGATAGGTTCGAGATGTTTCTAGTGTTGGAAACGAGACGAGGAGAGATTAGAGCCGTTTTCAGTTTAAATGAAATAATACGGACTTTTTATCTGGAAAACTTTCTCAACTGGGTAAAATTATATCTGTCAAAGAGGAATCTCTCTCTCTACCGACCTCTCCCTCTTTCTTAACTTACTACACTTCATTTTCATCATATCATTTCATCTCTCAAACTCTCTACTCTCTCTCTCAAGCTCTCTCTCTCTCTCTCTCTCGATACTTCTCAAGGAAGAAAGAAGAAAAATTCCTCTCCCTCTCTTCCCCTCTTTACCGAGCACACACACACAACATACACATGAAATTTATCTATTGAAGCCTCCAAGTTTCAAGCTTCAAGCTTTCAAGTTTCAAGATATCTTCATCACTACTCTCTTAAGTTCTTCCAACATCAATCAAAGAGGTAATAATCCTCAAGCTTTGAATTGAAACCATGCAAAAATCACCTCTTTAATTCTTATTAATTTCGGCACTTATGCCCTATCAAGGTGATTAATTTTTGATTTATTTTTCCTTGAGGATTCAAGATAGAATCCACCATGGAAATCGAAGCTAGGATTTGAGCCCTTCAAGCCCTCAATTTCGGTCCAAGGAAATCAAGAGAGGAGCATCCTTTTAATTTTCTAAAGTAGGTTTATTTATTTAATTACTTGTATATATGTAATCTCTCTAATCTCTAAAGAAAAACATACATGCATGATTTAATTTGTGCTTAGGCAAAAACTAGGGTTTTTGATTTGAGAATCGAGTGAGGAATCGATAGAAGAATTAAACCCTAGGAATTAATCTATGCTTAAAGAAGAAAAGAAAAAATAAAAACCCTAAAATTTGGTGAGAACCGAAAATTAGTAGAAAAATAGGAAAATTTGATTTTCTTGAGTATTTGATAATTTGATGTTTGATATGTGTTTATGAGTATATTTTGAATGAGTATATGTGTGTCACAGCCCCAAATCCCGAGGGATGGCAAAGCCAGGGTGCAACTAGGGGTTGGATTAAAGAAGCGGAGAAGAAGGGGAATAAATAAATAAAACAGACATTAATAACAGAATAATTTCTATGAACAAGACTTTATTGAAGTAGAAAGAGTTGATCTCGAAGGATCACTCGACTAGGTTCTCAAAAAGAAACTAAGTTCATTGTACGGGGCTTAGACCCAAAAGATAGATACATTAATTCAAAAGATTGACAGCGGAAAGCGTAAAGCTTGATACAAGTTCCTCTTCTTAACTACGACTCTTTACTCAACCTCCGCCGCTCCCGACACTCAACCTGCACATTTTATAAAACATATGCAGGGCTAAGTATAAACATACTTAGTGGGCACGTTGCCGAAAACATATCATAAGTATAGATAAATCAGGCATCTCATTTTTGTAGCACATCGGGTTTTTTCAATAAATACCCGTGTCAACTAAACATTTTCTTTCTCATTTTCACAATATCGCTTGCGCAAGCATTTTTCTCAGACGTTACGTTCAATCATGCCCAATAATTATCACAGTGGCTGGCTACCCCTCAACAGGGTTCCACACACAACGGCTACTGTGTACACTAACTTTGGATAGCAGTCGGCTAACTTAAAGTCCGATCGTTTTAGTTAGCAGGTCGGCTAACTAATAATTCTGGATAGCAGTCGACTAACTCGGAAGGGTACAAGAGAACTCACATAAAACAAATATTTCATGCTCTAATTATTACTTTGAAAACATAATTATCAAAGTTGTAAATAAAGATTTTCGAGCATCGCTCAATTTATTTTGTATATAGAAAAGCCCACCTCAAAAGATTACAGAACTATAATACGAGCTTCCGTCTTTGATCTTCTATCCTATCCTTGGCGCTGACTTCCTCCTTTTATCTTAAATAAACAAACTTTAAAACTTGATCGTAACGATAAAAGAAACAGGAAATCGAAATCGGTTTTAGTCTTTTAGGCCTTTGCACTTTACTAATTTCTTTTGATTAACGAATAAAGGAGACTCGATCAATTCTCGTTTATAAACTAACTCGGTTCCTTTACTCGACACTTAGGTCAGTAGATAAATGGAAGTCGATAGCTTATAACGACTTAAAAGTTCACAAGGAACGAAGTTGAAACGGATTCAACTTAAGAAATTAGGTTTACATAAGTTTCTGCACAAAGCAGAGGTTCTGGAGTTCATACAGAAGAGGTTCCTGCGAAATAGGGGATGTGCTCTATATCAAAAGAAAGCCACAGGTGTCTAGTTTACTCTCCAATTTACGGATCTCGATTTCGTTAAGCAAGCTAAAAGTTATGACAGTTTTCGTGAAAGGTCGCAGTTCAGTCCGCGTGAAACCCTAATGCTCGATAAAACTCGATGCACGATTCCCTAGGTTCGATCAATGCTATTCCACTTTTATTCTTACGAAATTTTCATCTTAAGGCAGTCAATATGTAATATCTTGTATGACAAATTCCTTCGTATCTCTTGATTACAAACTTGACGTATAATTACTCATCTTTCAACTAATCCAATTACTAAACCAATTCAATTTCAAATTCAATTTCTATTTCGACTTCTCGTTTATAAACTATATCTTATATCATCTCGGATGGAAATATCGTCAACTACAATCTCCTTCGTCAAACGACAACAATCATTAATATCAAATTGGTTTTCCTTATTCGACTTTCCTATCGGCATTTAATCTCGTTTCTTCGTCTCTTATCAAAATTTCAATCTTCTTAGAGCTCGTTCAAATTTTCCGATTACGATCATTAACTAACAAGATTAACATATATTCAAATCATAGTCCTAAATCATTATCTAATCTCGATTTATCAACGATTCTTCGTCTCTTAAGAAAATTTCACTGTTCTCCGATTTTGTTCTGTTGGGAAATTTATTAGTATAAGTTTTGATGAATTCCAAAACCGGCTGACCCCAACCGAGTAGATGTTGCCAGGACCTAATGTTAGAAGTCAGGCTCGCTGTTTGAGCAAAGTTAAGATTTTATCTTTACAGGTCTCCAGCTGAAGATGACAACAAGACGTCACTCAGACAGAACATCAGTTGTGAAGAAAGACAACTGAGAGTTCATTTGTTCAGACGCAAACAAGGGGAAGTCTTCAGAACATCAGTTGAAGGAAACCAACTGAGCGTTCATCAGATGAGAAACAGTTGAAAGGAAGAGAACATCAGATGAACAGGAAATCATCTGAGGGTTCAAACCCAACTAAGTAAATACAAGGAAGGCAACTGAGTGTTCAGTTTCAGAACCTCAGTTATAGAATCCGAACAAGGAGTTCATCTGTTTGAAGTTCAAAGTCAGCTGAGAGCTCGACAGATCGGAACATCAACTGAAGATCACTCAGATGAAGGTCAAGACTTTCAACCGACAAACAGAAGTTGACTGTCAAAGATTTGAATTTCAAAAGGAAATCACATGAGGGTTTGACCGTTCAGTCATTACCCCATCTGGCCCAACACAAGGCTGTCTCAGATGGAAAGCAGAAGAGCACAGATGCCATATCGGGAAAGTCTGCAGAGATGAGAGACAAGCCATCGCTTTTAACCGATCAGAGATCAACTGCTCCTCCAACGGCTAGTTGATTCTCTCCGCCAATAAATAGAGGCATTCTCTCATTCGAGCATATATACATGCAGATAGACACATAGATGACGAAAAATTCAAAAGCTTTCTCGAGAGAAATCAAAGCAAATCTGCAAAATCATCATCTAAGAGCATTAGCAGCTGAGAGTTCCAATTTGAGAGAACATTAGTAGCTGAGGGTTCCTAGAATTCGAAACTGTTTTTGATCTTAGGTTGAGTGTTTATTCGTTCAAGCCTTAGATCCGGCTCTCATTCTTGATCGAGCTGTAGTTGGAAATCCTACCCTTTCTCACACCCTAAAAAGTGTGCTAGGACCTTACTCTTCCTATAATTGAGTAGTCAGGTCATCAAGTACCCACAAACTTGACTTAGGCTGTTTAGTGCCCGGAAACTAAACTGTAACGGTTGCTCAACCCGCGTAAGCTGAGTGGTTCTGTCCAGAAGAACTTGGACTGAGGTGTGTGGACTCACATCTCCCCGTGGACGTAGGAGTTATCTCCGAACCACGTAAATCTTGTGTGTTGTGTTTATTTTTATTCAGTCCATATTGCATTTCTAACTGACCGAACTAACCAGCATTCAAATCTCTTTTGCACTTTTCAACCGAGCTGTTTTGGTTCTTGACCAACCGAGCTGGTTTGCGTGAGTTGTTTTTAACGAGTTTATTTTCCACCACATTCCGCACAGCATCGCTCTTCCAGCTGAGTTTGCTTACTCAGCTATGAGATCCCACCTGAGTCCTTTACTTAGTTGAAGTTGTTTTCAAGTGTTAAGTTTTTCGAAAGTCGAAAAATCCTAACTGGTGTATTCCCCCCCCCCATACACCAGTAACTCGTTTCGGGACCATCAATTGGTATCAGAGCAGTGGTTCAAAAGACTGCTGACTCTGTTTCACGAGGTGTGAATTCGAGAATTTTCTTCAGTGGTCAACTGAACAGATCTTTTCTTGCTAGTGCATTCTTGCTCGCATTTTTGTTGTCCTGTTTTTGTTTGTGCAGATGGACGTCAAGGACAAGATCACAGTCATGTTCTCTGTTGTCAACTATACATCATGGAGAACTCGAATGAAGAAGATCCTTTTGTCCAAGCATCATAGGATGCAGCAAGTTCTCACATCTGGACCAATCGTCATACGAGACAGAATACTTCGCACTCCCACAAATCCCAACGATGGAGATACAGTGGTGGAGTATGTGGAGAAACAGCCAGAGGACTACACTCCGGAGGAGGCCAAGGTGAGCCAGCTGGATATCTGGGCTCAGAGCACAATAATGTCCACGGTTGGACAAGATTATCTGCCCTGGATAGAGGAATGTGAGACCGCAAAAGAGATGTGGGACATCCTGGCCTCGCTAAGTGAAGGAAGCGACGAGACAAAGGAAAACAAGTTCTCGCATGCATGTCAAGATTTTGACAATTTCAGTCTGCGACCTGATGAGACTATAGATCAGCTAGAGCTCCGGTTTATGGACATCATCAGAAGAATCCAATCCATCCGGAAAGGAAAATACACTCTAAGAGAGATAAACCTCAAAGTGTTGAAAGCTCTACCGGCTGAGTGGGATACTTTCACAAATATCCACGAGAGCCGAGCTGACCTAGGTGAAATGGGAACTGAAAGATTGTTCTCAATCTTGAAAGGGAATGAGTATAAGGTCAACAGAAGGAGGTCGCAGCCCTCAAGTCAGACAAATAGAATTGAGGATGTCGGCTCAGCATCAAAGTCAGTTGCCCTCCGAGCTGACTACTTAAAGTCGAGATCATCAAGGCCAACCAGGTCGGCTGACACGACTGCAAAGGAGCCGAGCAGAGAAGAACTGCAACAGAACATTGCAGCGTTGTCAAAGAAGTTAGCCGATATGGATACTCGGTTCGGCAAATATAAACGTTTCTATAAATCAAACCGAACTCGAGACAATTCAAAGCCAGTCACCAATGGTTGCTTCGAATGCGGCAAGGAAGGACACTTCAAAGCTGATTGCCCAGACCTCTCAAAGAAGGAAAGAGAAGCACTGAGGGCGAAGCAAACTGCAAAGAATAAGGCCATGGTAGCTAAAGAGGCAGCTGACGATATGGACATCTTCACAGACACTGAAGATGAGGATGATCTGACCTCTACCAACAAAGTCATCAGTCCGGATCAATGCCTCATGGCACTTGGAACCGACCAAGATGATATTGAGGTACAATCTAATCCTGCTCGCTTAAATTCTTCCAATACTTCTAACATGCAGGAATCTCTGAGCGATGAGTTGGAACCCTCCTGGAATGATTTTCAAGAACTCAGTGAGGAACTGCATCAGCAGTCGGTTGAGTTTAAGAGTCTTCAAGCCCAGTTCGCCAAGCTTGAAGATTCCTTAACCAAAAAGGACGATCTGATCAAGAGACAAGCTGAAGAAATTGACCAGCTGAAAAGTCAACTGAGTACAGCCAACCAAACTGAGGCTTCAACCGATGAACAGTTGAAGGAACAGATCAAGGCACAGAACGAACAGTTGAACAAGCAAAAGGCTCAGATCGACCAGCTGATGAAGACATCAGATGCCCAGACCAAGCATATAGCTGTTCTTCTCAAGGATCTTCAAACTGAGAAGGACAACCTGACAAAGCTATATCAGTCATCCGAGATCATCGAGAATCTCATCAAATACAGACGGCAAACGGATGATGTGTCTGGACTCGGATACAACGTGGCAAAGGACACTGGAATTCCACCAGCTACCTTCACCAAGGCTGAGGAAGTCATGGTTGCCAAACCTAACACAGTTGAGTATGCAACTGAACAAACACCCTCACAACCGATAAAGGCAACTACGGCTGAGAAAGGCAAAGGAGCTGCAGATGAAGCACCAACGAAACAATCCCTGGAGTCTATAACCGAGGGGGAATGTTCCAAGACTCAACGGAGGAACCGGAGACGTCGGAGTCGCAATCAGAACCGAGCTCAAAATCGACAACATATCCAAGCTCAGAACCGACGTGATAACCGACCAACAAATCAACCACAGCAGAGATGGAACCAACAGAACCGACCGAGCTTCAACCGACATAATCAACAACGGTTCCATCACCACAACAATCAGAGGTTCCAACAGAGTCAACCTATATGGAACAGTTACGACAGCTATGGTTACTCTTGCCTCAACATGAATCAACATCCGGGCATGAACAGCTATCGTCAACAGCCAAGGCAATGGAATCAGAATCAGCCAAGAAGATTCCACAATGGCGTCCAACCTCACAGACAAACTCAACAGGATAAGAATCGCCATCAAAACAGGGGGAAAGCCTCACCTCCTAAAGCCCAACATGGGAGAAATCCAACTCCTCCCAAGAAACAGAGCATCATTTCAAACAACAAGCCTAAGGATAACCGGGGTGTTGTTATAATTGATGAAAATGGGCAGATCATTTGGAATGACAAGGCTATTCGAGTGTACAGAGAAAAGTGACGCACAGTTCCAGGGGGAACTGGTTCTAACCCTCCAGGACCCAACTGAAATTGGGGACCTAAGCGAGTTTCTCTTTGTAGGTACAAGAGAAACAGCTGAGGAAGAAGAAGGCGTCTACAACAATGTGGGTGATGGATAGTGGATGCTCGAAACACATGACAAATTTGAAGGATTTGCTTGGAAGTTTCGTGGAGAAAGAAGGTCCATCAGTTACTTTTGGTGATAACTCAAAAGGTTACACCAGAGGTTACGGTACCCTTGAAACCAATCATGTTTCAATTTCTAATGTCTCTTTTGTTGATGGATTGAAGCATAACCTGCTCTCCATCAGCCAATTCTGTGATAATGGGTTCTCTGTCAAGATTGATGCACAGGGTTGCAGAGTTAAAGATGTCGGATCAAAGCAGGTGATATTGTTGGGAAAACGATCTCCAACAGGGAATGTATACTACGCTGACTGGAACAGCAGCCTCCCTGACACTTGCCTGTTGTCAAAGAGCAGTTCGGATGTGAACTGGCTGTGGCACAAAAGGCTCAACCATCTGAACTTCAAAACGATGAACCGACTTGCCAGACAAGAACATGTAAGAGGCATACCTAACCGAGTGTTTTCAACAACACACATCTGCAGTGCATGCCAGCTGGGAAAGCTCGCTAGAACCTCTTTCCGGTTGAAGTCAACTCCTTCAACTGACCGAGTGTTACAGCTGATCCACATGGATCTCTTCGGGCCAGTTACACCAAAAAGCATTAATGGAAACGAATATACTTTGGTTGTAACTGATGACTACTCAAGATATACGTGGACCATCTTCATGCGCCACAAGAGTGAAACCCGAGATGAGCTGCCCAAGCTAATGGATCGGATATCGAACCAACAAGAGATGAAGATCATATCTATCAGATCAGATCGTGGAACGGAGTTTCTAAATGAAACCATCATTGAGTATTGCGAAAAGAATGGCATAACCCATCAGACATCAGCCGCGCGTACTCCACAACAGAATGGCGTAGCTGAGCAAAGAAATAGAACTCTGAAGGATGCAGCCACATCCATGTTAGCGAGCTTAGCACTGCCTAAGAGATTTTGGGCTGAAGCGATCAACACAGCATGCTACACACAGAATCGATCTCTTCTCACCAAGCGGTTGGGAAAGACGTCCTACGAGCTGTGGAGACGTAGAAAGCTAGATATTTCTTATCTTCGTGTTTTTGGATCTAAGTGTTATATTCACAACAATGGAAAGACTCAGTTGAAAACTTTTGATGCCAAAGCTTCGAAGGGCATATTTCTTGGATATGCAGCTCGGATCAAGGCATATAGAGTTTTCAACAACAGCTCTCGTGTTGTGGAAATAACACCTCATGTTAGTTTTGATGAATCTACCTTCGAGTGCAGGGAACAGGTAAAGGAACAATACGCGGATCCAGCTGTTCTACCAGTTCTCACCAGATCGCAAGCTCTTCGGGAAAAGAACCGAGCTGAACCACTGGTATGGGCAACTGAGGATGAGGACCCATACTCCTCTGAAGATGAATGTGAAGACCTCAGCTCGTCCCTAGGAGGAACTTCAGCTGATGTCCCTCCAACTGCATCAGCATCCGATGCCCAACCGAACTCAGTTCAATCTATTGTAAATGTTGAGGATCCAGACTCAACAGCTGATCAATCACCAGCTCTGAAGACTCCAACTCAGATGTCTGAACAGCCACTATTGGAAGAAGAAGGAAGACGCAATCGAAGATGGTATGAAGTTCATTCCACCAACGACATCATCGGAGATCCAACCGAGGGTGTGCGCACACGGAGCAGAGTTGCAAATCCAGAATCAATCGAGGAAGAATCCAACTCTTATGCCCAATATTCTGAGGAATTGGCAATTCTAGAGGAGTTCAAGCAAGCTGGAGATGTTGCCATGATTTCTTGCTTTGTAGCTGATGTTCCAGAACCGAAGAATGTTGGGGAAGCTCTCAACTGTGTCCACTGGACAACAGCCATGCAAGAAGAATTGAATGAGTTTCTACGCAACTGTGTATGGGAGTTGGTAGAAAGACCAAATGGTGTCAAGGTGATTGGACTAAAGTGGATTTTCAAAAACAAGAGAGACGCCATTGGATTCATTGTGAGGAATAAAGACAGGTTGGTAGCTCAAGGATACTGCCAACAAGAAGGAATTGACTTTGAAGATTCCTTTGCACCAGTTGCAAGGCTGGAAGCCATCCGGATCTTTCTAGCTTATGCCGCACATCACAAGTTCAAAGTATATCAGATGGATGTGAAGTGTGCATTCCTCAATGGAGATATAAAAGAAGATGTATATGTTGAACAGCCTCCTGGTTTTGAGACTGGAGATGGAAGAGTGTACAAGCTGAAGAAAGCTATCTATGGTCTAAAGCAAGCACCAAGAGCATGGTATGACACTCTTTGTGGATTTCTTCTGGACTCGGGGTTCAAACGAGGTTCAGTTGATAAAACTCTGTTCACCATCAAAGTTGGAGAAGATATACTTGTCGTGCAAATTTATGTCGATGACATCATTTTCGGGTCCAAGTCGGAGGAGCTGTGCAAGAAATTCTCCGATCTTATGAAGGAAAAGTTCGAGATGTCAATGATGGGCGAGATGAATTATTTCCTTGGATTACAAGTGAAGCAGTCACCTAAAGGGATTTTCATCAACCAGTCCAAATATACAAAGGAGCTCATCACCAAGTTCGGATTGCAGACAAGTAAGACAACCAAGATCCCTATGAACACGAACTGGAAGATCGAACCAGGAACTGAGGGAAAGCTCATTGATGCCAGCAAGTATAGAGGGATCATCGGTTCGCTGCTCTACCTAACTGCCAGCCGACCAGACATTTCATATGCAGTTGGAGTGTGTGCTCGTTTTCAAGTCCAACCAAGAGAAGCACACATGTTGGCAGCAAAGAACATCATTAAGTATCTGAAGGGAACTGTCAATGTTGGATTGTGGTACCCAACTGATGACAATATCCAGCTGACTGGATACTCAGATGCCGACCTAGCAGGAGATCGGTTGGACAGAAAGTCTACTTCTGGACACTGTCAGTTTATGGGAAGCAAGCTGGTTTCATGGTTCTCTAAGAAACAAGCGTGTGTTGCTACTTCGACAACCGAGTCAGAGTACATGGCTGCCGGAAGCTGTTGCATGCAAGTATTATGGCTGAAACAGCAGCTGAGAGATTATGAAGTCTCAACTGGACATGTTCCCATTCATTGTGATAGCTCGAGTGCCATAGCTATCTCTCTAAACCCTGTTCATCACTCTCGGACTAAGCATATCGATATTCGTCATCACTTCATCCGAGATCATATTGAGAAGAAGGATGTGTCCATGGAGAAGATTCCAACTGAGATTCAGAAAGCTGACATCTTCACCAAACCTCTTCCTGAAGCCCGGTTCAAGATGTTGTGTGATCTTCTAGGACTTTTGGATCCGAGCTAAAAACTCATCCGAGCTAAAAAGTCATCCGAGCAGAAGAGTCATCTGAGCTGATAAGGATTCATCCGAGCTGACGAATCAGATATCGAATTAAGAGGGAAGCTCAGATGAAGGGGGAATCTCAGATACGAATTGCCAACTGAGGACATCAAACGTCATCTGAGGAGATGAACTTGAGTCAGCTGATGGTATGCTGCAATAATGGAACAGACGTCAGCTGAACAGACGAACTCTAGTCAGCTGATGGTATGCGGCAACTGAGGAATTCAACTAATGAACACAGCTGATTCAGACATCAGCTGGCAGGTATCATTTATGACTGAAGGTGTTATGATATTAAATGAGAATGTTTGAAATAAATTCAAACATTCCTGAACATGTCAGCTAGACCAAACAAGCCATCATATCGCATTTAATGTAAAGTCTGGCTGAACACCTATAGCCTTACTTTATAGTGCGACTGGGCTGACACCTCAAACTATTCACCTTCTCACTCGCGCGCGTGGTATATCAGTCAAAATTACTCAACAGTCGCGAAATCACAGCCGTTAATAGATTCGCGCAATTTAACCCCAGCCGTTGATTTTATCCGAGTCAAAGATTATATAATACGGCAAATAAGGAAGTGATCCTTACCTTATCTTTTCGTGCATATCTTTACTCACTATTCATCATCTTCTCAAATCTTGTTTCGCCATTTCCAGTAAAGTTTTTCACTCTTTCTTTGCATATATATCTCCTCGAGATGGCGCCCAAGTCAAAAGCTTCTAAAAAGATGGTTTCCTCAGAGCCTGCAACGTTCCAAGAATCGTTCGACATGGTGATGTCGAAGATTCATTTCGAACAGATATTATCCAGAGCGGCTCTCTCCTCGCCTGAGCTCGCTCCAATCGCCGCCATCCTCTCCGACCACCATCTGCTTGATTGGGCCACCCTCTCTCCGGCCCTGTTACTCAGGAAGCAGATCGTACATTTCTACCGGAATCTACAACGAGTCACAAATGACGGGCTTGTCACGATCATCCCATGCAAGCAACGCCACAGAACCTCCCGAATAGTAGAAGACTCTGTTGTGGAGATAAAGGTGTCGAAGGAGCTGGAGAAGCTCATCCCCAGAAACCGTGAAGCCACAGACGTGGTGGGGAACTTTTCTGACAAGGAAGCTGATGCCTTCCTTCAAACCATTCTTCTTGTTCCCGAACCATTGAAGGGGAGCATGCAAAGGACAAAGTTAAAGCCGGAGCACCGACTTCTTTTCAATGTAATTTCCAAATGCATCTTCGCATATGGTGGAGCCTTCGGGGACATAAGCCGTCCTAAGCTCAAGCAGCAGAAGGCCCTGGAAGAGATGCACCAGGTTGACTGGTTGGGATATATAGAGAGCCAGCTATTGTCGGAGAAGCAGAAGATATCCGAGACGACAGCTGAGTCCGGAGATGTTCTGTTGAGTGTCAAGGGGACTCTCAACTTCGGGACAAAGATATCAGCCCTCATCCTCCAAGCCACAAAGGGTCTGCCGCTGACATGGGAAGGGAGTGAGGACACTCCAGTCAGCAAGCTGTCACTGTTCCCCTCAGCCAAGAAGGCCAGGGATGTTGTAGAAGCTGTCTACACCCCCAAGGGTGTCCCCAAGCCAGCTGTAGAGGCAGCTGCTCGTCTCCCTTCGAGGACTAAGTCGGCGAAGCGCCAGCTGGAAAAGGTAGCTGAGGAGGAAGAAGACGAAGAGGAGGAAGAGAAGGAACCTCTGCAGAAGAGGCCAAGGATAAGAATCATCCAGCCAGCGGCTCAACCATCCACAACAAGTCCAGTGGTGGTCAAGCCGGCTGAGGCGAAGGAGTCAACCGAATCCAGTCAATCGGTTGACCCAGCTGGGTTTATTCTTCAACCTCGCCAGGAGGACGTGGGTGAGGAGGCAGGTGGAGACGTGGAGATCCAAGTGGTGGATGCTAGCTCCTCCTCAGATGACTCTTCTTCATCTGAGGAGTCCCACGACAGTCGGTCTAGAGCTAATGCCAGCCAGGTTAACCCACCTGTGACTGAAGAAATCCTCCAGCCAGCCAACTCTCCATCCAAAGAGGATCCAGTTCTCTCAACTGGTCCTCAGTCAGATATTCCGAGCCTCTCGCTCGATGCCAACGTTGTGACCACTTCTTCGGCCAACGTTGATGAAACCATCGAACCCATAACTTTCGATATCGACCCCCCTCAGATCGATGAAGAAGCCAACCGCCAGGCGATCCTGGCTGAGTATGAAGGAAGACTTAGCTACTGCTTCCGCAAGCTGATTGGTATGTTCCCCGAGGCAACATCGATGCCCATTTTCTCTGTTCTCGGGACAGAACTTCTATACCAGTTCAGTGTCATATTCAGCTACTGGTACGTGAAGGAGGAGACCCTCAAGATCCATGGTTGGGACAAGTTAAAGGTCGAAGAGTCCAACCTGAGGGAGTACTTCGACTACCAGAGCCTGGAGGTGGCTTACAACCAAAAGGTGGCTGTGCTCCGACGACGTCTGGACAAAAGCATCCAAGAAGGGACAGACACTAGGGAGCTGTGCAATAACCCTGAAGCTATTCACTTTCTTGATGAAATGCTCGCCAAAAATGCCTCCTGCATGGACGACGTCGACGCAGCTGATGAGGCGGCCAAGAGAGAAGAAGACAAGCTCAAGGCCTACCTCACCAGCAGATCTGCCATGGTTGTCGCGGAGTCTGCTGCCCAGCCACAACCACAGCTTCTGCTCGGACCCTCCGATCAGCCAGCTCTCTCAACTGACGCCATCTGCGAGCTGACCTCGGAGAGGGTCAACCAGCTGAGGACGGAGATGCTGTCCAAGATCCAGCTGGGCAAGGAGGAAGAAGCTGATAGGATGCAGCAGCTGATGGCAGAAAATGCCAGCCTGAAGAATCAGCTAGATCACCTCTCCTCTTCTCTGCAGCACAAGCTCGAAGATCTCTCCACTTCTTCCAGCTCAGAGGTGTCGGCTCTAAGGAAAGCCGTTCAGAGTCTCAGCTCGGATTTCAACGTGTTCAAGACCGTTGCTGAATCTGACCTCGCAAAGTCCCAGCAGACTCATGACCAGGAGTGGATGGCTCAGTTCGCCTCTTTCCGAGCTGAGTTCGTCTCCCTCCACAAAGAGGTCTCTGCGACTTTTGCAGCTGTGCAGCGAGCTGAGCAGGAGCGCCAAGACCTGGAATTGGCGAAGAAGGTGGAAGAGAAGGACGCTGTTGAAGAGCTGTTTTCCCGCATTCAACAAGCTGAAGCCAAGTTGACCTCTCTAGATGGCACTGTTGCCACCCTTTTGGATGATGCCAAAAAGGGGGAAGACAAGGAGCCAGCAGCTGGGGAAGACAAGGAGCCGGCAGCTGGGGATGGACAAGGGAAAGCTGTTCTCCAGCAAGGAGAAGGAGTGCCAGCTGAAGCTGAAGCTGAGGGGTCGCAGCCCGAACTAGAAGTCTCCCACGACCTCGTAGCCGAGCTCACAGCCGAGCTCGATGCAGAACTTGACGGGATATCAGTTGAAGACTGTATCGAAGCTGCCAAAGCTATGGAGGTGCCTAAGGAGAAGTACTTGAATCCCTCTTGGATCAAGAAGTTCACTGCCGATCAGGCCAAAAAAGTAGCCAAGTTCGAGAAGGAGCTCGCCAAGGTGGAGAAGAACGTCGACAGAAACAAAGCCAACCGGAGTGTGCGAAGAATCAACAAGCACCAGATGAAGGCTGAGGCTAGAAAGTCGACGCATCAGCTGCAGAAGAACGCTCCGCTCCCGTCTCGATACCCACATGTTGACAAGTGGATGAATGCGGAGTGGAACGATGACTGGGAATAGTTCAAGCATGAGTTCGTCAATGACTTCTATTACAGGAAAGTCTACTCGACTGAAGACCCAAGGCTAGCCTTCAAGGAAGCCCTGTGGGAACTCAGATCTGGAGACCCTGGAATGTTTAGTCAATTCAAGCGAGCTATGTTGAATGCTCAGCTTGATCCCAACACTGTTCCAGTTCCAAAGAAGTGCATATACCGCCCTCCGATGATCAAAGGCACAAGCACGCCAAATAGAAATACGATCTTGGCTGAGGCGAGACAAGTATGCAAGGAACACGGTGTCAACACTAGGATTGAGTCGGAAGCGAAGAAGGAGATCTTCAACCGTATCTTCAACAAGTACGGTCAACAGTATTTCTGAGCTGTCAAAGTTTTTGAGCTGATAATGTTTTTGGATGTTGTAGTTTTTGAAGCAACTGTTGTATTTTTCTATGTTTTGCGCTTAACTTTGTAACCTTCAGTTGTAACAAAAACTTCAAAGTATATAATACGATTCACCTTGATGAACAATTCCTCATTGTCCAAGCTCTGAATCACAAAGTCTTTCAATTTCATGTTATAACTGTGCTAACCCTTTGACGTTTTATCTTATAGATTGTCTAGTATTTCAGCTGAGATTTTAGATAAGTTAGTAAGGTTTAGATCAGTAGTGGTTTCAAGTTATAAGTGGTTTTGGCATCATCAAAAAGGGGGAAATTGTTGGGAAATTTATTAGTATAAGTTTTGATGAATTCCAAAACCGGCTGACCCCAACAGAGTAGATGTTGCCAGGACCTAATGTTAGAAGTCAGGCTCGCTGTTTGAGCAAAGTTAAGATTTTATCTTTACAGGTCTCCAGCTGAAGATGACAACAAGACGTCACTCAGACAGAACATCAGTTGTGAAGAAAGATAACTGAGAGTTCATTTGTTCAGATGCAAACAAGGGGAAGTCTTCAGAACATCAGTTGAAGGAAACCAACTGAGCGTTCATCAGATGAGAAACAGTTGAAAGGAAGAGAACATCAGATGAAAAGGAAATCATCTGAGGGTTCAAACCCAACTAAGTAAATACAAGGAAGGCAACTGAGTGTTCAGTTTCAGAACCTCAGTTATAGAATCCGAACAAGGAGTTCATCTGTTTGAAGTTCAAAGTCAGCTGAGAGCTCGACAGATCGGAACATTAACTGAAGATCACTCAGATGAAGGTCAAGACTTTCAACCGACAAACAGAAGTTGACTGTCAAAGATTTGAATTTCAAAAGGAAGTCACATGAGGGTTTGACCGTTCAGTCATTACCCCATCTGGCCCAACACAAGGCTGTCTCAGATGGAAAGCAGAAGAGCACAGATGCCATATCGGGAAAGTCTGCAGAGATGAGAGACAAGCCATCGCTTTCAACCGATCAGAGATCAACTGCTCCTCCAACGGCTAGTTGATTCTCTCCGCCTATAAATAGAGGCATTCTCTCATTCGAGCATATATACATGCAGATAGACACATAGACGACGAAAAATTCAAAAGCTTTCTCGAGAGAAATCAAAGCAAATCTGCAAAATCATCATCTAAGAGCATCAGCAGCTGAGAGTTCCAATTTGAGAGAACATTAGTAGCTGAGGGTTCCTAGAATTCGAAACTGTTTTTGATCTTAGGTTGAGTGTTTATTCGTTCAAGCCTTAGATCCAGCTCTCATTCTTGATCGAGCTGTAGTTGGAAATCCTACCCTTTTTCACACCCTAAAAAGTGTGCTAGGACCTTACTCTTCCTGTAATTGAGTAGTCAGGTCATCAAGTACCCGCAAACTTGACTTAGGTTGTTTAGTGCCCGGAAACTAAACTGTAACGGTTGCTCAGCCCGCGTAAGCTGAGTGGTTCTGTCCAGAAGAACTTGGACTGAGGTGTGTGGACTCACATCTCCCCGTGGACGTAGGAGTTATCTCCGAACCACGTAAATCTTGTGTGTCGTGTTTATTTTTATTCAGTCCATATTGCATTTCTAACTGACCGAACTAACCAGCATTCAAACCTCTTTTGCACTTTTCAACCGAGCTGTTTTGGTTCTTGACCAACCGAGCTGGTTTGCGTGAGTTGTTTTTAACGAGTTTATTTTCCACCACATTCCGCACAGCACCGCTCTTCCAGCAGAGTTTGCTTACTCAGCTGTGAGATCCCACCTGAGTCCTTTTACTCAGTTGAAGTTGTTTTCAAGTGTTAAGTTTTTCGAAAGTCGAAAAATCCTAACTGGTGTATTCCCCCCCCCCCCCCCCCATACACCAGTAACTCGTTTCGGGACCATCATGTTCAAACTTTAAAATATCGTTCATCATCTATCTAGAATCACTAATACGTAAACCACATATTCAAATTATTAACGAGTCTCAACTTATCGACGAGTTTTCGTCTCTTACGATTTTTATTTTATTTTTAGAATAATTCCAATAAATTATATAATCATCCTCAAACATACCACATCTCATTTCTATTATCATAACATGCAAATCATAACATATACTACACCAAATCATCACTTCTTCATCTCTTACATTTCTATTTTTATTTTTAGAAAATTACCAATTAATTCATGTGATCATCTATCAATGTATAGAACAAGAATCCATCAATCAATCCTCAGAGAAAAATCGAACTACATCAAACCCCTAATTCTCTAAAAATTTCGGGAATATTAATATTCAAGGGGGGGGGGTGATTTCTACATGATTTCAATCCATAAAATCCAATTCTATGCATCTAATGATTTGAATTAATCAAAGAACATCATGCTTCTCCTCATGAAATTTTCGAAAAAAATAAGACTTGAAGGAAGGAACTTTTGTTTGGTTCAATCTCGAGAAGAACTTCTTACCTTGTCGAATATGGAATCGGAACTAAGATTGATCGGTAGACGAGAGACTTGTGGAGCTTTGAAAGCTTGAAGGATGACTATCAATGGAGGAAAGTGAGAGAGAAATGAGAGGGGGGGGGGGTGGGGGGTAATGGTGGGAGAGGGAGAGAGGTGATGACTAATGTTAATACTATTCCATAAAGTGAAAAACATCTCAAGGATGACTCACACACACACATAGGCGGTTTAGGGTAGATATTTTAGTCGAAATATCGTGTTTTACGGGTCTTAAACAACGTTATAAAAACGAGAAATTAAAACTTTAGACGGTTACGCTTTTGACGAAATCTAATTCGACCGTTAGATTAGAAATAAATCACATACTCGGAAATCATATTTCAATTTCCGAAATCCGATGAAAAGTCGGGATAAGACAGTCCAAGATTCGCCCGGAAAAATCATAAAAACTGACTTTCTCCGGTGAATCGTATCGAAGAAAAAGTGAATGTAAAGTCTGACGGTTTTTCGATCTGAGTTTTCGGACGAAAATTTTATCGGACGTGAAAACCCTAATACAGTAGTCGTTCGACCGACTTCTGGAATTTATTTTCAGAAACGGATTTCACCGTCAGTTTTAGATTCGAAAATCCTTAACTTAGGCGTGCAAAGCCTTAATTTATAATTAAATTTTTATTTTGACGACGGAAGAAATATCCGGGGTATTACAATGTGCATGAAAAAATGAGAAAATGCATGCCTAAATTTATATGTGTGTGCCGTATATTTTGAGGTGTGGAGGAGTATTTTTATTTGATTATTTTGTTGATGATTTGACGATATAATGAGTATGAAATGATTATGAGCATATGATGATTTAAATCCCCTATGATGTTCTTTGAGAAAGAAATTTAAGTTTATGCATAATTTTAGAGAAAATGATGTTTATGATGATTTAATGATTTTGATGATAGTATGATGTTTAAAAAAACATGTTGTGTGAAAAATTTGAATAATAGATGTTAGTAGAAATTAAATGAGATGAAAAGAATGAATTTTAAGCATAAAAATGAAGTAAAAATCGAAGAGGATAAGAAAGAATACCTAGTGTGTGTTCTAGGTGTTCTTGGTGAAAAATATGAGTTTTTGAATATGTGTTCTTGGTGTTCTAGGTGTTCTTGGTGTTTATTTGAAGATTTGAATTTCATTAAAATTAATTCTAAAAGAAATTAATTATTAAAATAATAAAATATTCAAGATAGTTGTTGGAATAAAATTAAAGAGAAAATAAAAAGAAAAATCATTAATTTGAGTAATGAGTCATAAATTGAGAAGGATAAAAAAAATAATAATTTCTTTATTAAATAATGAAAGATTAAGAAAAAGAGTTAATCGAGTTAAATAAATCGAGATTAGAGAAATTGATAATCGAGAAATAAATAACGATGAATTAGAAGTCGTAATAAATGAGAAACAGAAGACGAGATAGAATTAAAGAAATAGAGTTATAAAACGAGTATGAAATTTGAGTCGAGAAATTGAGAATTAAGTTGTTTGAATAAACGAGAAATAGCGAAAATAAGTAATAATTATAGAGTTGAGTATAAGTAATCAACGAGAAGCTTTAAACCGAGTATGAGTTTAACTATCCGAATGATATTAAATTAATCGAGAAGTTTAAAGTTTAATAATAAAGTTAGAGCAAAATAACTAAAATAAGAATTTCTTCATTTAATAAGAAATAATAGAATATGAGAATAATAAGTTAAGTCGAGCTTAGAAAATAAATAAAGAAATAAGTCGAGTAAGAAAAACTATGAGATTAAGAGTCGAGTAAGAATTATTTGAGCGAATTAAAGTAATTAATCGAGAAACGTTATAAAAAGAGAATAAGAGTTAATAAGAGTTATTTTGAGAATCGAGTTTATAAATAATAATTGTTTTGAGTAATTATTTATGAATATTATGCCGAGTAATGATATTCGAATAAGTCAATTGAGTTTGATTTTCAAATCGTTTTAAATTAAAATAGTCGAGGAAATAATAGAGATAATAATTTAAGAATCGAGTTTAAGACGAAGTTAAGAGTCGAGTTATAAAATGAATTTTTATTTCAATAAGAGTTTAATTAAAAAGAAAAAAAATACTAATAGAAGCATAAGTAATAGTACGTATGCGAATACGTATAAGTAATTGAAAAAAGACAACGTCTTTGGAAATAGCGTCGTATATTGAGTTAAGAGATATTAAATGATTATTTGAGCTTTAATCTAAGAAAACTTTTATTATTTGAATTAATGTCTTTTCCAAAACTAGAGTCGAGTAATAACCCGTAATTGTTAATGTGACTTGAAGTGTGAATCGAGTTTGAGATAATACGTTTGTTTAAATTCCAATTTAAATTATGATGATTGATTGAAATTCTATGTTGAATTAAATTCGTTTGAGTAGACTTATGTGATTAAACATGTTGAATATGCTTAATTGAATCTACATGCTTGAGTAAAATATTTATGCTTTGATTATAATGAAATGATTGTTCAAATTATTGAGAATGCGTGCTCATGACGTGAATGATGTTCGTATAATCGAGTATTTAATTGAGAATATGAGTAAGGATTCGAGTATTGAAGTTAAGAAAATTTACGCTTCTTTAATTCACAGAAATGCTAAGCATTAGCTAGCATTAATGATTTAGAAACAAGAGTACGAGATGCAGTAATTAGTAATCGAGTAGAGTGAGAACCGAGGACGAGAAAGTCAAGAATCAAGATTTTCTTAGAAAAGATAAAAGTAGAAAGAGACGAGTCAAATAGAAGTCCTTCAGTCGAAACAAACGTCTACTCTACGTCTTAAGCTTCGTGTCTTACTTCTTTTATCGATGTCAAAATATAAAGGACCGAGCGGGACGGAGAAGTAGCGAGGACGAAGAAAGAGTAAGCCGCCTAGCTAATTGTCAGAAGTCAGGCGATGAATGCTATTATGATAATTGAGTATTATTATATGAGTTTTTAAAAGTTCAATTGACTTGCCGTTTTTACTTGAGTTTTTGGTATGTGTTATCATCTGCTTGTTAAGATATTATTGTCCTGTGAAAGGCAGGAAACCCACGTGTGGTATATGATTTGTTTGATGGTGACTGTGAGCCTTGCTTTTGTTGGGCCGGTCACAGTGATCGAGAAGGAGGCCTACTTCTCGACACAGATGGATAGATGATGTGGCAGATGATGCATATTGTTTGATGTATATATATAATTGTTTTGACTGGCCAGTCTATTCGAAAAGAAAATGATTTTGCATTGACAAGTAAAACTGTTTTCATTGCATAAATATTTGTGATGCTACGACAAGGCAAGATTCAATTGATATAGCTCTAAGAGCAAAGTTTTCAAAAGTTTTTGACATGTGTTCACTGAGTACGAAGTACTCAACCCTGCATGTATTTCTAAACGTGCAGGTTAGCGGGATGCGGATGGAGAGGATAGCTTGGTGGTGTGGTGTGATATGTTTTGTTAATCGAGTCGAAAGTTAGACTGGCAATTGCATGTCTCCATAATGTAGTTGTTGGGTTTGAATCAAGGATTCCGCTGCAATTCTATGATTTTGATTATTGAAGTCTTTTGGATATCATACTCTGATACATGTTCTAATTCCGAGCGATGTGCTCGATACTAATTTCTGTTTTTGATGAATCTCGTTTCTTGTTGATTTGAAATACTTGTTCCCATTCGAACTTGATATGTAAATTATCCGTGCTCGTTGGTTGATTTGATATATCCTTGAAAGCATGTCTTGAATGTTACCGTTTTCCGTTGATATTCCCTTGTTTCCCCAAGCATGTTTCCCTTATTTGAGTTGAGTGATGGATGGTTTAGTAGTGTTAGTGTTCGCATCGTCGTACCTCGGAAGTCAGGATGTGACACTTATACTACTATGTTTTTTTCACTTGTTAAATTCAGCCTCGTCTAGAGTATATACTTCTCTGCTGCTACTAAATGTAGACACTTAGAATGTCAATCTCCAACTTAATTCCAAACAAAGAAACTAGCAATCGACTCAGCATTTGGAAGCTAACTTGAACCATTGATCTTTATATAAATTATGTTTGTTAAAAAGATGATTTATCGTAGTACATGCATAAAATGCATTATTAAAAAGATGTACTTTCTCCGTCCCGTTATTCTTGTCTTGTATTCTTTTTTGGGTTGTCCTTTTATTCTTGTCTTGTTTCTTTTTTAGGAAATAATTAGGAGATAATTAAGTTGTTTACGATCCACTTTACACCTTTCATCATACTTTTCTACCTCATTTTCTGTGTCATTCACTATTCTCCTTCTCTCTCTACTCACTTTATTCCACATTATTTCACTAATTCACTCTATCTCTACCCACTTTATTTTACTTTATCACTTTATTTCACTATTCACTCTCTCTCTATCCACTTTATTTTACTTTAAAAACTTCACTAAACATACTTTCTAATCTTAATTATTTTCTCCTTAAACCCCGTGCCCAAAAGAAACAAGACAAGCCTGGTGGGACGGATGGAGTATAAATTATGATTGTGCATCTTTTATGGCAAAAATAGATCATAATAAGATCAATTAATGTCCAAATTGAATTTTAGTTCATATGAAGCGATGCTAGTCCTATAGGAGGAATGGATCCTACCAAAAATCATCCCTATATATTACTATATAACATGCGTTCTAATTTCTAATGAGCTCCACTGATTTCTAATTAAAGTACTTAAGAAAATATATTGTGTGAGCTAGCTAGGATCGTACATGTTGAACGAACCTTGCAAATATAAATCAATAGATATAATTAAAGAAAGAATGCTTCAAATGGATGCTATGTTTCAATTAAATTTTTGGTTTAGCATATTTCTCCTAATGGAGCTTCTCCGTTTCAAAGCTCCAATGTTCAAATCTATGAATTTCCCAAATAACATTTGTCATATAAGAATATATATACTCTCTGAAATACGTGGACAAAGGCAGCATATATTTCTCTTATTCCAAACTTTGTAAATTTGGTGCTATATACATATTTGCAGCTGCAGCTTACTTCTTTTTGCAAAGAATTCACGTTTGGTAGCTTGACATATCCATTGCTTGCTCGAAAATGAATTCTGCAAAGCAACTCAACCGATCTCTCGTGGCCGATGGAGAGAGAAAGTGAATCAATCCTCGGCCAAAAATGCAGTTACTAGTCCTCTTTTGCCCTAACTCTGAATCCCTTCGCCAGCAATTGAGCATAGAGAAGTTGGTTCCACGTGTCGGGCACTCCGGGCAGGCACCAATGGCTACAGTCCTGGGGGGCCGTGACAGGAGTGCCCGGCTCGCGGTTGCTTGATGGGTGCCCATCTTGTCTCAACTCAGTCAAATATGTTATATTCAAAATGTCCACTCTATTTTCCAAATTATCGTGTCTGAATACCTCATAGATTATTTTATTGTTTATTGGCTCCGGGTCGAGCTTCGAGTAGTCCGTCTCCGGCTCTTTGCTCGCGTTGCAAGACCCACCTTTGTTCCATGCTGCATCCCTACAAACATGAGAACATGAGTATTTGTATCATAATGTACAAAATAACAAATTAATTAATATATCATTAAGTTATATACTTTAATTTACCTAAAATGTACAGGGGAGTAACTCCTAAAGAAAACATGAGATTTACTAGGGTCTAATTTCTGCGTCGCCCACGACTTCAATGTGTCGAGGGATCTTCGAAAAGCTTCCATCATATCCATAGTCATGTTCATATGCTCCTTCTCCTGAAAAAAGTGGCCCCTGCCGTATAAAAATGCGTTATTAGAAAACTTGCATTCTCAAGAAACGAGCATGTGTCCAGGACGTGTGCGTACAAATTTATTGTTTTGGCATGATTCCACCAATGTCCCGCGCTAAAAATGAGGATGTTAGCACCCACCCACTTTGACGAGAACCAGTGCAGCTTATCAACCCTGATCGCGCCTCGAACTTGTTCCGGGGCGTCTCTAGGTGGGTGGTCGATCACCACAAGGTAAGGCACTCTAAAATATTCTAGTGTGAGATTGTAATCTTGAAATTTGATGGAGAGGAAGCCTTTGTGTTTTGTTATTGGGTTGCCATTTTCTTCATATATTTTGGACTCATTGGAAACACCTTGTGTAAGCATGCATACTAGAGATTCCCATTGGTTTCTGCCAATGGAGTCGCCGGCGAAGACAATGCGCCCGCCCCGGCTGCGCTCTAGAAAATCTTTTGCATCAAACCTACCGAGATAGTGCGAATCTCGAGTCAGATGATTGTATGATGTATCTCAACAGAGTAAGAAATATCATGTTTTGTCATAACGTACGTTTAATTTTTTAATATTGCCACGTTTCTTCTAGAATTCCATGATAATTATTGACAAAACAAGTTCTGGGTTATATTGTGTCATTGCCTCATTTGTTTAATTAGATCATTCTCTTTTATTCAAAATTGCATACAAATCAAAGAATAATATATATATATATATATATATATATATATATATATATATATATATATATATATATATTGAAAAACCTCCTTATTCTAAAAAATAAGAATTAATCTCAACCACACATCTTTGCATGATGGATGGTCAAGAATTGATCTTGATCAAAACGGATCAAAGTGGGTCAATCCGTTGACTTTTTTTTACATCTCTACAACGAACAAAATTGAAAATATGTTGCATCCAAAGGTGGCCCTGAGGGTGTTCTCGAGGTGCGACGCACCGGGCATCACGAATTTAGGGGGCATCAAATTTTCAAAAAATATTTAGTATACATATATAAATGTATAATTAAAAAAATAAAAAATAAATATATATATTTAAAAAAATCAATTATGTTTTGATTCATTATTGATTAATTTAGCCCATATTTAACAAAAAAGATAGGCCCATAAATCCATTAAAAAAAGCCCCATTATATTTACTCAAACGACTATTTGAAATCCCTAATTTCATTATGAAAAGTAAAATCTGAAAAGAAGAAACAAGCGTACAAATTGGGAGGCTCGACTAGAAGGAACCGGCTGAGCCTTTTCCTTTCTGTCTTCTTCAATTTGTCTCTTAGTCTCTCTTACAAGTTACAACTAATTTCAGTCTTAGATTGAGATTGGAGTTTGGAGGTTTGGAGCGACTACATACAGTCTACTGTATACATAGTTTTGTATCTACAATTCTATTGCAAGTCTCAAGTCTGCAATCGCCAATCAGGTTTTATTAATCTAGTTGTTTGATTTTTTGTCTTTGCCTTAAAATATGCTTCCAAAAAAACAACCGTGTGGTTCTAAAAATAGAAAAAGAAAGAAAAATGTTGATGAACTTATAAAGTCTCAAAAAGGTGCTCTTGAGAAATTCATTGTTAAAAAAGCAAATATGATTGAGGCTGGTGAAACACCAAATACGGTTGTCCTAATGCATATATTGTTTATACGATTTTATTGTCCTAATGCAACTTGCATCTCAATGCACTTAGTGGTGCATCTCGTTGTATAGTGTGGTGCATATGAATGCGTAGTGCGGTGCATATGGCCTGACCATTAAAAAAAAGTTCGAAAAAAAAGTCAACGGATTGACCCAGACTGACCAGTCTAATCTTGACCATCCATCCCTCTTAAATCAATGGATAAGATCAATTCTTATTTTTTAAGATAAGGAGGGTTTTTATATGAACATAACTATATATATATATATAGGGTGAGGTTCAAATAAAAACTCTCTTATGAGTTATCCTAAAACCTCATCTCATCCATCCATCTCTTTTAATCAGAGGATTTATTTATTTATTTTCCTACCAAATCGTTCTTTTTTCTAATTCTAAAGGTTATAATAGTATTAGTTGGAAGCTCCGTTACCAACTGAAATCCTATAATCATGGGATCTTCCATATTTCATGTTTTTTTTAACGTGTTTGCAACATGCATATTTCAATTCTTTGTTTTCAATGTAAAGTGTTTTTTGTTTCACACTTTTTCCCCCACTATATCTCCTGTTAATTTAGTATAACATTCATCGTTTTTTAGTATATGAACTTTATGCATCATTACTTTCAGGTTTTATTCATTTATGTTGTATTTTCTTTTCTTGTTTTGGTTATTACAATTTGATCACACTAGAGATTATTATTTTTAAAAAGTGCATTATTATATATTTTTTGATATGATCAAGCAATGCATTATATAGACGTAAGCAATACACAACACATATTTAAGCAACGTATTTTCTTAATGTTTTGCTTGATTATTGAAATTAAGTAATTTGCAATAATGATTAATAATGCTTAAATATGTACCAATTATTGCTTATTCACGAATTACATATTGCTTATGAAGTATATTTAAATAATACATTTGTATTTACTAATAATGATAATGCATAAATATGTAATAATTATTGTTTATTTACTAATTACATATTGCTTATGAAGTACAAAAATTCAAGTAATACATAATTGTGTATGTACTAATAATGATAATGCATAAATATATAATACTTGTTGCTTATTTATTAACTGCATAATATGATTGAGCTATACAGTATAAATTGAATATAATATTCTATTTATTGCTTATTTACCGAGAACATATTGCTTATGGAATACGCATAAATTTAAAGAGAGGCTTGATGGAAATCAAGTAATTCATGAACATGTGTCTTGTTTTATATTTTGATTTATAATATTTATGTTTTGAACCTAATTTTTATATTATTTATTTGTTCCACAATTTCCGCGATATGCATTTCACTTTTCTACCCTTTTATGGTACAAAAGTGATTTTACACGTATAAAAAAAAAATTGCCCTAAATTTAATGTTAACTATTCTCAACCTTGTTGGAATATAAAAGTAAACTTGATTTTGTAGTAGATATTTTGTTAAAAAATATCTAGATACAATAATTAAAAGAAAAGTAGAGAATATTCTAGAATTGTAAATAATTAGGGAGAAAAGATTAGAAAAATTTAGAAATGAGAAATTAAGGAAATGTGGTAGAAAAATCTAGTAAATGAATTATCTAGATAAACTATTCCTAACCACATATGTATCTATAAATATGATGATGTATGCTTAATTATGTAGATGAAATGAATTGTAGAAGTGAAGTGAATTAAGAAACTTGTCTCCCACTCTCATACACACATACACGTCCACACACCCACACTTTGCAAATATATAAAATCCTCCAATATTTAATTAATTCTCCCACATATATATTTCTTATATTTCCAATAAAGTGGTATCCGAGCCATAAAATCCTACCTGTGGGATGGCAAACTTGTCGTCGTTCCAAGTCCCCATGCTCAATAAGAGCAACTTTGACAATTCGAGTATTAAGATGAAGGCGCTATTAGGAGCCCACGACGTCTGGGAGATCGTGGAGAGTGGCTACGAGGAGCCGCAAGACGAGGCCGCACTATCCCAACAACAAAAGGATAGGTTGCGAGATGCGAGGAAGAGAGACAAGAAGGCTCTCTATCTCATTTATCAAGCACTAGGGGATGACGATTTCGAGAAGATCTCGAGTGCGAGCACCGCCAAAGAAGCGTGGGAGAAGCTCCAGATCTCTTGCAAAGGAGCGGAGCAAGTAAAGAAGGTACGTCTCCAAACTCTAAGAGGAGAATTTGAGTCTTTACATATGAAGAAGTCCGAATCAGTCTCAGATTATTTTTCAAAAGTTTTGGCGGTCACTAATCAAATGAAGAGAAATGGCGAAAAATTGGAGGATGTTAGAATCATGGAGAAAATATTGCGTTCACTAACTCCAAATTTTGAGCATATTGTTGTGACAATAGAAGAAACTAAAGATTTAGAGAAGATGACTATCGATCTCTTGTTGGGATCGTTACAAGCATATGAGGAGAAATAGAAAAAGAAACAAGAAATTGTCGAGCAACTTTTAAAGTTGCAAGTGAGTCCAAAAGAGAAAGAAGAAAGTTCGAGCAATGAAGGTGGCCGACAAGGAAGAGGTCGCGGACAACGACAAGATCAAGGTCGTGGTCGTGGATATGGACGTGGACGTGGACAAGGCTATTTCGCTAACAATGAAGACAGAAAGGAGTTCTCAAGTAGCGGACGAGGGAGGAGCAACTCACAGTCGAGGTACAATAAATCTTCAATAAAGTGTTATAATTGTCATAAATTTGGGCACTATGCTTCCGAGTGCAGAGATATGAAATCGAAGGTTGAGGAGAAGGCTAATTACGCCGAGAATACGAGTGAAGAAAATGGGAGTGTACTTCTAGCATATAAAGGAGAAGCTGGAAGACAAGATGATACGTGGTACCTCGACACAGGCGCAAGCAACCACATGTGTGGAAAAAGAAGCATGTTTGTGGAGCTCGATGAGTCGGTAAGCGGTAATGTCTCCTTCGGTGATGAATCTAGAATTCTCGTAAAAGGAAAAGGGAAGATTTTAATTCGATTGAAGAATGGAGCTCATAATTTTATTTCTAAAGTCTACTACGTGCCCAATATGAAAAATAATATATTAAGTTTGGGACAACTCTTAGAGAAAGGTTATGATATTCATATGAAAGATTATAGCCTTTCAATAAGAGATGGCAAAAATAATCTAATTGCCAAGGTGCCAATGTCCAAAAATAGAATGTTTTTATTAAATATTCAAAATGATGTGGTTAAATGCCTTCAAGCCTGCTATAAAGATAAATCCTGGTTATGGCACCTCCGTTTTGGGCACTTGAATTTTGGTGGTTTAAAATTATTATCGAGAAAAGAAATGGTGAGAGGACTACCACCAATCAAGCATCCCGATCAACTCGGCGAAGGCTGTCTACTCGGGAAGCACTTCAGAAAGCCGTTCCCAAAGGAGTCGCGTTCAAGAGCTAAGAGACCATTGGAGTTAATCCATGCTGACGTGTGCGGGCCAATCAAGCCAAGCTCCCTCGGTAAAAATAATAATTTCTACTTTTTATTGACGATTTTTGTAGAAAAACGTGGGTATACTTCTTGAAGCAGAAATCAGAAGCATTTGGAGCTTTCAAGAAGTTCAAGGCTGTCGTTGAGAAACAGAGTGGGCTAGAAATCAAAGCTTTAAGGACTGATCGAGGTGGAGAGTTCACATCCGAGGAGTTTCTAGAATTTTGCAAAGGAAGCGGAATTCGGCGGCTACTAACAGTTCCGAGGTCCCCCCAACAAAATGGATTGGCAGAAAGAAAGAACAGAACCATCGTTGAGATGGCGAGAAGCATGTTGAAGACAAAGAATTTGCCTATAGAGTTTTGGGCAGAAGCAGTAGCGTGCGCTGTGTACCTGTCAAATCGGTGTCCAACGAGGAGCGTGTGGGGAAACACTCCTCAAGAAGCTTGGAGTGGAAAAAAGCCATGGATCGCCCACTTGAGAGTGTTCGGGAGCAAAGCATATGCACATGTACCAGATCAGACAAGGAGCAAACTCGACGACAAAAGCAAGCCATTCATCTTCATCGGGTACGACTCTAATTCTAAAGGATACAAGCTTTATGATCCAACTACGAAGAGAACAGTGATAAGTCGAGACGTGGAGTTCGATGAAGAAGGAGTATGGGATTTCGGCTGCAACAACGATAGTGAATTCACATTCATTCCACATTTTGAAGATCAAGATAAGAACGAGCAAGCGACAAATGCACAACCAGCACCATCAACTCCACCCACATCACCTATATCAAGTGCTGAAGACTCGCCACCATCTTTCTTAAATGAAAGAGCCATACAACGCGTAAGGAGTTTGGATGAAATTTATGACGACACAGAAAGGTTAGAAAATCTCACCTTATTTTGTTTATTAGCTGAATGTGAACCTGTTAGCTTTGAAGAAGCTACAGAAAGCAAAAACTGGCGAGTCGCGATGGACGAAGAAATCAAGGCCATAGAGAAAAATGATACGTGGGAGCTCGCAACTCTACCAAAAGGGCACAAAGCTATTGGAGTCAAGTGGGTGTATAAGGTTAAGAAGAACTCAAAGGGAGAAGTTGAAAGATATAAAGCAAGGCTCGTCGTGAAAGGATATAGCCAAAGAGCTGGAATCGACTATGACGAGGTATTTGCTCCTGTCGCTCGCTTAGAAACTATTAGACTAATACTCTCTCTTGCAGCCCAAAATAGATGGAAGATATATCAGATGGATGTCAAGTCAGCCTTCTTGAACGGGTATCTTGATAAGGAAGTCTACATCAAGCAGCCAGACGGCTATGTGGTGAAAGGACAAGAAGATAAAGTTCTGAAGTTGAAGAAAGCTCTGTATGGGCTAAAGCAAGCACCAAGGGCATGGAATAACCGAATTGACAAGTACTTAGAAGAAAATGGCTTCACCAAATGCCCACATGAACATGCCCTCTATGTTAAAGCTAAGGGAGAAGATATTTTAATAGTGTGCTTGTATGTGGATGATCTCATCTTTACAGGGAACAATCCAAGCATGTTCGAAGAATTCAAGAAGGCCATGACAAAGGAATTCGAGATGACTGACATGGGGTTAATGGCATACTACCTCGGAGTGGAAGTGAAGCAACTTGAAGATGGAGTATTTATCACACAAGAGAATTATGCTAAGGAAATTCTTAAGAAATTCAAAATGGAGAATTGCAAGGCAATCAACACATCGGTGGAATGCGGGATCAAGCTATCCAAGAGAAATGAAGGAGAAAAAGTGGACCCGACGTTATACAAGAGTCTGGTTGGAAGCTTGCGGTACTTAACTTGCACAAGGCCAGATATTCTTTATGCGACAGGGCTCGTGAGTCGCTATATGGAGAATCCAACCTCTACTCACTTCAAGGCAGCAAAGAGAATTCTTCGATATCTCAGAGGTACGCTCGACTATGGCCTATTTTACTCAAGTACTAATGATTATAAGCTTGTTGGCTATAGTGATAGCGATTGGGCTGGAGATAACGATGATCGAAAGAGTACTAGTGGATTCGTATTCTACATGGGAGATACTGCTTTCACCTGGATATCGAAGAAACAACCCACAGTCACACTATCAACTTGTGAAGCTGAATATGTCGCTGCCACATTCAGTGTTTGTCATGCGGTTTGGCTCAGAAGCTTATTAATGGAGCTCGGGTGGCCACAAAAGGAGCCAACGACTATCTGTGTGGATAATAAATCGGCGATCGCACTATCAAAGAATCCAGTATTCCATAACCGAAGTAAGCACATTAACACCCGCTTCCACTACATTAGAGAATGCATCACAAAGAAGGAGGTTCAAGTGGAGTACGTAAAATCACAAGATCAAGTTGCTGACATCTTTACAAAGCCACTCAAGTACGAAGATTTTATCAAGTTCAGAAGTCTGCTCGGAATGACAAATCAAGTTTAAGGGGGGGTGTTGGAATATAAAAGTAAACTTGATTTTGTAGTAGATAGTTTGTTAAAAAATATCTAGATACAATAATTAAAAGAAAAGTAGAGAATATTCTAGAATTGTAAAGAATTAGGGAGAAAAGATTAGAAAAATCTAGAAATGAGAAATTAAGGAAATGTGGTAGAAAAATCTAGTAAAGGAATTATCTAGATAAACTATTCCTAACCACATATGTATCTATAAATATGATGATGTATGCTTAATTATGTAGATGAAATGAATTGTAGAAGTGAAGTGAATTAAGAAACTTGTCTCCCACTCTCATACACACATACACGTCCACACACCCACACTTTGCAAATATATAAAATCCTCCAATATTTAATTAATTCTCCCACATATATATTTCTTATATTTCCAACAAACCTTGGATCTTGTTTAAATCAATGGTCTAATTAGTTAGCTCATAGTAACAAATTTTCATGTGAACTACTCCATATATATATATATATATATAAACTAAAACAAGACAAAATTGAATATATCAAATAAACGTACATAAATGACAATCTAATGTGTTGTTTTACCCAAATAGAGTCTTCTGTTCAAAACTAGAGAGTAATTAATGAAAGAAAAATAATATTCTAAACCAATAAAACTACTTGTAATAATTTTATTGAACTTATTGGCCAAAAGGAAAATTAAACAGAAACCAACCCGGCCACAGGCCATAGCTAATACTCTCTCCGTTCCGTTGATAATGTAACATTTTTTTCGGCATGGGTATTAAGAAGAAGAATATTAAAAGTAAAGGTGGCTATTAGTGTAGTAATAAAGAGATATAAATTGTTTTTAAAGTAAAAAATTATTGTTGATGGGATATAAAGTGATTTTAAAGTGAATAAAGTATTATTGATGTGATATAAAATAGTTTTAAAGTGAATAAAGTGATTTTCTGACTATTTCCATAAAAAGAAATATTACAAGATGAACGAATATCCCAAAATGGAATATGTTACAAGATGAACGTGACAGAGGGAGTATACTACTCATTACACAGGCTGAAAAGTTTGATAACTTTCTTTTTCTTTATTTACTTAATTGTCAATACAAGTAGCTAGCACCGGAAATTTTCTTCTCCTAGTGATATGCAATAATGACCATGTCCACGAAATTTTTATTTCAACAAAAAGTATGCTTCCTCAAGGCTCGAACACTCTTTTTCCCCTTTGTAGTGCTACAAAAGTTCATTCAATAATGTTTCAAAATATCTTCAATATTAACACAACAAAACAAATCTACTGAAATAGAAAAAAAAATTACTACAAACAACAATACGACACTCCTTTGTCTCCGAATAAGTAGTAAATTTACTCTTTATTACCCCGAGATTATTACGGTTAAACAAAAGAGTATCAGAAGTTATAGTAGTACTAGAAGGTATATGAAAAAGTCTGACATTTTTTTTTTTTTTATAAATTCTGAAATATGACCCTTGTTTTATTATTTCAAAATATCATGACATCCATTTAGGACAAAGTTTGGATATAAGTTTTGCTTTTGAGTGCACATAGAAGATATCATATTTCTCTGCTGCTTTATGCATGCGCTGAAAAGCGACATAATCAACAAGCATGAAACGTATGCACTTAACATGTTTTCAACTTTAAATAGACAGCACAAAAGCAAAACTCGTTGACATTTTTAAAACACATCACAACCATAAATTCAACTAAAAAAAGGACCCTTAATTAATTAAATATGCCAATATCCTAATCCACGGATCTCGTCACATTGAATTGCAATTCAAGAAATGATATCATCATTCCCCATTAATATTCATCGTGACAAGTAAATTAAATATTGCAACCAAAACCAAAGCCCTAAACCAGCACGTGCATGGCCTCCAAAAGTGTGAAATATACAATTAAACAAAATGAAAAGTGTAATTAATACCACCTTACATGCATAATGAACGCAACAAGAAAACGTATAGATAAAGAAACATAAAATTCTAACAAATCATTATCAAAACCCAAAATTAATTTAAAAAATTAATGTTGATGAAATCAAATCCATGTTAATCTTTGCCGAATTTCATGTTCGAAATAAATGAAAAAATATAATAATAAATAAATACCTCGGAATATTACATTGATGGGGTTGCCATCGCCATTTCTGATAATCGGAATCCCGTCTGCCGTTGTGAAGGCAGCGGAAACCCGGATCCAGAAACGGGCAATTCTCGGAGTAGGTCCGACCCGGTTGGGTTTCATCCCAAACCCAGTTGCCGTAACTGTAATCACAGGTTTTCGGGGGCGGGTTGCTGGGTAGGATCCGGGTGAAGAAGTCGATGTTGAAGAGAGAGAGAGGGTGTAAGTGTGTGACGATGTGATAGCCGACAGTGGTGATGAGGATTAAGGAGGAGAGTACGAGTAAGTGGTTGAGTTCTTTCTTGATGTGATGTGAGAGAAAGTGAAGCTTCTGGTGCATGGAGGGCAGATGAGAGAGAGAGAGAGAGAGAGAGAATTTGGGTTGAAGAACACTTCTGGTTCTGGGCGCGCGCGGAGGGGAAGGGTAAGAATTTATGGCTATGATTCGGTAAGTAAACCTATTTTTACGGAGTATTTATTTTGTTAATCGCACTCTTAATTGCGCATGTGTCTATCCCCCAATAAAGTGAATTATGTCCCTTTTTTCCGTCCGCACCGTTTAGCTCAAAGATACATTTAGATCGCTTCGCTTAAAAAAAAAAAAAAAAAAAAAAAAAAAAAAAAAAAAAAAAAAAAAGATACACTTAGATTTATCTAAAAAAATGACGGTGATATACAAATGACACCAGAATTGTGGGATATAGCAACTCAAATGCTCCCATAAAAAAGGGAAAGAAATTAAACAAAATAAAGACGTCGATTATTTTTTTCAAATTTCTGCCGATTGATTCGGTACCTTCTTTAAATTATATCTAGAAATTTACAAGATATAGAGAATTGAAATGAGTGATATGCATGGATAGCATGCTTCTTCCTTATTTCCCTCATTAGTTGGTAGTATTAGATAAATCGCATTTGTTTTGTATTACCTTTTTATTAGCTAGTAGTTGCTGAGTCAGCATCTTAGCTCTATAAATAGGAGTCGAAGCCTCTGTATTGTTCGCGTGAAGTAGGAATAAAATTTCTTCTTCCATACAGTTTCATTCAAAATTTTTCACAAGATTCTAGATGAGTGTTCACATAAACTAATTTAAGGAAGAGAAATGATAGAGTTTTGACAAAAAATTATAATTGACGATTCTTGTTTTTATTACGCCTAAATCGGTTTGAGTGAACTAGTAGAGAGGTCACTCTAGACCAAAAAATAATAATTTTGTCCATTTAACTAATTTACAATAAAATAGGTCAACTTTGAGATGATGAGACAAAAATACTCTTATTTTTTCACCAACCATCCTATTTTTTCTCCT